>JAPXFQ010000652.1:55000-432341 GCA_028564705.1 Apricaphanius iberus | reverse complement strand
AAGTCATTGTTAAAGTAAAGAGACCAAGCCCTGAGTAATTAAATGTGTTTTTTTATTTCACAATCATTCATCGTGTAGGTGATGCATTGTTGATATTTCAGTGTTCAAATGTATTTAATAGAATATAGTGTGAGCTTTTCTTGTTCAAACTTTGAGGTAAGACAGCAACGGTACCTTTTTGAAATGACAGGATACGCTACTAAAACAGGGTAGGACCTGTTTTTTCTTGTGGACAAAACATGTTTTTCTTTACGGCATCTATGTCCAAACGCTGGTGCTCCTGGCCGCTGTTACAATGTTTAAGCAGAAAAGCCATGCAGGCATGAGCCATAAACTTGTCTAAAGCAGCTTTCATAGCGCTGCTTAGAGCTGAAGATAACCAGTCCGTTTCATTCTCTTGTTCCAAGGCTGGAATCGGAGTTTCACTTAGAAGAGTAGAGTCCTTTGCAAAACCCAAGGTGGGATTTTGGTCCAGAGTTGTAGAAGTGAATTTATCACACGTTGTTGTGGTAGGAATCCCATCAGGTGCTTTAGATAACAGAGTAGATCTTTTCTGATCTTCATCTTGAAATGTAACTCTCTTTTTATCTTCGATTGATGGCGTATTCCTCCTTGACCACATTGTATTTTGCTGCTACTTAAGGCGATGGAATCCTTAATCGGATTCAATGAATGATGCAGACGAGGTGATAGGACTTGAGTTTCTTTAACGGCGTCTGGGGAAAGGAACAGCCTTCAGGATTTCAGACTAGGGGTCATGTAAGACAGGAAACCGTGGTTGGGAACCCAAAGATGTTAAAGAGACGGATTTGAAATGGGGGGAGATGTGCTTACCTGTAGCTATGGTTCAGTTTAGATGGGTTTCTCAGACCAATGCCAGGATGATTAGCGCTGGATGGAAACCCAACTAGGTTGTGTGTGTATGTGTGTCTGTGCGCGCATAACACCCTGCACCAGCCGCTGATGGTAACTTGGGCCTAGATGGGTCGTGAGAATATGTTTTTGAGACAGACAGAGTGCTTATTAATATTCAGTTACAACCGAGGGTGGAGTCTTTGCATAGAGGTGGGGACTTGAGAAAGTAGTTTGTTCAGCCTGCCTTTAAACTTCATTCTTGCATCAGCAGCTCTTTCAGACGTTTTGAAAAATAAACCATAGCCTGGAAATATTTTTTCCATCGGAACGATTTTAGAATGTACCGGAATTCAGCCTTTCAACTACTGTTTACATTTTTAAGCAGAGTTTTGCATGTTCTAACCATGTTTTTTTCTTTTCTTCTTCCTCTAAAATAGACAGAACCTTTCTTTCTAAACCACAAATCCTTCCAGAAACCATATTTTTTCAAAACAGTAGGATTTGTTCTCCTCATTATTCACTCTGTTTAACCATTTCTTTATCCTTCTTTTTTTGAGAACAACATAACATAAATGCTTTGTAAAGAAGGCTCTCTATAATTCTACTTTCTCTGCAAATCATTTTTTGAGGTTAGAGAAAGTCTAATTCTATGTTTTAATTTAAGTGTCAAGTAGAGAATCGTGCGCAAACTGAGGAAGCGCGCTTTTCAAAATAAACCACATAGAAATGGTTTTTTTCACCATAGATAACACACAGAAAGTAGTTGATTTAGTATTTAAAACCCTAAAGGGATGCATTTAAAGTTATTTTCAAAGTTGTTTTTAAAGGTATTAATAGTTTAATCATCACCATGCATTGGGAGATGTGTTTAAAGTTGCTTAAACTTTAGAGTTTAAACAAAGTTTAATTATCATGCATTGGGGAAATTTAGTATTTAGAGTCTATTGTTTAGAATAAAATAGACGCGCTATGAGCAGGAGGGAATTTGTTTACAATTGTCATGCATTGAGGAACTTTTGCTTAAAGTTAAGATTAAAAAATAAAACATGCTATATGTAGGGAATTTGTTTAAAGTTACTTAGAGTTTAGAAATTTTATTTTAAGGATAGATGGGTTGTCAACTTTTTTAGGCCGATCACAGATGAATCACAACACCGTCCGACTGGCTCTGTCTCTTTTCTAAAAGAAAAGAGTCCCGATGGTTCTTTTTCTCTATTTATAAGCAGAAAATTCAATTAAATCCACTTTTTCCTAGCAAAACCACGCCTCAATACCAGTTTGACGAGTGTTTGACATAAAGTTTTTGCCCTGGGGGTGAACCCTAACCCCCCTTCCTCCTCTGGATGTCCCCCTCCCTCTCCCACCTGTTAACCCCCTCTCAATACCAGTTTGACGAGCGTTTGACATAAAGTTTTTGCCCGGGGGGTGAACCCTAACCGCCCTTCCTCTAAATACCAGTTTGACGAACGTTTGACATAAAGTTTTTGCCCTGGGGGTGAACCCTAACCCCCCTTCCTCCTCTGGAAGTCCCCCTCCCTCTCCCACCTGTTAACCCCCTCTCAATACCAGGGTTTGCGGCGTTTTGACATACGTTTTTGATGGGGTTGAGGGGTGGGATGAGGGATGAGCTGATGTGAATGACATTGAACCCTAAGACCCCCATCTCCTCAGGAAGGGGTTCTCCACCCACCCATTCCCTTCTCCCCCCACACCCATCACCTTCTCCCTCGTCCCCCTCCCTCTCCCCCTCTTTGACCCCCCTTCCTCCTCCGGAAGCCCCCCCCTCTCCATTTTTGATCATCTACTCATGCTGACCTTTAATCCATCGATCAAATCTGCCAGCGATCTCACAGAGGCAAGCTCTCCATTTTGGTCTCGAACTAAGAACAGAACATGATTTAATTTTTCTTTTATAAAATAGTTGGAAAAGGACTAAAATTTTTGTAATGATTGGCTTTTAGAAAATTATTTTTGCATAAATGCAAGGTGTCATAATCAAAAACAAACCTTATGAAACAACTGAGTATTACCTAAATCCCACAGCCTACATGCATGATGCTGCTGATCCATTTATGATCTCAGTGAACCCATCATCTGTTGGCTACTTCCAGCAGGTTGATGTACCAATACTAATACTAGCAATAAATAGGATGATATTTTCAGAAATTACATACACTACCAAATATAACTGCTTTAGACGTTAGTTCTCTTTTAAGAAGGTGTGAAATTAGTGCATAAGCACAAGGCCATCTTTACTTTTGGATGTGTTGTTGGGTCTATAAAATGCACTGAAAATGACCCAGAGGAACATGGAAAGGAATATTTGTCCTTGTTATACCAGTCACCTTTAGGTGTAAACATGTCTTCAGCTTTGATTTTGAGAGAGAACGATTTTAAAGTTATTTTATTTTGATTTTAATTTTTGAAAATCAAGTTGTCTCCATCACCGACTTTATTGGCTGTCTTTTACTGTAGTGAACAAGATGGTGAGAGAAAAGCATGCATGAATCAAAACAGGCCCGAGAAGTCATGAAAACATGAAAGTCGGACTTAGTCAACTCTGAAAAAGCCTCAAGTGTTGTCTCAAGACTGTATAACTAATCCTTGGGATTTGGTATGCTTTACAAACACCTTTCATATTCTCTCCCACTATCGCTTGTTGTCAGCACCAGCCGTTCTTTTGTCCCCTAATTTTCATATTACACCCTTTGACCTTCTCTTTTTTAATTTGTTCAGTGACACTAGCTCGCTGTTGACACGTACCCTTCCATTTTTCTTTAAACAGTTTGATCCCTCATCCATTTTAGTTTCCATTTTGCTGCTTTACTTAGCCTGTTTCACTTTTTTTCCCTTTCTCTATCTTTATTTCCCTTGGTGCTGTCAGTGTTACTTGTGGCTGTTTTCTAGCATACCCCATCCGTCTTCTCACCCTCCTCTTTTTCTTCCTTAATTCTCTCTCTTGTGGTACCACAAAGCCACTCACAATTATGGGGTCCTGACGTTAATTTGCAGCACAGCAGCAGACTCCTGTTAACCCTTTCTTGGATCATTGATTTGACCTTGGAAGAACAATGCAGCTAAGACAACAAGCTAAAATTCAGAGGGTTACAGTCACCAAGATGGAGCTGTTCCAGTCATAACAAAAAAAGCAATGTTTAGCAGTGCAATATATATCTTAGTTTTTAAATTGTATTACTATTAACAGGAGTGGACCCTAACCCTTGTTTTCTCCTGGTGGCGGGGTTTGATCCTTGGTTACTATGTTCTAAAAGTGAGAGCATTTAGTCAGCCTACAGTAATAATTCTAAAAAAACAAGCCAAGAACTGATTATTAATATAGTACAATCATTCAATATCACTCACATAATTAAGTTTGATTTAGCTTCACCATTATTTGGACTGGAGATAGAACAACTTGGGAAAAATTTAAAGCAGTGCAATAACTTTGAAACTCTAGAAAGACGGTCCCCAGCCAGGTTCATAGTTGGACACCTTCTTGGTGGTAGGGACAGTTTCATCATTTAGAGTAGGCTTTGGTATTGTTTCTTTTCTTTAACTCATCGGATTTGACTGAGTATTTCATTAGCACAGTAATGCAGGCTTTTGTGACACACTGTTGAGATAATTAAACTTTTAAATTCAGTTGTGTTGATATATGAAAACAACGAATACTTGCATAACACCAACATAAACCGATGTTTCAGCAAAAAATAAACATAATTAAAACATAAACAACTGAAACTGGAGACAAAAAAACGGTTTTGAGCATTGTTTCTTTGTTATTTTTGTACAAATGTAAAACCATTGCCTGCAATTGTAAATATATCATAACTCTCAAAATATAAAAATGATTGAAAATACTGATTGATAATTATTTACTGTTGCATCTTTGCAAATAATCCCCAAGCGATTGTTAAGCCGCTTTACAATCCACCTATTTTTGATAATATTATATTATTATTTATATTTGTTTGTACTTTACACCATTGGTTTAAAATATAATTTCAGTGTTCATTTTCCAAATAATCTCCTAAAGCCTGCAGCCCAGACAGGCAACATAACAAGCCGCTTAATAGCTGAGCCGGCCACAAGCTCAATGTGATGGAGGATTTTGAACGAGTCTAAAATCACAATTAGTAGCTATTGCTAATCCTAACATCTACAGCTTGATATTAAGGCCATTGTGCAAGAGGGTCTATTTTGACTTATATAGTATGGATCTTCAATACACTTCTCTAGAGACTGCTTCTTGTGAGCTTCAAACATTACTACAAAATGATTGATTCACTAATAAATACAAAAGGTTGACAGTTTATTTTATTTTAATTTCAGCAAACCGTTAAACCAGTAAAAAGGTTTTCAATGGTAGGATTTATAGCAGGGAGATAGTTCTTTTTTAGCCTTTTGTGCACTTCCTTATGTAAAAAAAAATCTGGTGTTTTGGACTTTAAATCTCAGACAGAATCTTCATCCCTACATGTGGCACTAAACAAGGCAAAGCAATCAGGGCAGTTCAAACATGTATATCTCATTCAAATCTTTGTCCTAGTCTAAAGGTCAGAATATAAATAACAAAATCAGTGTTTCTTGCATAAGTGTCTGTGACTCAGTGAGATAATAATGATGTCTTGTATAAACAGGAAAAATATCTGTTTTCTGAAGAACCTGAAAGATTATTGTTCAACTAGCTTTCCTCAAATTTCTCAGAAAGTGTCTCTGATCTTTTAACCTCAAGTCCGACCACCACAACCTGACAATTAAAGGTCAACCTCAGTTTAATATTTCCGACAAAAGTAAAAAGAAAAAGACTTTCTTGGTTCAGTATTATAAAAAATATTTTCGGAAGGCTTTACAATGGTGTGCACAATGCCGCCCTCCACTTTAATATGATTGCATTTACCCTATATTTTTTTGTAGATGTGAGTTAGAAAGCCCACACTGTTCTAAGTTTGTAAGTTGCAGTATTAATATGGGTGTTTGCACTATAAGTTAAAATATCCTATGCTGCTGAACTCAGCATAGATTTCTGACGCTATTTAAATGCACCACAGGTGCTGTTCAGCATATGGCTTTTTTCCTGTTCCTCACTGCAGGAGCTGCAAATAGTTTTTTTTCTGTGTATTTCAGTTTTTTGTCGTGTGTAAATGCCAGAAGGTGAGTTTCTATGCCTTTATTATATTAGTATAGATCTCTCCCATCACTGAAAAATTTTAAATATCGGCCCGATTTTGAGATTAAGACGTCCCTAATTTAAAGCACTGTAAAACTTTGCTATGAATTTATTTACTCATTTTTATAAAAAACAACTTGCTTAAAAAAAAACCCAGCATATTTTGTTTTCAAAACCACAACAGTAAATCCTTGACTGCTCTGGTTACTGGAATCTTACTGCGGTCAATTTGGACAGTTTTTGCTAATTGTCAGATTTTTCAGACTTTTCAGTCCCAAGAGCTTGATCCAGGTAGAAACAGCTAGGTTTGACTGTTATTCCTGTGGAGATCACTCTGAGTCCTTTGTGATAAAAACAGAAGATTGACTCTTCTCATTTTGAGAATATTTTCTCTGTAAAGGCCTCAGATTGTAGTAGACAAGGCCTCAGGTTTATTACAGGACATACGTGAATATATATAACCATAATGAAGTGGTTCTGGTCAGAAAAAAATTATGATGGACAATACATGAAAAATGGTGGTGGCAGAATGATGCTGTGGAGATTATTTTCTTCAGAAAAGCTGGAAAGAGTGAATGGGTAGATGGATGGAGCTAAATGAATGGCAATATGGAAGGGAAACCTGTAAGGGGCTGCAAATGAATGAAGGATGGGCCAGATGTTCACATTCTATCATAACATAACACCTTAAACTCACTGTAAGAGGTACAATATTTTCTTTAGATAATAAAAAGTCCATGTTATAGAACTGTCGAATTAAATTTCAGACTTAATTCCAATTGGGCCTGTGTGGCAATATTTAAACATTGCTGTTTAGAGATGATCAACATCAACTCTGACTGAGCTTGTTATTTTTGCAAGTATTTCCAAGGCTCCATGTCAAGATCTGGTGAAGACAACCCTTACTGCTGTCATTGCAGTGAAAGGTTCAACAAAATATCGACTTTGGGGGATTTCATAAAACAAATATATGGCTATTGAAGGTACTTAGTTGCACTGAGTTGTATTTGATGGTATAAGCGTAAAAGAGGCTGAAAACAATGCTCACTATTGCATCAAAGCCATGTATTGTTTCCCTTCCATTTTGGAATCTTGTGTAGCCTACTTTGTTTTTTTTCACTTGAAACATAAAAATGCACAGATGTTTGAGGTTATAGCATGGCGAAACGTAAGAAAAGGTTAATGAGGTATAGCTTTTTTTGCAAATCACTGTAATGTACATAACATAGTATATATTTTGTAGCTTGCAGTTAAAACCCCTTTGTACAAATGGATTTTGACCATGCTTAGAACTACATGAATGAACGAATGACTAAATTAATGCTTTACTAATCCCACAAGGGGCAATTCACTTTATAGCACAACCCGTCCAGGAACATATTACAACAACTAACAATTAATAGAACAGTAACAGGTAGACTGAGGGAGCTAGCCAGGTGAAGCGCTCCTTTTACAGATAGAAACACATTACAGTAGGTAGTAGGAATACAAAGGATGAGAGCATGATAAATATTTCTTTTTTTTTATTTTTTTTATTTATGCAATAAAAACTTCACATTTGGATGTCAACTCTTAACCATGGAATTGTAATAGATAAACATGACCTGGATGAATGAGAATATTCACAAGCTAATTGTAATAGACAATATACATAACGACATTTCTTAGAAAACATGTCTGCACACAAACAAGTGAACAGACAGGTTAATGTTTATTTGTCAGGCATAAACCCATTTCCCTGAGTAAATCTGCACTATAACCACATGCTGAGACCAAAGTCAGGCACATCCGACAGCTGCAGTGGAGATAACACATTATGCGTGCAAGATTATATATTCAACTTCATAAGCATCATACACTGGCAAACCTTTTCCCAAAGGTATTGGTCTTATTCAATGCTCACGTGAATGCGTGAATGTAAAGGCTAAGACACACACATTTTATGTTTAAATGTTCACAAAATGACAAAGGATTCAGATTGGATACTGTATAGTGATGAAAGGATTTTGATCCAAAACAATCTCTCATGCATCTATTAATCAGTGTTCCAGGAAATACTTGTATTATTGAAAAATGAAAGAAAAAAGGAACAAATGATAATTCAAGGGCAAACTTCAAAAGAGCAATTTTGTGCTTAAGGTACCTAATAGGAGCCATTTATCTATAAAACATATTTGCAGAAAAACTCCCATAATTATGTCAGATACTCCCTATCTTGAATATCAAGTCCACATCCACAAAAAATTTTGTTTGCATATATAGATCGGAGGAAAAATTTGCTTTATTTTGCCAAAAATGATAGACATAAGTGCTTAAAACAGTTTTTAAAATGTTAAAATTCTGAAAATCTAATATTTTTTGGGATTGTGAGTATAATAATAAAATAATTTCTTAACAATGAAAAAAGGTTTAGGCATGTTTTTATGTTGTTTGGTTATGGGAAACAATAACTTCCTTTTATAAAAAGGATGAAGTTCCAGTCTGGATTGGCAGTTTAAATACTTTATTATTACCAGAACTTAATATGAGAGCCCGTTTTGAGCAGCTCTACTGCTAAAGTAGGTGTAAGGCTACTTTACTGACTCCCTAGAATTATGCCATACTCCCTGCATGCCTTTACTAATAATTACTCAATCAATTGAAATACTTTTTTCCCTGTGACTATTTGTTTCACTGTCACACTGTTGCATTCATTTTTTCCTGTTACCACCTGACAGCTCATTTTTGGTTTTTACAAATATATATTTGAGAAACTATTACTGGTGACTGCAAAACCTTTGTATAAATGTTTTTTTGTTGTTGTTTTCAGTTCTGAAGTCATGAAAGCTAAGAATGCTTGAATCTTTGCTGGGACATGCGCCTTCCAATCTGAGAGAGCAGGATAATTTCTGCATAGTAACAAGGTCTGCCCATGTAAGGGCAATATTAGTTCATGTGCATGAACCACACATGATGACTGTCTGGTGGGGAGGCAAACGTCTGCAGGGGGTCTGTTCCTCTTGACTGGGTACAGGCATCCAACATAAAACACCTCTGAAATCAGCCAATCAGACTGCACACTGCAGTGGCCGCCCATGCCCTGGCGGTAACCTCAACCAACACACACACATACACAAATACACACACACACACATACACAAATAATAAAACTCAGTCAGAATTTGAGACAGTATATCAAAGGCACTCCCAAATTCACACATGAACAGCAGTGCAGCATCAAGTGCTAGAGGACATACAGCAGAGACATCCCTGAGGCCATCTGACCTTCTTTTAGTGGAATTGTATGTCTGAAGTGGGGGAGGCTGCAGACAGGCTTGCATTAGTGATGGAGGTGGATTTGGGGTCCCAAGCACTCAGTATATTTGTACCCTTGCACAAACACTGTTGTTGCAGCACACACAGCAATGAAGGGTTGCAGTTCCATTGCAGCTTGTTTGATTTTGTCACCCATAGAAAATCCAGAGTGAAAGGTCGTTCAAAGCCTCCTCTGGTGTTTGTCTGTGTCTCTATCTTTGTTTGCTGCTGTTTTTGAAATTGAAATTTAATTGAAAGGCTTTATTGTCCTTGTTCTCCGTACAAGATTTAAAACGCAGCTCCAGAGAAGTGGATATGCATCAAAACAATAAATATAGGTGTGAAAATATAAATATAGAGCCAGCACACATTGAAGGTAGAACAGTTGTACGTGTGGCTAGGCATTTGTGCAAAGGCCCCCTACTCTGGTCTTTCCAGAGGTGCTGTTCTTGTCCCAGCGGTGTAGCAGGCAGCCACCTAGCTGCATCGTAGCATTGGAGACTTAGGTATGTAACCATCTGAAGCACACAGCATCGATGGGCATGACAATTTCCAGCAATCACTATTTTCTGATCATCGATTTTCTATACCATGGATCAGGCATTTATGAGATAGAGGCTCAGCAGTGGAGGTTTGAGAGGCCATATCCTTAACCTCGCCAATATCCTGGCCCTGCAGCCACATTTTTGTCCTCCTGTCTTGCTGCCGTCTGCATCGCCAGCCAGACCAGATAACAATCAACATGGATCCCGCTGATATTGCGATCTTATCTGGAATGCATTAGGTTCTATGAAAGTCACGGGATATGATCATCTGTATTCAGAAACCAATGTCCAGTAAGTCCAGATGGTTATAGTGTAAAGCATGTAGGATAGATTTGTACTACACACATTAGACAAAAGAAAAATAAGCACACATAGGGACCGATATGAGCTGCTGCATAATTAAACATGGGGATGAACATTTTAGCGTGTTGCAAGTGGAGTTATGAGAGGTGTTGGCAGTGGATGTAGGGTACTACATGCCAAATGATAAACTACAGAAAAAAATATTTTTGTTGTTGTTGTTGTCATTATGATAAAGTATTAATGCTCTGAGGGAAATCTGTTGCATAGAAAAAAACTGTTTTCAATTTTGGTGAAAGAATGAATGGATGGATTTCTAAAAGCAGACAAAGTGCATCAACGACCAGTGTTGGGGGACAGTGAACTCCCTTTTGTGATGACTTGAGTAGAAACAAGGGCATTTTGATAATTAACAAATCAAGAACAGCTTTGAATGAAGACTTTAAGAGCTGAGGCCAAGAGCGGTCGATTGGTGAATACAGTAGTTGGTTACCAAGGAGACTAAAGGCGCACCATGGAGTTGCAGTGATTTCTTTGACAAGTATTCCTGTTGCTTGAGAATCAATACATGTAAACACTGCTGTTTGATCTCCTACAACAGTGAGACATACTATTTTGGTTAATCATGAATACCATTATTCGAGGAATACAAGAACATCCGTTTAGTTTTGTAATCCAATCTATTTCCAAAGAAATATGGTGTGTGTTAATAGCAATCTGCTATGTAAGATTGTCATCGTACAAACTATGAAATTACATTTCATTAAATAAAATTTCACAGTATGTACCAAAAATATTATTATATATATTAACACATACTTTATGAAACATTTGTATTCAGGAGCAAGACAGATTTCTAGCATAACACTACCGATATAAAGAGTCACGTGGTGATAAGTTCGCCTGCACTTCTCATGGACTTCCTTTTCTACGATGGTGCGCAGGCAATAACAACCAAACACTGACAACAACATAACTCAAAGGATAACTAAAGAGCACGGCTACATTTGGAACAGAACTATAACATACAACGCAGACCTTCTACAATTAACACGAACTGTCATGTTTGGTTTCTAGCGACTCTAGATTCAAGCGACAGACCCAGACAGCAAGAGAGCAGACTCGTTTTAAAAGGTAAATAATGACAGGTCACGAGAGAGAGCCAGAGGTTGAGCCACGTCTGGGAGTTCGGAGGAACGGGAGCGGGGTCTGAAGAAGAGCAAGTGATTAGTGTTTGTAAGGAAGACTTGACGTTTCTGAACCGGAGTAATGAGGAGAGATCTTGCTTTGTTGTCGGCTTCGAAGACACTTGGAAGGAGCTATGTGGGTTGCAGCAACCGAGGTAGACCAGGTTGAAGTTGTGTGTTTGTTCTCTTGCAGGTGGAGGGCGGGTAGGCAGGCTTTGGAGATTAGCAGAGTCCAGGTGAGTACTTTGGTTTGATTCCAGGTAGAAGTGAAACAGAGACTGACCAGAAGTGCATCGGAGGTACAGTGGAGGTGAGCAATAAGGAAAGAGGAAGAGCACCTGCGGCAGGACCAGCCAGGTGAGAGCAGAGCAAAACACAACCACTCACCCGGCACACAGCTGCTGAAACTCAAAATGAACAAATTACGTAAAGTCGTTAGAAGTTGCTAAATGACGTGATCACTTCATTCGCATAATCTGCATGTAATTGTAATGTACAGTGTAGGAGAGGGGAATATTTTCTTTATTCTAATTTTTGCAGGAGGTTTTTCTTAACCATTGATGGTAAATGATGTTTTCATTTCACAAGTTGTGGCAATAAAAACCAACCTAGAAATAGAGGCAGTAGGCCCGTGCAACATCTCCAACGAATTGCTTCAATCACTCTTCTGGGTTCAATCCCCCTCCTTTTTCTATTCGGTAGAATGTAGTTTAGACTGTGATATGATGACTGTCACAGAGAGGTGACCACAGGATGGAGGAGGTGAGTAAGTGACTGGGGCTGTGAGTAAAATTGGTGATGTATTCAGTGTGCTTTGGGTTTTTTTAGACAAATAAATTTGTACATTAACAACCCACAATGACTAAACATGGGTAATATTAGTCAGCGAGAGAGAAATGTAACAAGGATACATGCTTCAATTCAGTCTCCAAAAGTCTCCAAAGACAAAAAAATTTTTACTAGATTTGTCGCTAGATGCTTTTTTTTAAAGAGTCGCTCGAGGGTTCTAAAAACACACCAAAATTTATTAACAAAGTAGCTAAGTTTGCAACACTGCTGGAAATGGTGGAGTCAGATGACTGCATTTAGTCAAGTGATTCCAGCCCATAAGGTAGTAGGGCATCTTAAATGGACGTATCGCCAAAATACACTTCTTTTCTTTTATAAAAGAAGACAGAACATACCGACATGAGCAAAATGATGTTGGTTATGGTCATAAATATTGGTATCTGGGCTGTTGGTTTATCACCCAGCCCATGTTGTAATAGAACTGGATTGTTTGGGTTTGATTTTTGTTTATTCCTTAGTTTAGTAAGGTGAAGTTTTTTTTGTTATATTGATTTATTTTCTCTTAGGTTAGCACTATTGTGTCTTTTCAACTCTTATTTCACTGTCTCCTCTTTGCTCCTTCTATTATTCTCTTCCATTTTTCTTCCTCCTTCCCTTATGCTTTTAGTCTTATTTAGCGTCTTCACTCTCAGTTACCTCTCTTAGCTTTCCTTTATGCATTCAATATTATTTTCTGTTAAGTTTCTTCTGTGTTATGCTTGCACCTGGTTTTCCTTCTCAGTTCTGTCACCTCCTCCCTGTCATTGTGCCTCCTCCTCAGCTTAATTTCTCCTCGGCTCACTTACCCACCTGCGTCTGATTGCTCTAATTGGGCTGCTCTTTGTCATTTCTTAATCACCCTTAGTATTTCAACGCCTTAGTCTCAGTCATACCTTGTGGGATTCTTTGTCGTTTTTCCCCCATGTTCTGTTCATGTGCTGGTCATGCCAGTTTTCTAAGTTCCTCATTTTGTTCATTAAAGCTTTTACTGAATCTTACCTGGAACCTGTGCTGCATTCTGGGTCTTTAAGGAACCAAACCATGACACTTGTATTGACAAACAGACTGCCAATCTGTCTCTTTAATATTCATCCACATGGACATGCTAAGGAAGATAAATACACAATCCAAAAATTGTATTTGTACCTCAGGCTCAAGATTTCTATCTCAACCCCAATTTATATGAACATTGTTTTATATTCAGGTTTATTTTGTATATATTCCATAAAAGATTTTCTATCTTTTGGCTGAGTTGTTTGTTCTTACTATGCTCTATGGGCACATTTGGACTGCTATTCTTTTGCCATGGATAGCAGGATTAAGAAAACTAATCCCAGCATAAATTTGTACATTAACAACCCACAATGACTAAACATGGGTAATATTAGTCAGCGAGAGAGAAATGTAACAAGGATACATGCTTCAATTCAGTCTCCAAAAGTCTCCAAAGACAAAAAAATTTTTACTAGATTTGTCGCTAGATGCTTTTTTTTAAAGAGTCGCTCGAGGGTTCTAAAAACACACCAAAATTTATTAACAAAGTAGCTAAGTTTGCAACACTGCTGGAAATGGTGGAGTCAGATGACTGCATTTAGTCAAGTGATTCCAGCCCATAAGGTAGTAGGGCATCTTAAATGGACGTATCGCCAAAATACACTTCTTTTCTTTTATAAAAGAAGACAGAACATACCGACATGAGCAAAATGATGTTGGTTATGGTCATAAATATTGGTATCTGGGCTGTTGGTTTATCACCCAGCCCATGTTGTAATAGAACTGGATTGTTTGGGTTTGATTTTTGTTTATTCCTTAGTTTAGTAAGGTGAAGTTTTTTTTGTTATATTGATTTATTTTCTCTTAGGTTAGCACTATTGTGTCTTTTCAACTCTTATTTCACTGTCTCCTCTTTGCTCCTTCTATTATTCTCTTCCATTTTTCTTCCTCCTTCCCTTATGCTTTTAGTCTTATTTAGCGTCTTCACTCTCAGTTACCTCTCTTAGCTTTCCTTTATGCATTCAATATTATTTTCTGTTAAGTTTCTTCTGTGTTATGCTTGCACCTGGTTTTCCTTCTCAGTTCTGTCACCTCCTCCCTGTCATTGTGCCTCCTCCTCAGCTTAATTTCTCCTCGGCTCACTTACCCACCTGCGTCTGATTGCTCTAATTGGGCTGCTCTTTGTCATTTCTTAATCACCCTTAGTATTTCAACGCCTTAGTCTCAGTCATACCTTGTGGGATTCTTTGTCGTTTTTCCCCCATGTTCTGTTCATGTGCTGGTCATGCCAGTTTTCTAAGTTCCTCATTTTGTTCATTAAAGCTTTTACTGAATCTTACCTGGAACCTGTGCTGCATTCTGGGTCTTTAAGGAACCAAACCATGACACTTGTATTGACAAACAGACTGCCAATCTGTCTCTTTAATATTCATCCACATGGACATGCTAAGGAAGATAAATACACAATCCAAAAATTGTATTTGTACCTCAGGCTCAAGATTTCTATCTCAACCCCAATTTATATGAACATTGTTTTATATTCAGGTTTATTTTGTATATATTCCATAAAAGATTTTCTATCTTTTGGCTGAGTTGTTTGTTCTTACTATGCTCTATGGGCACATTTGGACTGCTATTCTTTTGCCATGGATAGCAGGATTAAGAAAACTAATCCCAGCAGACTGAGTTGAAAATATACAAATCTTCTTGGAAACCAGACAGAGGTCGAGCCAAAAGGTGTGAGTGCAGTCAAGCTCAAGATGGGATTGTTTTGTATGTCACGCTCACTGAATCCACAAAAACAAACTCTAAACGGCGGCGAGCCTCCTGGGATGTGGTGTGGGAGAGGATGCCTCATCCATCTGTCCCATTTATCCAATAATAATACCCACAACACCCAATCTTTCTCCTAGCCTCATTTGCCTCCTTTTTTCTCCAGGTGACTCCAGCCAACTGCATACATACATTAGAGCTGCCTTGAAGTGGAGCAACCTTGGGATGCCCTTTAGTTACCATGGCAGCAGGCAGGAAAGCCATGTAACATTATCATTCCGCAAGGTACAGAGTGTCCGCTTTATAATTTATTATGCTTGTCAAATTTGCATAAATTAGAAATTGATGGTCTTTATCATTTTAGCTTGCAAATGAATGAGTTGTTGGAAGAAGCATGATTGGAAAATTTTAAAATTAAAGTGTTTATACTGAACAAACATAAACCAAACAGATGTTTGGGTCCCATTTTTTTATTAACTGAACTCCAAGATCATAAACATTTTCTATATACATAAAGACCCATTACTCTCAAAAATTGTTCACAAATCTGTCTAAATCAAGGTAAGTGAGCAATTTCCTTTGCCGAGATAATCCATCCATCTCACAAATGTGGCATGTCAAGACGCTGATTAGGCATCATAGATTTTGCACAGGTGTGCCTTAGACTGGCCATAACAAAAGGCCACTCTGAATTGTGCAGTTTGATCACACGGCAAAAAGCCACAGATGTCACAAGTTTTGATGAAGCATCCAGTTGGCATGCTGACAGCAGGAATGTCCATCTGTGAAATGAATGTTCGTTTCTCCACCTTACGCCACCTTTGAAGGAGTTTCTGAAAATTTGGCAGTACATCTTGCCAGTCTCACAAACGCAAACCACTTATAACTACACAACCCCAGGACTTTCACATACACCTCAATGATTGTCTGAGACCAGCCATCCTGTTAGCTGTTGCAACAACTGGTTCGCGTAGCCAAAGAATTTCTGCAAAAACTGTCAGAAATTGTCTCAGGGAAACTCATCAGTATGCTCATCATCCTCATCGGGGTCTCAACCTTATGGCAATTTGAGAAGGTAAATGCTCACATTCAATGGTGTGTGGCATGTTGGAGAGGCATTCTCTTCATGGATGAATCCTGGTTTTCCCTGTTCAGGGCAGATGGCAGACATTGTGTGTGGCACCATGTGAGTGAACAGTTTGCTGATGTCAACATTGCGGCTAGAGTCCTCCATGGTGGTTGTAGATGTGGGCAGGTGTATGTTATGGACAATAAACTTAGAATGCACAGAGATACCATGATGAGATCCTGAGGCACACTGTCGTTTCATACATCTATGACCATCCCTTCATGTAGCATGATAATGCCAGTCTAAGGCACACCTATGCAATTTTCATGCAGCCTAATCAGCATCTTGATATGCCACACTTTTGAGGTGGGATGGATTATCTCGGCAAAGGAAAAGTGCACACTAACACAGATTTAGACAGATTTGTGAATAATATTTGAGGGTAATGGGTCTTTTGTGTATATGGAAAACATTTTACATCTTTGGGTTAAGCTCATGCTAAATGGGAGCAAAAAAGTGTTCTGTGTATATAAAAGTTGGAGATACATTGAAAAAAACTTGAATTTAAATTAAATATGGCTGCACACAAAACATAAGCTACTGATGCAATTGGCATTGATAAACTTTTTGTTGGCACTTTTGAAGCTTAGTATATATATATAGATAATATTTGGTTTGTGTTGGAACACAACAAACGAAATTAGGTTTTGGGGGTGATTGTCTGAGGTGACTGACTTTTCTAGTTATGCTTGTTTCAAGTGTTTCTTGACATATTTTATCACAAATATGCAATCATGATTCTGTGGTATCACTTTAAAAGACTCATACTTCCTTTGTGTCTATAACAGACACACAGATACCATGTAAGTGTGCATTGTTTTTTTTGGTTTTTTATTAGAACATGTTTGCTCTCTTAGTACCTTGGGAATTTACTTGGTTCTCACTGCTCTATATAGGAAAAATCATGTGAAATTAAAATCCTGGTGTTATTATTGTTCTGTTCAACAATGTTCCAATATCTTTTTACTGCTGTAAATAGATTTCATTAAGAAAAAAATAGAAATAAATTAGTTCCAGTCATGGGATGTTGTAAGATTTCAACACCAGCATTTTAATTATCATCAGTACTTTCATACATTTTAATACATTATGCTTATATAATCAAATTCTTCCTAGTCCATTTTTTGTATTATGCCTGATTAAAATTTTTATTTCAGCCAATTAAAGATGGCTGATAAAACAGGATCTTTCATGCCATAATAATTTGAAGCTTATTAATATGCTAGTATGAAGGGCTGTATTTGATACTGTAGACCACAGCTTACTCTCGTCAAGGCTACAGGTTTTGTCCTGAATTTCCGGCTCTGCAGAGGATTGGCTTTCATCCTATTTATCTGAAAGGAAAATCTGTGTCAGGACAGATATGTTCTCCTTTGTCATTGCTCCTCTAACCTATGGTTCCACGGTGTTCTGTACTTGGCCCCTTATTATTTACTTTCTGTAATCTCCCTCTGTCGACAATGAACCAGCCCTTTCCTGGCCTTTATTACCATATTCATGCAGACGATATTCAACTATATACATCCTTTAGACTCTCTACTCTCCACCAGTGCTTCTTTCAAATTAGTGACTGGCTTCCCAGGAACTTTCTGGTTTTAAAATTTTAAAAATGATTGAGACATTAATAAATGTTTCTTGTTATCCCTACGCATTTGTATCATCATGCCTGGACTATTGCAATGCTTTTTTTTTACAACTTTAGATCAATCTTCAGTCTCCAGTTAATGCAGCAGCCAGGCTCCTAACCAACTGTCCTAAACATGCCCATATTACACCGGCACTATATTCTCTTCACTGGCTCCCTGTGTTTTTTTCAGAATCCTATTCCAGGTTCTTGTTCTGACCAATAGAGCTCTACATGGTCAGGCAGCTGCGAACTGCTGATTGTCGAGGTTTTTAAAGAGCAACTCAAAACGGTCCTTTTTACTCAAGTGTTTGTGTCATGATTTTTGTCCTGTTTATTTTTTTTATATACTGTATGTGTCATGGTGAAGTATGCTGATTTCTACAAGCGGCAACAACCTCTTAAGTTTTAAGAGGTTTATTAAGATGTTGAGAGTGAACACCATGAACAGGAGACTGCGGGAACTTGGTGCTGGAACTCTGGGTTGGAACTCAGAGCGGGGACACTGACGGCGAAACAGACACGGAGTACTGGAGGAAAGACAGGTAAGTGATAGAATGAATAATAGAAATAACCAGGAGAAAAGTTCTGAGGAGTGTGGGTCTTACTTGGACTTGATGATGAGAAGTAAGAGGAGGTAAGTGGGCTACAGTAAACTGAGGCTGGCTGGGGTTGGGTGGTCTGGTGTCCTTGGTGGTCATTTGTCCTATCCCCCAAGATGGTGGTGGCTGGAGGGTGGAACGGCAGTAGCTCGTGGAGGAACTGCGATGGAGGCGAGTTCTGTTTTTGACTCTAGGTGCAGAGGTTAACTAGGGAGGAACCCAGGCGTGAAGAACCGGCAATGAATTTACAGATGAAAGGAATGAACTGAGTGAATCCAGGAATGGGTCTGTGAGGAAAACAGGAGAGTAGGATTACTTGAGGAAGCATATAACAAGACCCCAAGGAGACGACTTGGGCGCTGGAAGAGCAGCCATTCATCACAAAAGGTAGTGGATCCATCTGGTGTGTCAGTCTGCTACTCCAGCTCCCCTTAAATGCTGCCAGGCAGATGAGGCTTGATTGAGGTCACTCGCTGCAGCCACTGTCAGTCACACCCCTGCAGAGAGGGTAAACAAAGGACACAACCAACAGTATACTTTTAAACTTGACTCTTGCTGATGTTTCTGCTTTGACTTTCAACTTGTGCAGCACTTTGTGACCCCTGTCTGTGAAAGGCACTGTATAAATAAATGTTTACTTATTTATGTATTTTTTTCTATTGCTGGGTTTTGGCCAAATAAGCATAAACAGTTTTTTAAAGGTGTATTTGTGGGCTGGTGAAGCATTGCCTACCTCCTTCAGGCCACAGCTGTGGTGTTTAAGCCTTTGAGAAGAATTCAGATTGTTTTGAAATATCCATCCTTGGGTGAAAACATGACTATTATGATAGTTTTTATTTGAGCAAGGAAATAGTGAGATTATTGCTGGGTGTGTAAGGCCGTTTTCACATGTGTGGCCGTACCAGAAAACGGCCAGAGAAAATGCTAATTTTTTCTGTTCACATGTCACGGATCTCTGCCCGTATTTGAATCCAGCGTTTTACTACAAATAAACAGCACGTGGCGGTATACAAATAAGTCTGTAGTTCTCCAACAAACAAGGGAGTGAGAAGTACCGACGTCATAAAACGAGCGACAGGCTAGAATGTAAACAAACTGGTCTACTGGTCAGCTGCTACCTGAAGCCATCTACAGGGTGAGTGTTGTAGTAAACCCGCCGTTTTGTAATCTGCTGTGTTGCTGTGGGATGCTTTAATCGCGTTGTTTTGGTATTTGTATGGTCGCGAGGTGATTCTGTAATTTCGGCCGGCGGTGTCGTCATTTCCGCGTGGAGCGCGTCTATTGTCTTGAGTACGGCCAAAGTACGGGTTGTGTTCACATGGTACGTGGCCGCCCGTACCTGGACTCGGATACTACCTCCAAGGCAGGTCTCTCTGGCCGTATCCTGGCACGGTACAGTCTGTGTTCACATGGTACGAAATAAGTGGATTTTGACCAAATACCGTACCCGAGTACGGACTCCCGTACCATGTGAAAGCGCCCTAAGGGATAAGGCAAATAGCAGTGAGATGAGTAGGCGGAGATTCAATATCAACACACACTGGGGACACAGATCTGCAAACGACTACTAAAACCCACACATGCATACAGTGGATTTAAGAGGCGTCTGGTCAATGGCCTTTAGTTTTTAAGACAGGCCATGATTACATTGGATTCACATAATAAAATATTTGACATTAGGTGTTTAAAAAAAGCTATTTAGATATTACATTTTGTACGTGTTTGTATTTAGGAATAGAAAACAAATTAAAAAATGAAAGGAAAAAATTAATGACTGCCCCTGGTCATCACATGTGCAGTCTTTATTATAGCTACTGGCCCAGGATTTAGAATAATCAATTACAAAAAACTCTCCCACCACCACCAATCTTACTTTATTTTGGCTTTCCAGTTCACATCATGGAATGTCAGTCACTTTTAATGCATTTAGGTCCTTACACTGGCTCCATGTGGCTCAGAGAATAGACTTTAAAGTTCTTTTATTAGTCTATAAATCATTAAATTGGTTAGCGACAGAGTAAATTAGAGATCTACTATTGTGGTACAAACCGTCCAGGTCACTCAGGTCCTTAATCTCTAATCTACAAATCGTCGCTAGAACCACAACCAAGCATGGAGAAGCAGCTTTCATTTTCTATGCTCCCCACATCTGGAACAAACTGCCGGACGAATGCAAAACTGCAGAGACATCAATACAATTATTGCCAATACTATTATTAAATGTTTTTACCCTAAATTGTTGTTTTTAATAAAATGCCATAATTTGTTTTATAAATGTTTGTTTATGCTTTGTTTGATTGATTTCATGTTTTAATTTTCACATTTCCGTAATCATGTAAAGCACCTTGAATTGCCTTGTATTGAAAGTGTGCTATACAAAAAAAGAAAGGCCTTGCCTTGCCTAGGTCTTCACACAGGCATAATACAAATACTTAGTGACATTTCAGGTGCCCTTTGTCAGAGGGCTGCTGCGAGACGTAGATAAAAGATGCAACAAGCTCAGTAACAGATCATCCTTTCAGGGCTTGAGGAGGGGGGGATGAAATAGAACAGAATATCAAAAGCTGGATGGCATAAAAGAGCTGAGGAAAAAAAGGAGTAAAGGAAAATGGGGACATGAGGAGGATGTGACGACATTAAAAACCAAGTGATTTTGAATTGCAGATGATGGTGAACAAAATGGGCACTCAGGTTCCAGTGTTTCAGTGTGCAGTCGCTCTCGATGCAATGACAATAGTGTCTGATTGTGTATAATAGAAAATAAGAGAGGAGCAGAAGTGCTTGGTGTTTAGTCTCTGAAGCTACTAACACCAATTCTTTGTTCCCCTTAATAACAGAGCTTGAGGCCTTTGCACGAACATGGAAACTGCAAAGGAGACTCTATTGCTCTGGAGAAATTACTGACAAAATAAAATTCACAAGCACTTGTATTCCGATCTCTGTATGGATTTTAACATTAACAACTAATAGGAGTAACACAGGCCTGTGTGTGAAATACATATTTACCACAATAGTTTACAGGCTTTGAGCCTGGAACAATAGGGTGTTAAAAAATGTTCCTTGCTAAAAGATTGACTTGGATATAATTTCAAATTGAGAGTGAATTAATTATTTGCTTGAAAAGTTTCCATCATTGCACCCTCGCTTTCTCTACCTTGTTGGTATTGTGTTTGATTTCTCCTGCCCTTTCAGGGTGCTCTTTGATCAGCAGTTGTTATCAACTGCTGAGCTGAATGTATTAGGGTATTTGTGGAAAAACTATTTTAGAGAAAAGCAAATATGTCTCTAAAAGTGAGGACGCTGCATCAACTGCAGCCTGATGCAACATGCTGCAATGCAAACAGTTGGATACACACTTAAGCAGTCTCGGTGTGTGTGTTTGCTCACACAGATGGAGATTTAAAAAATCAAGAAAATCCATTCTGTCAGTGACCAAAAACTGATTAGAGGCAGCAAGTCTTTATTATAAGAACACAGCTGCTTGTGTAGCAGACAATAAGTAAAGCAATTAGTACTATTTCACAACAAGGACATCTGTGGACTGTCTGACTGTACAAGGAGCACCAGCATATGACAATGACTGATGACATGAAGAACAATCAGTCCAGATGATAGATACGGCTAAAATTACTCTGCTTTGCAAAATTATTCCCACTTCTTGAATTTTCCCGTTTTTGTTTTTTCCAACCACATGATTAAATTAATTTCATTTAGAGTTTTGCAAAGTGAGCTGACAAAACTGTGTGCAAAGCAGGTGAACATGTACCTCAAACAACATGCAGCTATACAGCAATTAAACCTTAAGCTCCTTGTACAAAAATTCTGTGTGCCTGAATACAAATACTAGTGATTTTTTTTCCCCTTTTTTTCCCCAAGAACCAGAATGAAAATCCCATCAACTATTTTCCTTTTACTGGGCAGTGGTAAGTTGTGTTGGTCCATTAAATTTTAATAAAATACATGAAGTTTCTTGTTGTCAAGAGATGTAAATGTTAATGCCACACTATATATTCTGAGAGGTTATTTTTGTGCTAAAGTTAGATGTGTTCAATCTTAGCACCGCTCTAGAGTATAAAAAAGTTGTAGAGTTTGGAGTTCATATGGTTGAAATTATTTACTGAATTGTCTTTCTTGCAGCAATTTTACCAGCCAAGTTTTCCTTGGTGTCTCTTGAGATGTAATGCCTAGCTGTTACTTTCAGGCTAAAGCTACTGGCTCTTCTTCAAGCATTATCTAATATCAGACTGGTTTACTTCCTTAGATGAACACCCTCCTGCTGGTAATTTTGTGACTCATTATTGCATTGACCTGGGATTTGTGGCCGGTTTAGTAGTTTTCACTATGATCTTCTGTCATGATTGCATCTAGCTCACCAGAGGACACAGGAGAAAAAAAATGACCAACACTGCAGCAGTAACTGCATTCATATAACCATTAAGTGGAAAACACACATGCAGACCCCCACAATAGCCAAAGACATTTGACAGCACTTGGTAGCTGGTTTTTCAGGAAGAAATGGTACATTGTGGTGGACTCATGAGCATGATAAATGTATTTTTAAATCATTTTCTAATACTTGAAACCCATCATTTCTCAAAAAGTTCAAATGAATGTATTTACATCTGTATTTGAATTCTTTCGTCATTGTCTTTTGTGTATTCAGACTTGGATGGTCCCATGAGGAGATGAAGTGATGATAAAAGATGGGCTAAAAAACAGTAAAACCCTGTCAGTATGGATTTTCATATTCTCATATAGAGCCATTAAAGCCTCCCAGGGTAGCTTCAGGTGCCAGAGACAATTATTGCTGAAAAGCATGACACCCATCAGTGACTACATTATGTGCGTCTTCATTGATAAAATAAATCTTCACTGGGTGTTTCCAACAATAATCAATATTTTAAGGAAAACAAAGTGAAATTTGATATATAAATGTATTCCTGTAACTGATTAACAAAAGTCACTCACTGTTAAATTCTAGCAAACTTACTGTGGTTAGGCCTCTTTTATGCCAGATTTAGGACCATCATATGGTCTGATCTCCATGGCCCATGTAAATGTTACTTCTGTTATAGTTCCAAGTAGCATATTTCTGTGTCCCCACTGTCTGAAATGCCAAGCTGTTGTTCATCTGCTCTATAAATCACTCATTTAGCATTCCAGTAAGTAAGCAGCCCAGTATAAATAATTCTTGGTTTTCAAAGTCACTGTCAGATCCTGCCGGTAATCACACCTGCCTGGTTTCCTGTGAACCTCTTTTGTTAACTTTAATAAAAAAATATATAAATATATATTTCCTTTTTAAGAAAAATATTTTACTCTATTTGCTACCGTCTCCCTGCATATGGGTCCAGATGGTCACCATTTCATGTGAGTGTCTGTACTTCATCCCTGTGCTCTCTGTTTGACACACACAAGCACACATCTACTATTACACCTGAGGCTGACTGAACGAGCAGTCCCCTCCCTACCCGCTGTCCCTCAAATGGGGATGAAGTAGCCACTTGGTGACTTGATGACCCTCATTTCCAAACTTGCGTCCGATACACAGCTGTGGCTGATGAAATATGTTAGCAGTATGTGCAACTGTGTCCCCACAGACGGTACCACCTGAAGAACAAAAGCTGCTGATGATAAAAAGATAATGCTACAAACCTCTTTTTTTCACAGTAATCTTTAAGTAGGGAGAAAATCATGAAAGGTGACAATAGCATGTTGCTAAAAGATTGTAATAAAGGTGAAACTCAAAATTATATTGTGCAAATGTCATTTATTTCAGTAATTCAATTTAAAAGATGAAACTAATATATTACATAGACTGTATGCAAAGTGAGATATTTCAAGCCTTTGTGTTATCATTTTGATGATTATGTCTTACATCTTGTGAAAACCCCAAATTAAAAATCTCTGAAAATTATTACATGAAATCAATAAAACAAAGATTAAAAATAGAGAAATTTCTGACCTCTGAAAAGTATAATCATGCGTATACTCGAATATGGACTCGAGTCCCAGGTGAAAACGCCAATAAACAAGGTTGTCTCTGTGCATCACCATGTATCTCTGGCACTATGGGGACCAACTCTGTTGACCACACACCAAAATCATCTTGTGCTTTAATCTGCAAAGAGGACTCATGGAAATGGGTCATCTCTCAAAGGCAGAAGTATTACAATTGGAACAAATAAACACAGTGTTGTATCTTGAACTATCTCCTGTTTTATGAAAATGTTATGTCCAGCAATGGATTGGAGTATAACTTGCTATTTCCAGGGTATAGGCTTCCATATTCCTTTTTTTTCTGGCATAATCATTAGCAAAGCACAAATCAGTATACATTTGCCTCTGCATATGAGGATGGGGGCTGGTAGGTTAAAGGTTGAGCTGCTGTCTCGTCTCCAATCCTTCTGGCTATGCTCACTTGCAGTGCAGTTCAGACAAACACGGATGGGCTAATAGATACTCATTATGTTATGCACAACACAGTGGATATATCCGTCAACTTGATGTACCCAGTGGCCATAAACTACATTTGCTGTTCAAAGCCATAATCCACTATCAACAGAGCAAATGAAAATCAATGTTAAAATCAGACCATGGAGAAAATGAAAGGGGCACAGGCAGTAACCTGTGTCAAAAACTTAATTTGTGCAGTTTTACACTGAGATAAAAAAAATATAAAAATTAATGCTTGTATTGGACCACTTCTTTTTAATATAATTCACCTGTAAATTTAACATACATGCACAGTGATAGAAACTCACTTACATGGCTTTTGTCTTGTAGGCTCCTAGTAAGGCAAGCTTCAGCTTACTATGGGATTGGGTTTATTTTTTATCCTTTTTCAATGTACTATTTCCCTTTGAGGTTTGTATTAAGTGGATGTACATCCTGGGTGTCCTTTTGAGCCTTTAGAAAAATACAGGGGGTGTCCAAAGATGTATCTCCCTGGCATTTTCCAGCCCCGGAGGAGTGAACATGGCTAGAATAGCACTAAAGCTTTAATGCCTTGAATCACTTAATGTAGGATCAGCACAGTAGATACTTGAGAACATATTTGTTGCATAGTGTTTTTGTTATGATGAAAATTCGAAAGCTAAAATAATAATAATAATGAGTACACGCACACACATACACACAAATGCACATACACAGGACTGGCACTAAAATGTATGGGGTCTCAAGCAGAACCTAAATTTGTGCCCCTCTTCCAGTTAGACATCATCACAATTAGCACTATTTTAAAAAATTTGGTGAAATCCGGAAGAAGGAGCCATGTTTGAGGAGCTGAAGTTCAAAGAAGTAATAATTGGTTATTAATTGCTGAAATGTATTTGTGAACAAACCAAACTAAAACACAAAGATTTAACTTGTACCATTCGATTGTAACCATGTTAACATAACATTCAAACAATGAAGGTTATTCTCTGCAGTTATTATAAAGTTAACTTGCCAATTTATTTTAGTGAAACAATATAAAAACTTTTAACTGATCTATGCTGAAATATTCATAACAAATTAACCAGTAATTTCATTGTGATTAAATAAATACATTAATTTCAAGAATTTATTGATGGCTCTTGTAAGTTAGGGGAGCTAAGCAAGAGTTTGGATTACATGTGCCTTCAGTAATTTCTTTTCTTCTACAGTAAAAATGTTTTGATGAAGGTCAATAAATCCTAAAGAACTCTGAAAGGAATAAAAATGATCAGTGGAAAACCATATGCATAATATCTGTCTTAATAAAGAGAAAGGTTTGAATTTTTCTGTTTTCACATTATAAGCCCATACCAGTCTATATGTGTTTTATAGATTTGGAGAAGACATTCAACTGTGTCAGTTGGGAATTCCTGGGGAGGTACTCCGTGAGTATGGTTACCAGGCCCCTTAATACGTCTCTATCAAGTATGGCTGGTGTCAGAGCTTGGTTTGTATTGCCAGCAGTTTCCAGTGGAAGTTGGACTCAACCAAAATTGCTCTTTGTCACAGATTCTGTTCATAATTCTTATAGACAGGATTTCTAGGCGCAGCCAAGGTGTTGAGGAGATCCATTTTAGTGGCCACAGGATCAGGTGTCTGCTTTTTGCAGATGATGGGGTCCTATTGGTTTAATCGGACCATGATCTACAGCTTTAGCTGCAGCAGTCTGCAGCCGAGAGTGATGTAGCTGAGATGAGAATCAGCGCCTCCAAATCTGAGACCTTGTTATTAAACGGGAATAGGGTAGAGTGTCTTCTTCGGGTCAAGGACAAGGTCTTGCCCCAAGAAGAGGCGTTTAGGTATCTGGGAGTCTTGATCACGAATGAGGGAAGAATGGACAGGAGACTGATAGGTGGATAGGTGTGGCGTCTGCAGTGATGCGTACACTGTACCGCTTTCTCGAGGCGAAGAGACCTGAGACGAAAGGTGAAGCTCTTGATTTAGTGGTGAATTTATTTTACTACCCTCAGCTATGGTTATGAGCTCTAGGTAGTGTCCGAAAGATGAAGATCACAGCGATTAGCAGCTGAAATTAGTTTCCCCACAGTGTGTCTGGGCTCCCCCCTTAGAAATAGAGTAAGAAAAATTGCTATCCAGGATGGCCTCAGAGTAAAGCAGCTGCTCCTGCACATCTAGCTGAGTTGGTTCATTATCTGGTCAGGATTCCTCCTTGACACTTTGCTGGTGAGGTGTTCCAGGCTATTCCCTTCCCAAGGAGACCTAGAAGAAGACCCAGGCAACACTGGAGGCACATGCTTATCTGGTTTCCTAGGAACACCTTGGGGATAACCCCTGAGGAGCTGGCCCAAGTGGCTCGGGAGAGGGTAGTCTGGGTCTACCTGGTTAAAACTGACCCAGAGACCAGATCCTGGAATAGCAACCTGTTGCTTTCTCAGTGGTCAGATTTGGTATATACAGTCCAACTGTGTGTGATTTAATCTCAGCAAAATTACAAATATTTTATGGAACCTTTGTAATTTATCATCGAAGTGTTTCTTAGTCAAAATCCACAATTAAATCTAAATCAGAACCTGTAACAATACTTCAGAATAATGTTTGCTGTTTTCTTTGTCCAATCTAACTCATTCTGACCTGCTTTGCATTGTTGTTCTCATTTCTGTTGCTCACCTACATGTTTTAGGGCTTAAAACCTAGACTTAAATGAATAGGTGATTAACAGGCTTTTTTGGCACTTGATGGGATGCTGAATCAGAGACACATCAGCAAAATGAAGGACAATTGTTCATAAGGAACCAAAAAAACTTAATATTTCTGGAAGTAAACTAATTAGCCTGAAAATTATACATGCTGCAAATATTTTCCCAACACAGTCTTTGAACTCTTTAGAGGGAAAGCTTTATAATTTATTTTATTCCCTGAAATATATAAATTCTTTAAAAACTTTTTACACATTCTGATTAAAAAGCTTTTTACCAAGGCTGTGCAGAAGGCAGGCTGCTATGGTTGAGTGGACTTAGAGGGAGAGAGGGAGGAAAGCTGCCCATTGGCTAGCAGTGGTGAAAACACTCTGGAAGTCGAGCTTGGTGGCACACTTGGTGGCATTGCTGAAGCCACACACACAGACACACAGTGTTGTGGACACAAACAGCCTTTTGCTAGTTTTGCTGCGCCAAAGTTACCCCTGGTGAGCAACATACAATAACTAATTTCTTAGTTGAGCTTACAAAGCCAAACAGTTTGACTGAGCGAGGAGCTGGGCAGGGAATAGAAGTACTGAGGCACAATGAAGTGATGGGAATGATCTCTGTGAAATGCAAATCAGAGACAGAGAGCAAGAGGCAGACAGATGGACACAGATCTTGTTTGCATGTACATGTGCAGAAGTCCAACAGAGTTTTTGGACTGAGGCTTGCATTGGTAGGACAATAGAGCAGGCCTTCAGGAAGTGTGGACTTGAATGTGTACACGCAATTCAGTGTTTAACATTATTAAGAATGGGCCAGTAGGCTATTGAATGACTGGGATTATATGTCAGGACAAAGAGAAAAAGACACCAGTTTTGGACTACAGGGAAGGAAAAAAAACATGACAAAAAGTACAATGGAAAGGGAAAAAATTAAGAATTTTGTCAAATCAGACATAATCTTTAAAGCAATTTAGGTTGCAATATTTGTAAGAAAAGAGCTCTATAAATAGTTTGATTGATTAGTTGATTGATTACATATTTACAGACACAAAGAAGCTGAGACTAAGGCCCTGTCCACACGTAGCCGGGTATCTTCCAAAACTGAGATATTTTTCTACGGTTTGGCCTGTTATCCACACGTAGCCGGAGGTTTTCGGCACCAAAAACGACGCTTTTTAAAAACTCCGGCCGAAGTGGAGATTTGCGTTTTCTCCGTTTTCAGTATCTACGTGTGGACGGTTGAAAACGTAGTTTTAAGAGCCGTAACGCACTTTCCGCGACGAAAAATGCTCCAATACCACATGTGTGACCTGTGTTTACTCTCGAAAACAGCATTTATTTCCTCAGCGCTGTGTTGGTGTCATCCATTGTTAAAGCGCGTCTTGTTTGTTTGCTTTTATAAGCTGTATGACTGCTGCGTGCTGAAGAGAGGATATAAAGTTTCTCTTGGCGGATAGGACTGGGGAGAACGACTGCGCCCTACAGGTTTGCCACGGCTATGAATGTACTGAAAAACGCATTTATCCGGTTACGTGTGGATGGAGATTTTTTTTTCAAGGAGCAGAGGAAAATCTTTGTTTAAAAAAAAACCCGGCTACGTGTGGACATGGCCTAAGACAAAGATGCAACAGCTGTTGCTCAAGACATTTTTCTGACTGTGCTACAGATGTGTTCCTTTGTGTGAAAGCAGCTCAATAGGTGTTCTAAACCCTCCCCCAGAGCCCCCCACAGGATACGTCATTTCACTTCCTTCAAAATCACAAAGGAGCTCTACACAACAAGCCAACCAAACAAGTGTATGTTTGGTTGCCAGAAGTTATGTAGACAGATAACTTTGTGGGTTACTGGACCCTTTTGACGAACTTGTACATGGTGTCCATGGTGTTGACGGTGGAAGAAAAAAACACTTTTGTTCAGTTGAGTGTATGTTTGTGCAAGAGTGAAACGGAAGGATCCATTTTTTTTCCAAAGAGAAGAATGAGAAGAGGGAAATGATGATATATATAGATATATATATATCTATATATATATATCTATATATGTATGTATCTATATGTATCTATATATGTCTGTCCGTCTATATATCTATAGACGGACAGACAGGAAGACAGACATACAGACAGATTGCTCTACATACAATATATAATCTAATTATATAAATTATTTATTGGCAGAGGTATTAAAATGTCTCTGAATGTGACACACGGCTGTGTTCTCAATTTTGCTGTTCTGTTCCAGTGGAGAGCAGAGATTTGTGCCTGTTGCGCAAGGGGAGCCACGTGTGTGTGCAATCTGAAATTGGAAGGAGTGGAGGTTAGCATCACTGGTGGGTGGGTGGATACACGCTTCATGTCTTCATGATCAACCTCAAAATGTAATCTTGTTTTCCTGATCCCATTGTGGACATTTGCTTAAAGTTTTACGAAGATCTGTCCATACATTTTTGAGTTATCTTGCCAACAGACAATCAAGCAGAAAAAAAGGCAAAAAAAAACAACAACAAAAACCAGACAGGCATACAAATATATACCTCCTTATATACCTCCTGGTGGAGATTAATAAGAGAAATGCAGTAAAACAGGGAAAAATATGAGTTAAGGGGTAATAAAAGATCAAAGTAACCTGGAAACAATGAAACAAAAGTATAAATATCTAAGGGTAATCTAAGGGTAAGATAGGAAGTGAAAACATAAAAGAACGAGATACTCTAAATTAACAAAACAATGATCCTAAAGTTAAGCATAACAGAACTATCATCAAGAAAAAAAGGCCAATGATAAGGTACGACTAATAAAGAATAACTTGAACTCAAAAAACAAACATCTAATTATCTAACAGAAACCAATCCTGCTTGACTATAAAAGTCTGTCTCCATCACAGCAAAGGGAAAAAGCTCAGACGTTCAAAAAACATCTGATATCAAGCCCATTATTAGTAGCACTATAGCCAGTAATGTTCCCGGCCGCAAGCCAGAGTAATCCAACCATCCCTCAGAGGTGATTGGTTTATTATGTCAGCCTCCAGAGGCTACAGATGGCGTCATTTCCATTCATGACGCCTCAGTTTATCTATTTAGCAGGTCCTTCACAGGAAGACAGAGGTGGAGGACTTTAGAGGTTATTTCTTTGCCCATAATTGCACAGATTGTTCCAATAAAAGCTGTCCTGTGCAATAATCTTGAGGAAAGAGTACTCTATTGCCCTGCTTTAGATTGATAGAAAAGTAATTTTTATTTAGTACTGCTGCATATTTACTTTGTCTTAGATTTTGTCTATGACTAAAAAGTGAGAAAATACATATTATTACATTGACACAGAGCTTTGGAAATTTCTTAAATTCAGCTTGTGTATATTTAGGGCAGTAAGAGGTGTAAATCTAAGCCTCACCTTCTCACACCATGTCTTTCTGTGCTTTTCTGTGGGGAGTACATTGTCCACTTCCTCCAATTCTTTTCAGTGATCAGTTTTCCTGGCAAAACTCCGAACAGGACAAGGTCATGTTACAACAAAAGCACACTCACATGTCTGGGCAGACACAGAAGTCTTGTTTGTTAATCCCATTTTTGCTTTCATTGCACACCTGCACGGTCAAATCCACATTGTCAACATTTTGCCAAAGATGAATATGTGAAAAAGTAATGAATTATTTGCTAAACTTATGTTATATATGGGTAGTTGTATTTTTTTTCATGATATAGTGCATATTTTATTTTTTTTAACTTTGATGCTTTGTCTTAAATTTTCATCAAACGTGAGAAACTCCCTCTTCCACTTATCTGAAATTGGCCTCCAGTAGGGCAATCAAGACATCGCTCCACCCAGTGGCATTCTTGAACTCATTATTGGGGATTTTTAGGTCAGCTTTTAAAATCTTATTTTTTAAAAACCTTAATTGTTGGTTGTCATTTTGGTAAGTGAAACTAATGTATTACATAGTTTCTTTCCTTTTTAATTGATAACTGCACCAGTGTGGTGTGGGATGTCACCAATAAATCTGCGGCACTACTGATATGTAATAGAAGCACTGGTTGCTCTGATAGCAGCCCTCAATTCAGATGCATTGATGGGGACTGGTTTCAATCATCTTTCTCTTGACAATACACGCACATTATCTATGGGGTTTAGTTCAGCCCTGGTATAGGATTCATCTGTATGCAGTGATTTTTGATGCGCACAGACTCCAGCCTTACTTTTTGTGTAATGAATCTATATAATATGAGTTTCAATATCTAAAATAAGTGACAAAAACTAAATTAAATACATTGGGATTTCTCACCGAATCTGTATGAGTTATAGTTGTATTGGCAAGGCAAAGCAAGGCAATTTTATTTGTAAAAAATATGATAAAATCATAGAAAGTAAAAACAGAAATTAGGAATGGAACCAAAAACAGCATAAAAGTAAGCAAATTAAAAAGGCCACTTTAAACAGATAAGTTTTAAGTTTTAGTTTAATTAGGGCAGTATGAGGTGTAAATCTAAGCCTTACCTTCTCACACCATGTCTTTCATGTCGGTGTTAATCGGGAAGTTTGTTCCAGATAAGGGGACCTTAGAAATGGAAAGCTGTTTCTCTGTGGGGGGGGGGGGGGGGTTCTGATTCTAGGGGTTATTATTAAGTTAGAGTTGGAGAACTTGAATGATCCTGTTTAACAAATAACTCCAGAGGCTGGAAACATAAATTGATTAATAGAAAAGCTAGGAAGAGTAATTAAATTGAGAATAAGGTGGGAGATAAGGTTAGAGATCAGGAGCTCGGACAGAGGCTGCTCCTCTTTCAGCCGTCTGATTAGTCCCTCTTGGTAGGATAAAATAATAATAATAATAAAAAAATAATAATAATAATGCATCAATATTATATAGCGCTTTTCTGGACACTCAAATAAATTTCATTATTCATTCATTCAGCATTTATTTGACACACACTAAAGCAAATATCATTTGCAGTCTTGTTAGATTTTGGAATTACAATTGCCAGAACTTGAAGAAAGGCAAGGGTCAAGATGATAGTGAATTTATAGAATAAATGCCAGTCAAACATTTTGTAACAAAGTCTTTTGGAAGCTAACATTAGAGAACAGCTCTGTCTCTGACTCACACTAACACTTAGAAGATCCTACATATGTGCAAAAGACAACAACTTACTTTCATCTTTTTCCTTCCTGCCTGATAAACATCAAGAAAACAAGTCTTCATGACCTCAGAGACTAATTAGTCCTCTTCTTTTAATTATTCTGCATGTTTGTAGCTAGATTGGCATTTATGCTTATTTCCTCTTTGGAAATGAGACCATAACAATACATGTTAACAGCATGGATTGTTGTAAAGGAAAATAAAACCATGCACATAGTAAAATTAATTATTTTATATATACTATATACTATGAGAAAGTTTATTATAGGGAAAGAATGAGAAGGAATTTAAGTGAGTTTGTACTTTTACAGAAAGGGAAATTGTCTTCCTGAACGTAAGGGAAGTTAGCGTGACCTCGCCCAAAGGCATCTTGTTAGATTTAACAAACTCTTATGTGTACAGGCATGCCTTCTCATTATTCTTTCTTCCTCCTGGTTATTTCCCTTTTTTCAGGGTGTACCTGCCTTGCTGTAAGAACTGATATGTAGCGTTTATTTCATGATGACACCAAAATGGTTGTCAAACAGTAATAAAATTGAAAAGAAATCTCTGTAAATGTTTCCATAACTTCCAATGAAATCAAAGCTCACTTTTCTAAAGTACAAAGTATTGTCTTAACAGAAACAACACAAATCCTTATTACAGCAATTGTATGATGTTTCTGCATAAAAATTTGTCTCCTCTGAATACAAGATGTTTTCATCCACACAGCTGCTTTCTTGCATCCATACAGCAAGCTGCTGCTTGCTTTTGTTTTTTTCTCAGTTTTAATTTTCACACTTCTGTAATCATGTAAAGCACCTTCAATTGCCTTGTGCTGCCTTGCCTTTTCTTTCTTTTTTTTTCTGTCAGCATTTCCTGAATAATTAAGTCTGTCTGGCACCAACACCGACACCACAGTCAAAGTCATTTCAATCTTCTACATTCTGTTGATCAGTTTGAACTTCAGCAATTTCACCCCCTCTAAATGATTAAATACACTGAGTCACTGTTTAATGATTGGTTGATTTTGTATGAACAGGTGTGCCTAACGGGATAGCTGGTAATTCTATGTATGAGCATGCTTACCCTGAGTCTATTTGTAGTCATGGCTTTAGTGAAAATAAAAGGTTATTCCAGTGGTAGCAATACTAACATTGCATAATTTGCTAGTGCTAGCCAACTTTCAGACCTCAATTAGAAATTAAATTCAAAACAGCCTTGATAAAAATATCACTTCTGAAAAAAAACCATCCTCAACAACATCAATTTAGGAAAGTATTAACAATACAACTTTCCTGCACACAAGATATTTCATCATGTCTCTTGGACCACATATTAGCAAGGTTTCTTAGACTATAGATTAACATAATATGTTGGTAAACACAATTTTCTTTACCAGACATCAATCAATACTGTATACTGTTTAAAAAGAAAAAATCATTCTAGGGGATCAAATGAGGTAATAAATCAGACTATTTTGCAGTATATACAAACTGTCTGCCCATCAGCGTCAACAGGATGTGACTGGACATGAGTCACATCTTTTGGCATGTCATGACACTGGATGTGTCTTAGCAGTAGGGAAAACAAACCTGACAAAGTATCCTGTTGATAGTTGAGCAAGATCAGTAGATTATAGGTAGATGAGCATAAAATTAAGGGCTGGGTTTTATTACATTTTCTTAGTTTTAAAGCTGTTCATTTTCAACAGATGCACAGATTAATTTTTTTTTTAATTCTTCTTGTGAATGAGCAAAAAATACAAGTAAAAGGTTACAATTCTCTCATTTATCATTTCTTTATATTTCATCTTTGCCCCGATATATATAAAATGCTACAAGTATTACCCCCCTTGCAGATTTCACTAGTTTTTGATTGTTGTCCCACACTGAAATGTTTTAAATTATTAAACAAAATGTATTACCAGAAAAAGACGACATCAGTAAATAAAACTGTATCTATTACGTGGCTTTCCTACTTCATAATCTGGATGATTTTTGACTAAATGATGTCATCATGTATTTTGTTCTCTAGCAGAAAAACAAGGTTACATTTCTGGCAATCGGTTCAAAGGCACTTGGGACAGGACAAAGTTATTTTTCATACTTGGCCAGATTGTTTGGCTATCCATTTTCCTTCAATAAACTAAATCATCATCTGCTTTTTTGTATTTATTTAGCTTTCCCTTTGTTTGATAAATAAATAGTTTTATGAATCAACATTTTTAAGTTAAGGAAAAATCTGTGATGCAATTTTTTTTTCTTCTAGGTCCTGAAGTATACATCTGTAGATAGACAAAGAAAAGTCTCTCAATTGGTAAACTTGTCAGTAGAAAAAAAACATATATACATCTCACACAAAAACATAAATGTTGTTGATTACAATATTACTATTGGAGAATTAAAGTGCACAAAAAATATCTTTTAATATATTTGGACTTTTTATAGGTAAACCTTCAGTTTTTCTCAATTTCTCCAAAGCAAAATGTGTCAAAGGTTCATGAAATATAAACTAAGATCTTAACTTTTTTTTATTCATCTTTTTATTCATCTTTAGTATTCACTTCAACTATCTTTTATCATATGAAAAAAAATACAGACTTTCTTAACATTTAGCTGTTTGGTCAGGGGTCACTTTTTTAAAAGGCTGCCCTGGGATTAGTGTAATCTTTCCACAGATGTGTCAGCACACCTACAGGAAAAGCGGTTACCTTTGCATATGTTGTTCCTGAGATGTTGACACATGTTTGAGTGCTTTGTTTTGTCTGTGAGGAGCGGTTTTCATTCCTCACATGGTCACACATGCAGATGTCTTTCTGCAAACAAAAACTTTCTAAAGGTGCATTTGTGGTCAAAATAGAGAACAAAGTGATGAAAGCAGTCTCTGTATGGATGGAAAGTCACTGAATGCTCAACGACTCTTAACAGCTGAAGCTGTTTAGGGAAGCCAGAGAAATGGGAGATGCTATCAGCTTTCAGAACATAGTGGTTTAAGAAAACAGGTGATGGCAATGCCTAAATTGTTTTCCCCCAACTCTTTTTTCCCCCAATTCAAAGCTGTATCCAAATTTCTTTTATCTTTTTACAAAGTAAATTAGCAAAGAGAAGGATTAGGAGTTGAATTTGTAAGAAAATGTCAGAACAAAAGGATGAGCATATTAAAGCCTGAACAAATGGGAAGGTAAACAGGGGAGCTAAAGTTTAGGGAGGATGGGGGTTGTTGTTGTTGAAATTCAAGACGGGTGTCTATGCTTCATTGTCTCCCCCATCTGTCTGGCTTTATCTATTCTTAACCCCCCAAGGCCTCAGCCTCCCCTCCTCCCACACTTCAACCCCACCTCCCCTCCCCCTGTCGGCTCCCACCCTCCTTTGTGCCGCGGTCACTCCCTCCCTACAGGCTGGCAGATGACCAGGAAGCTTCCACCCACAGCAACCGGTGGCATTGTTCACATATATGAGCACAGTTGTTTGCTCTGGGGTAATGCACATGCATAGACTGTGGCATCTGCTGGCGCTGGAGTGGAACCCTAAATTATTCGCTGCTTGTGGTTTGATCTTAATTTATTTTGTTATTTATTTTAATGTGTCCGGTCTGGCAGTGTGGTACAGAATTGATGTCTAAGTACCAAGAACAAGTTCAACAGATTTACTTTTTCAAGCAGAGCATTACATCTTTTGCTATTTTACTCCACTGGATATATGTGTGAAAAAATATTTATTAGAGATTTACTCATTGGTTAAATTTCCTGAAGTTATGGACACTGAAATGGAAAAACAAGAGAGAAGAAAGAAAGAAGATGAAGAAGAGAGGCAGGAGAGGACGGAGTGTGAATTGAGGATACAGGAGAGGAAGGGGAACAAATAGAACACAAGAAAACATCCCAGTCCTTTACATCTACAGGACGGCAGAGAGGCGACAAAAAGAACATGAAACCGATAAAACGGAGCAACATTAACAGAACAAACCAAGTAATATGAACTCAGAACTACACATTCACAACACGAAAAATTGGCATATAAAAACAACAATGTTACTGGAAAGCTCTTGGCACCAATTATCTATTGATGATAACCTTAACCAAAGGGTATATCTGTTGATACCTATGTCCCCACACCTATGTGTGTGTGAGAGCATGCTCGTGCATATAGGGTTTCTCCATGCGAGTGTTTGATAGCTGGTGTGAGGGGCCGTCAATCCATCCTGCAGATCTTCATTCATGATGAAAGTAAGTGGTAATTTATTAATCTGCCAATGTAAGGATAAGTAATTATCAAACAGACAAAATTTCCTGTGGTTAAGAATAAATAACTGAAAAAAATAGTTTTAAGAAGCTGCAACAATGAATCAGTTTGCAAAATTTCAAACATCTTTTGAAGAAACAAACAAAAGTAGATCATCTTAAATAGCTTTGGACTCGATACACACAGTGAATTAAATCTACATGCTGATGTTAAAGTGTTAGTTTGCTGTTGTGTAAGACCAAACATGAATAATTTTTTTCCACCCTTATTCTGACCTGAAACCCGTACAAAAACGAAACAGATTTTTTCTGGGAGATTCTCATCATAGAACAAAAATGACCTAATCAAGATATGTTTAGCTATATAAATGATAACTGGTTTCATTTAGCAATAATTAATTATCATTATATAGATTCTCCCAAAAGTTTTTCTCTGAATAGGAAACAGCAATTAGCTCAAGCCCTGGGGTTGAAATCCTCCAAAATATGGCCCTGGATATGACAAAAAGTAAAAATACTTAGAAAAGCTGCAGTTTGTTTGGAGATAATCAGGGACACATTAGTTATGGCAAGTGTCTAATGATTCTTTTTTAACCTTAAATCCTATGGCATGGCAAGGCAAGGCAAAGTTATTTGTATAGCACACTTTCAACAACAAGGGAATTCAAGATGCTTTGGGTGATTAGGGGATAGAATAAAAACAGCAATAAAGTATAAAACACACTCAAAACATATGACACATTAAATCATACTCAAAGGCAGCTCTAAACAGATGGGATTTTAGCCTTGATCTAAAACAGCTTAATGTGATAGCAGCTTTGCAGTTGTCTGGAAGGGGAGCATAGACTCTGATAGCTGTTTCTCTACATTTGCTTCTAATCCTAGGGATGCTGAGTAGACTGGAATTAAAGGACCTGAGTGGGAGGAGGTACTGTGGGGGGAGTGGGGGGAGGTACTGTATAGTGACAATAGATCCTAAACATACTTTAGTCCTAAGCCATTCAATGATTTATAAACTAGTAAATGTATTTTGAAGTCTATTATCTGAGCTATCGGGAGCCGGTGTAAGTACTTTAAAACTGGTGTGATGAGTCCTATTTCCTGGTTTTAGTGAAGATATGACCAGCGGCGTTCTGGATCAACTGCAGCTGTCTGATTGACTTTTAGGTAGTCTGTGAGGACTGTTGCAGTGATCAGTCTGACTAAAAATAAACACATGGATGAGTTTTTCAATGTGTAGTTGCGACATTAGTTCTTTAATTCAAGAAATGTTCTTCAGGTAATACACGGCTGACCTTGTTATTGCCTTTATGTGACCCTGGAAGTTCAGGTCTGAGTCAATTATTATAGAAGCTATGTGCTGACTCTTGATCATTAATCTTTTGGTCCAAAAGTATGGAGCCCTGGGGCACCCCACATGTGATTTTTGTCTGTTCTGATGAAAAGTTTCCTATTGTCACAACTAAGTTCCTGTTCATTAGGTAAGACTCAAACCAGCCAAAGAGTCTGACCCAGCTCTCCAGTCGTTTTAATACCATATCATAGTCAAGAGTGTCAAATACTGCACTGAGGTCCAAAAGTACCAGCACTGTAGTTCTACCACAGCACGTATTTATGAGGATGTCATGTGCTGTGGTCAGCATAGAAACCAGATGGGTTGGTTAATTCTGAATGTAGCCACATCCCAGAGAGCATACTTATTTAAAAATATATATTTCAGTTTCCTTCCCAAAAGAAGACAGGTAAAGTAACATTAAAGGTAAAATCGCTTTGGAAAATATTTTTCTTGGTCTCATTATCTCATGTAGGCCAAAGAAACCTCACATTTTAAACTGACTGTGTTAACTTGTATCCATTATGTGAGCAAAGAAATTGCTCTATCAACTCTTAGCACCTTCATTGCTCCTGTGTAACATCCTTAACCATTCAGTGGGCATATTAAGATAACTCATGAGCATAACTTGGGTGCACAAAGGAAAGATAAACATTGGTTTGAACAATAAAGCAGATATGTCCTTATTGGGGGGTGTTGATGAGGGAGAGGAAGGTTTATTGTTTCGTTTGGAAAATATCTTCTTTGCACAAATCATATGGGACAACCTTTGTTGGGCTATATTACTGACTTTAGTGAAATTAAATAAAATAAACCGTCAGTGAGGAGCTGAAATCAAAGTTCCTTCCAAGCTTGAAAAATCAAAGAAGCTCAAATAGGATCCTATGGTTCCCAGGAGAAAAACATGCACACAGTCACGCGTACATCAAACGTGAATCTTGGCGAAAGCACACAGACTCTGTTTTACTCACCAGCGTATTGTGAAATACCAAAGGCAATAAACATTTGTAGACAATCCTGTTTCCAGTTACATTGTTTCTGTTCCTGACAGACAGGCACAACGGCAGGCAAATACACAACAATGCCCCCTTCATACCTACCAGTTTTTCAATTATATTTGTTATAAAAACAGAAAATAAAAGTAAAGCCAAATGAGGAGCTGCAGCTCATTTAAACAGCTTTATTCATTATTGTCTTATTAAATGTACACAAAAGTGGTGAAATGACATAGATTTGTACTTGTACTCAGGAATGACAATAGATAAAACTTGTTCCTAATTAAAAATGTAACAACACCCTCCTGGAGCCTGTTTTGTGCAACAGCTGTGTTAAGAAGGTAGCTCATAGAGACAGGCAAAAATATGTCATTGATGAATATACAGACATGAATGTAAAGTTCAGATTTAAAAAAATTAAATTTTTTCATTCAAAGGTTATTTGTCACACCTTTATAGGACGGCTGATCTACTAATTCAATACCTCTTGATATTCAATTTGTTGATCTTTTTATGGCCTCTCTTTCTCTGTTTGCTGAAAAAATGTGACACTTTTATTGCTTTTTCATCATACACAAATGCTTGAACTGTTTGCTGAACACTCTTTTTGGGCAATTGTTCAAAAGTCACACATTTAACATAAATGGTAAATATCATATTGTTCAAATTGCATTTGTTTTGCATAACTCAGTGCAGGGCCTCCTATCTCAGCAGGCAGATGATATGAATAGATACATTTGAAATAAATATAGATACACGACTACGAAAAAGGGATAATGACAAGATAATGGGGGATGGGGGGATGAAAAAGGGTTGTAAAGATGGGTGAAGAGTAAGGGTGGATTGAAAACTGATCAAAAAGGAGAATGAGGATTTTTAAAATGAAGATGGAGTCGTGGAAAGTAAGACGAAGGATGGATATAATAAAAAATGGGCACATTGGAAGACAAGGAAGACAGGAGAGATAAAGAGCATTTGCAAAGTATGAGTTCTAGTACGAGGAATAGAGAATAGTCATAAAGAAGGGGGGAAAGGTTTGAGACCATAAGTTAAAAAAAATGCTGGAGACTTGAGTTATTTATCACAAGGCTTGTGGTTAGAGGTGTAGCTTAGGAGTGGTCTCATATATTAACTAAATGAATAAGAACATATTAAACAGATTTGAAAATCTTTTTCTACCTACAAACTGAATTAGAGTACCCTTCAAACACATAATAAAATATATTGCAAAATCATGTAATATTATTTGTTTGTTCTGTGCGTGTTAAATCTCTTTGCTAGTGGAGTTGGTGAATTAGTTTAATACAGGAGTCACCAACGTGGTTCTGGAGGGGACCACATAGCTCTTATGGACAGCATGAGTTGCCTGGTGGGAATATTGTAAAAATAGCAAAAAGTTGAATTGCACTGAGAGATTAATAGAAATAAAGTGTTGCATGTTGAAATGTTTCCCGTCTCAAATCATTAATAATATTTGTGAGCAATTAACATGTTATCATACATAGCAGATCAAAATAGAATTATTATTATTAACCAAAGATAAACCATAGTACTTTTCAAAAGTGTGTAATGTACAGGTAGGCCTTTGTAATACTAAGCAGCCTTTAAGTAACTCATTTTCAAAAAGGTTGGTGACCCCTGGTTTAATAAATTCACACATACATGGAAAAGATGTCTCATAATCATAGCTTAAGAAATGCTGAAATGTTGAAATCCTCCCCACATTGTGGAGGATTCTGTTTTTAGTGGAGAAGTGAAAGAGTACCACATGTGATGCAAAAAGAGGGTTTTGAAAATAAAGCCAGCTCCTAGGCAGGCATTATGCAAATGTGTTTCAGATGAATAACAGAAGGAAAGCTTGTAAAGTGTTTGCAGAGTTACAAATCCCAAAATTCATGTCAAAATACAGTTATTGTCTCCCATGTAAAATATGTTTTCCAAACACATCAAGCCAATAAACACAATTCAGGAAAAAGAAAATCCAGACAATCTAGATGATTATCTTTACTTGTCAAAAATATTCCCTTTCTCATATAAGGAAGGAAATGTTTTTCATACAAAAGTCCAACTTCAGCTGACAGAGGATTCCAAGATGAAAACGTTCTAGGGAAGCTTTCCTAAGAATGCTGGAAGCTCCAGTGGAAACTTGCAAATAAATAATTGGTCACAGAATTCAAATAAACTGACTTGCTATTGTTTTCCAAAAGCCAGATTCAAATAAACTGCTCATGAATAAAACTTTTGAGCTGTGTTTTTTTAAATGAGTCAGGCTTTACCTGGTGAGTAAAGCCTATAGCGCATTTATTAAAACAAACAAGGAGTTGGTGTTCAGTCACTTTGGTCTCAATTAAGACATTTTAAATATAAGTTTACAAAGACTGAAATAAAAATTTGTGCTTTTATCATTTGGATAATTAATATGCTCTGATTAAAACAATTTCTTTATAGATGCTTAAAGGTAATCCATGTCCAGTCTGAAATCTTTTGCAAATTCTGACCGGTTTTCTTACACAATTACATTGTGTTTAGCTTCATCCATCTTAACATCTACTCTAACTAGCTTCTTGTGTTGAAGGAAAGGCATCCACATATAATGATGCTACCACAATCACGTTTCACAGTGGGAGTGGTTGGTTCAGGGTCACATGAAGTGTTATTTTCCACCACAGTTTTTTATGTTCTGCAGCTGTGGTGTGCACTCTCCACTGAACACTCCTTGAGATATTCAAAGCTTGGAATGTTGTTTATAACCCACCTTTGCTTTCAGCCTATCAACCTTATACTTTAATGTACACACAGGTGGGCTGTATTTGAAAGCGTCATAACTACTGCATACAGTTAGTTGCATTGGTTATAATTTATGGGTACTGATTAAAGTGGGGTAGATAGGACAGTTTTTAGATTCTTATATGTAAAAAATTATGTGTTCACATAGTTTGTCTTGTTCTATCGCATTAAAATCCCATTAAAATCAGTTAAAGTTTTCAGTTTTAACTCACAATACAGAAAAAAGCATTATACTTTACAAATACCCTTGCCACCATTCTTTTTTATGATCACCATCTGGCATCCAATTCACAAATGCTTAAAAAGTGAACTGTCTTACCCACCCTAGGATTTAATGCAACTATAAACTTGGCCGAATATATGCAGCCACAAAAAAAAAAGACTTCCATGTTACATCATGAGTCTGGAACCATATTTGAACCAAGTGGATATGGAGCTTCAACATTCTTTTAGGATTCTAGTTAAAAAAAAAGTGGGACTGGATCTTACCATTAAATGGGCAGTAAATAAAGTGTGTTCTTTGCCTGTCCTCTTCTGGGTCATTGAGCGCATATTTGTGTTGGTCAAAAAGTTAGTAATGGCAGAAAGCAGGAACTCACAGCTGTTTAAGCCTAATAATATACAAAGAAAACAGAAATTTGCCCAAAATGTTACCGGAGAAAAACAGAAAAGGAAGAAAAATTAGCCATCTTTTGTCAGTAGCACCAGGGTTGAGTTTTCACTCAAGATTTAGCCCAGTTGTTTTCACTCACTGGTTCTCTCTGTGGTTCAAAAACAAACCCAGCTGGGGCATGCTGAAGAGAATAAAAAAGAGAATAAAGATGAGAGCAAGATTTAGAGGCAAACAACTTCACAGTGAGAGGTGAGGACTCAGAGGATGGGAAGAAAAGAGGTGGGATGGAAAAGGGGCAGCAGATGTTTTCCCCATGAGAGGTATTAAAAGGCAAGTCCCCTTTTCCACACATACCCATCATGTGTTTGTACATTAACTGTGATGTAAGGTAATGGAACAGACATACTGAGACTGGAAGTGTTTAAATACTCCGTTTTTGAGCCATTATCAGCACTTACAAGAGAAACTCGAAAAATTAGAATATCATGAAATTTTTTTTTTTCAGTAATTGAACTTAAAGATTAAACTAATATATAGACTTATTACATGCAAAGAGAGATGCTTTAAGACTATGTTTGTTATGATTTTGATGATTATGGCTTACAGCTTATGAAAATCCCAAAATCAGAATCTCAGAAAATTGGAATTTTGCGAAAGGGTTCAATATTTTAGGTTCAAAGTTTCACATTCCATTATTTAATTGAATGTTTTAATTAATCAAAAACATCTGCAAATGGTTTCTGGGCCTTTAAATGGTCTCTTAAGCTGCGTTTCATTAACAATGAAATTGCACAAGTTGAATTTGTGAAAATAAATTTGCCTAATGGAAACACGCTAGTTTAAAATAGCCTTTTATATAAGAAGTTTTTGCGCTTGGATGAGGTGGTATTTCAAGCATATAGAAATTCCTATATTTAATAAAACAGCAAGAACCTTTATTGCATCGCAGGAGTCACGTGATCAACAACCAGATGTTACTACGAGCGAAAAAAGACGTCAACGACGTCGGAAGTAGTATTAGGAGGAGAAAAATGGCACGGCATGTTTGGGTTCATGAAGAGACTGAGTTTTTTTTTTGCATTGAATTCTTGATAAAGGCATAATTAATATATATGGCATATACTATTATATATGAATCCACAGGTCATCCGTAAATTCGCTGACTACACTTTCCCAAAAAAAGTTACATTGCCGCTCCCACTTAAAAGGGGCTTGTTGCTCCAATGCCTCTACAAGCTCTACGTCTCCTCTTCTGATGGCTGATAATGAGCGCTAGTGCCATGCCTGCAATATGAATATATCCACTGTAAATGTTCACATCCGTTGCCATTTTTCACTAAGGGCTCATCACATGAAAAACTGTGATTTAAACAGAGTTTGTTATTTAATGGAAACACTGCAACTGTGAAATTGTGTTTTTTGTTTTTGTTTTTTCGTTTAGACAATATGGACAAGGTTTTGCATATATTTGTAAAGGAAACACAGCTTTAGTCTGGTTCATTAGGAATCACAGTCATGGAAAAGACTGCTGACCTGACAGTTGTGGCGAAAACCATAATTGACATCCTCCATAAAGAGGGAAAGCCTCAAATGACTATTGCAAAATAAGTCTGATGTTCTCAGAGTAATGTATCGAAGCATGGAAAGTTATACGGAGGGGAAAACTGTAGACGAAAAAGGGTTGACCGCACCCTGGAGAGGATTGTGAGGCCATTCAAAAGTATTGGGGACCTTCACAGGGAGTAAACTGAGGCTTGAGTTAGTGCATCAAGAGCCATCACACACAGAGGCATGAACTTCAAATGTTGTATTCCTCTTGTCAAGCAACCTCTTGTCTGTTGCTCTGGTCAAAAGTCCTCCTTTGTGATGAGAGCAAATTTCTAATTTCCAATCCAAGATGCTTGAAGTGCAGTGTGAAGTTTTCACAGTCTCTGTTGATTTGGGGAGCCATGTCATCTGCTGGTGTTGGTCCTCAGTGCTTTATTAAATCTAGACTCTGACACAGCCATCTAACAGGACGTTTTGGAACACTTCATGATTCCTTCCACAAACAATCTTTATGGAGATGCTGACTTCATATTTCAGCAGGACTTAGTGTCTGTCCACACTGTCAAAAATACCAAAATGGCCTGTATCTATATGTGTAATTATGTCTACTCTTTATCAGGCTGTACTGGAATTGAATTTCCCCTTGTGGGACAATAAAGGTATTCAGTCATTCATTACTGTGCTTGATTGGCCAGGAAAGAGACATTAGACTGAACATTGCAGAGGAGCTGACGGCTGCTATTGAAGCATCCAGGTCTTCCAGAACTCCTAAACAGCAGTGACTGATAGCAGGCAGTAATTGATGCAAAAATAGCCCAAACCAATTGCTGAGTATGTGTGCATGATTATATTCTCAAGAGGATTTCAAATCAATGTTTAATTGATTTCATGTAATATTCCAATTTTCTGAGATTTTGAATTTGGGGTTTTTATAAGCTGTAAGCCATAATTAACACTATAGTGACCATTATGCATGAAATGTTAAGTTAAAGTCCTGAAATATATGAACTGTTGCATGATATTGTAATTGTTCGAGTTTCACTTGTATAACACCATATATATTCGAAAATAAGAAATCCAACTAGCCCTACAAACAACATTTTTTAACCATATATCTCAAAGTATTTTATTGTATTTTATTAGGTAATGTGATAGACTACAGTAAAGCAGTGTGTTAGGGGAAAGGAAAATTATGTGTGGTTTTGTATTATATGAACAATTTTGGAAGCAGCTGTACTTAAACAGATTAAATCTGTATCAATATCATTATGGCCTGCCTGTAGGGTGTGTTTGCCAACATCTTTTTACTGCATGTGCTCTTTTCCCAGCATTTATTTATAGTTTGATAGGCGAACATGGTTTCCCGCTCCACCTTAAGAGTTGCATAAGTGTGGAGTGCACACCGTACATGCCTTTCTGCCCCGGCAAAAGTAGGCCAGTGGTCTGCAGGCTGCAATGTGTGGCATGGGTCTATCTCATTCCACTAGAGCAACATAATCTGAATAGAACTGATCTAAATCCAGCAAGAGGAGAGGTTCAGGAGCAGATGTATCCCAGCAGATGCAACTAACATGCCTGACTGTTCTTCTTAGTTTGGTACAAATTTCATAAATGTATTCCTTTTAAAAACAGGAACTTAGTTTGCTCTGGAAAGAAACAAACATGAACTTAGTTTGCTCTGGCAGGAAAAAAAAAATAATTAGGCAAAAATTGAACAAATTTCTTGAAATTGAGATGAGATTGAAATTATCCCAACTCTGACAATTCATCTCTTCTCCTTTGAACTTCCTCTAGTGTGAGTTATGGGAACAGGTGAACCACTGAGGGATGGAAACTAAACTTATTGTTGCAGTTTTAAAGATTGACTTTTTTTACCAGCCATTCCATCTTGTTAATCGATCTTCTTATTGTAATCTTATTTATGTGTAATTTTTCCTAATCAATAAAACAACCTGTACTGTGTGTCAGATGTGTACGTAACATTCATAGTTTTTTGTTTTCTACTAATATAACACTGTTTCAATTATCAAGATTATCATGGGGGAAAAAAAAACATACAGTAAGAGGAAGAAAGAGATACACAATCCTTTAAAAACCCCATACTGCATATATCATAGCCAACTAGGACTATTTAGGTCGATCATATGTGTAGAAACAGAAATGCATTTCCTCTTTGAAGATTTTTTATGACTAATTAGATTTTTAAAGAACAAAATAAATTATGATTTTTTTTTTACTTTTTCTTACCTTACCTTAATTATTGTGAAGAATTAAAACTTGAAATCAAAACCTTTTGAAAATTAACAACCATAATTTATGCAGTTTTTAGAAATCCACTGTGCTTGGTGGTACGGGTCTAGAATAGAGCACTCGAGATGCTTAACTTGATCTGAATGTATGCAAAATAATGTGTGCCTTCAATTATAAGAAATATTTGAACAACTAACAGAACTCATTAGGGTGTAATTAACTTGTGGAGCATTAATGGAGTAAAGCCCCAAGTTGTTGTTTTGTTTCAGGCATTGGGTGAGTCCTATTTTACCTCTTCCTTCTGACACTTAAAGGTGTAATATGTAAGAATTACATTGTGTGGTCAAATCGGAGCACTGCAGTCAATGAAGAAAAACAAAAGAGTTCTGTTGGCAATTTACTCTCTCTGCTTCGTGAGCTTTATGTCGAGATGCCGGTTATGGATCATGCTGGTGATTAATAACAAAGCATTGGTCAAATGAAGGAGTTTTGTGGCAGAATAATGCCTTATTTAGAGGCAGCACTTGATGTTCCCCAATTACTCCCATTATATGAATATAAACTGATTGCGACTGGATATGTACTTCTTCCGAAGCACTCCAAGTGGCTCCAAACTTGTCTCAATGAGTAAATGAACATAATACAAGCTTTAACCTCTTAAGCCCAGGGCTTTTTTTTTTTTACGAATGTGGCATACCTACACTCTGGAAGGCTTTTTACGGCTTGTAAGAGGTATAAAATGTTCTAATTCCTCTCATATAATAGTATGTATGGGGATACTGTGAATGTTAAAATTCTCAAGAATTTCATAGTGGGCATGAGTAATTGAGGTTGAAAGACAGAAAATATGAAAGATGAATCTATAAAAAAGCAGGAGCTTGTTTTCCTTGTAAAGAAGCAAATAAACATCATAAATAGTAACTACTCACTCTTATTGATTTTAGATCAACTAGCGGGCTAAATGGGTTAAATAAGATCCAGGTTACTAAAAAACAAACTTCCCCTTTATTGGTTCGTCAAAAGCAGCTGTTAACAGATTAGTTTTTGGCCTTAACTTAAATAAACTCTGTGTTTTAACAGCTTTGCAGTGGTCTGGAAGTTTGTTCCAGATACAGTAAGGGGTATAGGTATCTGAAATAACCATTCAGCTAGAACCAACCTTGATGTGTAATTTCAAAACTTACATGAACTTGTATCATTATTTTTGTTCTTTACATGGAAGTATAGATGATACATTTGCATCCAGATGTCAAATAGCAAGCTACTATTGTTACACAGCAAACTCTAAGTCTCATTGTATTGCATTAAACTAGTTTTATAAAGAAATCCCTTTGCTAAACTGCTAACTCAAGACTACAATGACGAAGAAGATTGCATCAAAATGTTGAACTTTAGCTGTCATGTTAAAGTTAGGAAATCTTAAAAGTTACAAGAAAATGCCTACCTTTCTTTGAGCTCTGGTTTGGAAGATAACCCATGCCGTTACCCACTCCAGACACTTCTAGAAGTACCTTCAGGGCATATTAGGAACTCTAGTACGCAGCTATTTTATAAAACCAGGCAAATTGAGATCAACCCCCTCTGAGTTGGTATCGCCATTTAAATTTATTGCTCTATATTATCTTATGTTCCTCTAAGTATCACGTGATCTGACATTCTCAATTACAATCTGAAGTTTGATGTGAACTCTGCTTTTGTAATTTTTTTGTTTGATTTGTGCCAATGTAATGTTGCCTGTTCTCTAAAGATGATTTGAATAAAATGACTAAAAGTTCTACATACTGATGTTTTTTTGCATATTTGGATAATAATTACAAGTTGTGAGGACAAATTAATGCCTTTCAGAAAACTAGTGAGTAACTACAATGCTTCAGATCATCAAATTTTAATATCAGCCAAATATAACCTCAGCAGAAATAAAAAGCAGTTTTGGAATGGTGATTTCAAAACCACTAGTGACTATTTATTTGCTAATAAAGGCACAACAACTTTTTAAATAGAGCATTCATCAACTCAGTTTAAACATTAATCCTAATGTGCAGCCTCAGCATCATATGCTAATATTAAAGTTGAGTAATCTTTGTTATTTATCCAGCTACAGGTTATCTATCTTTCATGGTGATGTGCCATGCAGGTAATGTGTAACATTTAGGTCTCACAGTAAAATTTTTCTGCTTCTTTTATTTATGTAGCTGCCTGTCTTATGAAGGTCAAGGCCATTTCTTTTTTATCTTAAATGTCTCTCTGATACATCTTACAGTCAAAGAAGCCATGTTTTCAGAAACACAAACTGCATTAGTTTCAATTAGTTAATTGCATGAACTGTTGCTATAAACAAGTTTCATAGTAGTCCATTTCTGGTAATAAAGAACGTCACGATTGCTAAGTCATCTTATCATTGTGTGTGTATACATACGGTAGTTACTGAAAGTATTTTGACGACACATTTGCACATGCAACCGACAACCTTAGCTTTGTTACGTTTTTGTGGCAGAGCTCCGAGGCCGAAGTGTGCAACTGTTTACGTGCCTTAATGCGTGATCATGAGATTTGTGTCTATCTAAGTTTTGTTCCCCTTTTTTTTTTTTGGGTACAGTTTGTTCTGCATATCTGACGCCTGTGAGCTTTCACAGACACGTGGATGCTACTTTCAGTTACATTTTGAACGTGGGTGTTTTGAAGCCGTTCTCACCCAGCTGTGTTCACAGAAGAGAGGAAGAAGAGCCGCAGATCTTCCTGTCAGCTGTTTCTGTCTTGTATATTTCTCTAGAACTATTTTTTTTCAATAAAGTTCTATCATTTCAAATCAACTTCTATCATTTTTTAGTATTTTTTTCAATCTAGTTAATCCTATTTTTTTTACTTTTCAGACTTGTCTCCATATTTAAAACCTGAGTTACTTAAATTACTTCAGTCATAACCTCAAAAAGTCCCATTATTGTATCTGTATCTTATTTTTGCCTTTACTTAGTAAATCACATCTTTCCATCAACGCAAACAGGAAACAGCTGAGGTTCTGTGATCGCTTGTCTTCTTCCTGTCAGTTTCTCTGAAAATGGAGCCAAACCACCTGAATCGAAAGCTGCATCTCCACCAGTCAAAGCAGACAGGTACAGCGGAATGATCATGTGGTTCGAGGTTGGCAGGCTGCATCGTGTTTACAAGCAAAGGAGGCTTTAAATGAACACATGGCTGCAAAACTGAATTCATTTTCAGAAGTTTGTCACAATCAATATCAGTAATTGGCTTTTTACTTTTTACATATTTTTTTTGCCACAACACAACCACAAATTTCAGTTAACTTTACTGGAAGTATATACAACAGATAAACTGATAGCTGCCTTTACTACAAAATAAATGAACATCAATTTTCAAGTTAGGCCAAATTCTCAAAGCATGAATAAGCCATTGTTATGTTTCAGTTTGTGGTGATTTTATTTATTTAATTACCAATCATAACATCTAGATGTAAGACAAATATGTCAGTTTTACTCTCTTTTGACCCGTTGTCAAAACAGAAATTCCCCCACCTGAACAATGATCTCTGTACTGGTCTCTTTTCTATTTATCATATCCTCATAGTTTTGTTGTGGTGCTATGCTTTTCACATTTTCAGATGATGGATTAGATAGTGTTCCATCAGATCTCTAAAGCCTTGGATTTTGGTTTATAACCTAACCTTTCTTTAGAGTTATTTAGAACTTTATCTCTGACCTGTTAAGAGTGTTCCTTGGTGCATATTGTGCACCAATTTTTTCTAACAAACCTCTAAAGGCGTCAAAGAACAGTTGAATTGATTGCGTGATTAAATGACTCAAAAGTGGAGACCATGGTTGACCATGTTTCCTATTAGGTGACTTTTGAAGGAATATAAATGTGATGGATTTTATTTTTCTAGTATCAGTAAATTAAAAGGATATAAAAAAATCACATCATTGTTTCTATTCTTGAAATGATTTGAAAACTATGTATAATTGTCCTTTTAGTTTGCATACGTCTGTTACCTTGTCTTGGTCAATCCTGTGAAACCCCAAAAAAGATACATAAAGTTTGTAGTTTTAACATGACAAAGTTTATTAAAGGTTCAAAGCAATGAATGTTTGTCAGAGAGCCTGTAAATTGGGGAATTCAGAAGTGAATCAGGAGTTTGTGATGCAACAGGAGCTTGAAGTCAAAAACACTTTGAGGGAAGTGGATAGGTTTGAGTGTGTAAGCTTTGTGAAATGGCTGCCATCACAACAATTCTCCTCAGGGGATTTTTCTGCTCCCGTCAGCAGAAAGATGATGGCTAATGATGCAAGCGACCTTCAGTCCGAGCAAGTTCTGCTTGTTGAAGAGAACACATTCTAACCACTGTGGTTGTCTATATGACAATGAGATTGATAGCTAGAGCTTATTATTTTGGTATTGAGATGTTCAGAGTAAATAAGTGTGTGTTTGAGTCTGCACTCTTCTACCAATGTGTGTGTGTGTGCGTGTGTGTGTGTGGTCAGGGCTCATGCAGATCGGGCCTCTTGGTGGGCCTTGAAGCCAGGCTATATTTAGGTTGTTGGTTTTCTTTTCCCCCTCTCTCCCTCCCTGAGTGGGTTTAAAGTGTTGCCTACTGATTGGGAGAGGCTGACCACAGGAATACACTGTATGTCTGTTTGCTGACTTTCAGATAACCATATGTGGAAGAATACAAACGGATGAAGACATCAGCGGTAGTTAGCATGTTTGCTTATCATTTCAAAGCAAACCATGTTGGTATCACTGTTGGTGGGCAGAAACATAATGTGGGAAAGACTCCCAAAAAGATAAAGAAAACAGTTACAGTATGCTATAAGAGGTAGATGGTCACAGGTTTAACATGGTTTAACACCAGCCAAAAATTGGCTTCGGTAACAAAAACGACAACAAAAAATTACTGTTTTCCAATATTGCATTTACAGTAATATTTAAAACATTGAACCTTTATGCTCCCTATTTCTTTAACAGTTATGTTAATTTGTTTTTTCATTCAACAAACGTCTCTTCTACGGAGGGCTCCCTACTCTTCCTTCACAGGTTTTTTGATGAAAATTGTGTCAGTTCTGCAGAAAATGAGCGCTTAAATGACTATTAATATCCTAGAAAGTCTGGATATTAAACAATGTGAAATTCCTATGAAAAAGTTACATTTTCTGCTTGAATAAAAATGTTTGACAGCCCAAGCATGAAGAAAGTCGTAACCGGAAAAAAAAAATATATATATATAATATAATATATAGTATATAAAAAGTCTCATTTCTAGTTTTTCATATCCCATGCAGGGAAAACAGCTGCTAAAAGTAGATTTTTTTTGGCCCACATACAAAAGTACTATGTGCAAAATTAACGTCCCTGGTACACCATCCCTACCATGAAAAACTGTTTAAAGAGGATAATAATGTGGGGAGGCTTTTCTCTAACACGGACAGAGAAGCTGGGTGAAGTTGATTGTCAACAGGTGTGTAGAACTGACCAATCCCAAAAACAAAAAGAGAGGGCACCTGTATTTTGTTAATTTTGTTGCAGTTCTGAGTATGGAGGGAAAACTAGCAATGCACATCAAGCTAAACACACCATCACCGACATGAAATATGGTGGCGACAGCATCATGCTTTGGGATAGCTTTTTCATTAGGGTTATAGAAGCTGGTTAGAGATGACGGGGGGGTGGGGGTGGGATAGCACGAAACAGAAGGCGATTCTGGAAGAAAACCTATTGGAGGCTGTGAAAGACTTAAAACTGGTGTGGAAGTTTATCTTTCAGTAGGATAACTACCTTAAGCATACAGCCAGAACTACAATGCAATGGTGTAGATTAAAGCATATTCATATGTCAGAATGCCAGCCTGTTCAAGGTCCACAATGCTAATCCAATTAAACAATATATTTTGACTGAAAAAATTCTGTTCTTCATTGTCCTTCTAATCTGACTAAGCATGCGCTATGTTCTCTGATAAACAAATAAAAAGGGAAAACATTTAAGTTGACATGCAAGGTCAGTAGAAACATACCCAAAAGAGGGTTTTAATAAGAGGTTTATTGACGTTGGGAGATAAAATTGTGCTGATATTATACATACCATACTACTTGGTCAGATTTACAACCATGTTTCTTCTTAAGTTCACCTTTTGCAAGATGCAAACTAGTGTGAAATTGGACAAGCAGATCTTTAAGAAAAAATTTATATGGTTTAAGTTGCCAGGGAGAAGAAAAGCTGAACTTAAATAAGTTTGTTTTATCCATGATAGAACCAAAAAATTGAACAATATTGCAGTTTAGCACCTTGAATGATTGCTTGCCTGAAATGCTGTAATCTTTGAGAACAAAAATGTTTTTGTGGTGATGCATCGTGTGGGATTGTGGTTGAGACGGCCCCCAATGTTGGAAGGCCTCAGTCCTTGTCAGGGGTTCGATTCTGCACACCGGACATTTTCTGGGTGTCTCTTTCCCCACTTCTCTCCCCTTTCTGCACTATCCACTGTTCTTAAAGGCTGCTATGGCCACAAAACTTTTTCAAAACAGCAACGATTTTACAAATATAATCCTGCGTGCTCTTCTTTTGAAATTTCACTCACTTTGGCGGCTGGTTGCAAATGGATATACCCTCTATCACGAGTCTGGCTGGGCCCTTAACATTAACCCAATAAGGCGTGGTGCCAGAGTCTGGAATGAAATCCTAAGTTGTGTGAGTGTTATCTGATTGGTGACACCGGGATACCAGGGAAGAGGGTTTAAAGATAGAGAGAGGACAAGCTGGTGGGAAGAGAGTAAAGCAGGGGTCAGATATGGAAGGAATCTGGGCAATTGTGTTTTCACTCAAAAAGCTGAAAGGGGGTGAAAAAGCAAATAGTGTCAAGGTATGGATAATGGACAAAATCAGATTAAATCACACTTTTATGACATTTTTTCTGTGCTGCCATAAAAAGATTTGACACCATAGCATGAAAGTGCAAGAAAGGTAATTGTATAGAGAGAACTAAATTAGAAGCAAATGCCTCACCACCTCGAAACCGCTGCTGCTATCTGTGGTTTATTTTAATGTAAAAGCAGAATAATTTGTTACTCATCTCTAATGATACTAATAATAATCAAAAGAACATCTGACGGTATTGTTGCTTAACCTGTGCTGATATGTAAGTTGATTAAATAGATCCTTGTAACCTCAAAGACCTTCTATGCTTTAAAATGATATTGATTGGTATGTTTAAGCTATGTATAGTGCTTTCAGCAAATGTTGTCTCCATGATATTTCTTACAGGTATCTTTCCCCAACGTCATGCTTTAGTGTATGAATGGGGATAGGGTTTTGTTAGACATGCACAATTTAATTTGTGTTTGAGCAACCAGAATCTATCAAGGACAAAGTTCTTTTTGTTTCAGCTCTGTTTTGCAGAGATAGATTGTGCAACTACCATGCGATCATCTTACTCATACTGGCCATACAGCTGCTGCAGCTTGGATTAGCTGTGCTATGACTAAACCTGTTATTTTCTCAGTTACTCATCTTCCCAAACCTTTAACAGCTTTATAAAATCTCATATTCATGTTCCTTCTATCTCCATGTGTTGCAACATGTAAACATGTACATTAAAAATTAGAGTGTTTACAGAATATATATATATATATATACAGTTCGACAAACATGTTTGTCGAACTGTTGTAAAGGTACCACCTGTGGTTGTGGGCCTGCTATTAACAGTACTCTGGAGAAATTGGGCATCAGTTATTAAGGAACCTGGCAAATATGAGTGAATTATACTGTAGCTACTGAATACCAGCAGCATTTGATCAAGCTTTGCTTAATCAGAAACGTCATGAAAGGGAAGTGCAGCAAGGAAAACGTCAAGTATTCCCAACTTCTTATCTACACTGACTAGCCTCCATATTTCAATAAAAGCACCCCAACAACATGATACTAGACCACCATGTTTCAATATAGAGATTGTGAGTCTAGGGTGATGTATTTTTCCTAACTTGTAGCATTTTACAGCTAGGGTAGCAAACATATTTTACTTAGCAAGAAATTTTGATAAACGTGACTTTCCTTCTACCAGAAAACGATGCACTACTTTCTGTAAATGCATCACATACAATTCTGCATAAAACAATGTAAAGTTTGTTGTCACAAAGTAAAAAGGGGGTGTGAACAGTTTTTTATGGACCGTTTTTTGGGGGTCTGAAGAAAATATTAGGTAAGCATGAAATTATTGTTATGCAGCTAAGATAGAATCAAATCTGTCAATTGCACACAAAACACAAAAGACAGACAATTTCAGGTGTTTACACTGTCACAAACAATACGTGGAGTAACAATTAACATCGTAGTTTGAAATTTATCTAAATGTGACTGTCTCATATAGTCTACAGCTTGGCTGTTCAGACCCCTCAGCTCACCTTGCATCAGAGATCAGGGCATGCTTGTTCATTCTGTCTTCTCTTTCATTCATTGTCCTTTTTTAGACCCCGCTGGAAAGGGTGGGGTGCTATGAGGGCAAAGCAGATGTCATCGTTGAGGATGAATGGTGTGCAGAAGGGACAGAGAGACATACCCGTTGCCGCCTTAATACCCCGGGGACCGTCAGAGACAGGCAGGGCAGGGATATGTTTCAAAGAAGAATACAGTTCTCGTCTTTGGGTGTTTCAGTGATGCACACACCAATGGGAAACACAGTGGAAATCTAATCACAGTTGAGGAGTTACTGTAAATTTTACATGCAGATATAATAGAAAAAGTTTTAATATTTCAAGAACCTGCTAAAAATGCTCTGGCCAGCATACACTATTTTTTAAATAAGCTTTGGAAAAGTTTTTTTTTATGATGAGGATGCAACTCTGCCTCTGACTTGAAAATAAAAAGCAAAATGAGCAGCACCACAAATAGACACAAAGCCGTCCACAGTTGGTGCATTTTCAGCAGCTGTGTGACTTATTCCTCTCCAGCATGGCTTTTGTCCATTAAACTTCAAAGCATAAACACGAATGCTCTTATGGGAGGGCCATTCTACGCCATCTTGCTGGTTATAAGCAGGTCCCAGATGTCTGCACCCCCCTGTTAGCGAACCTACACGCTACTGCTGTCACTCAACACGCCTTTGTTCCCAGTCGGCTACATATTGCTTTTAGATTCATGCAAACGATGGGGCAAACTTCCAGAAAAGGACAGAGAACACAACGTTTTTCTGCTTTGTCACAAACAAAGAATGTATCACCACACGTTATTGTCCCCCACATCTCACCTGACGATTGCTGGAGATAGGCGCCCCCCTCCCCAGCGCTGTACAGGATAGTCAGTCTAGATAATAGATAGATGGATATTGTTACCTTCTAGCTTTACTAGAATATATTCAACCAGACTATATTATCAGAATTATCATATCGTTATTATTATATGGTAATCAGCCACACCCACTGGGAGTTCCTGGTAAGTCCAGCAATAAAGAATGACCTGTGTTGCTATGAGAGTAAGAAGCTGGGGCAGAAAATATTACCCTGTTGTTTCATCAGAACTGAGACAGTTCTAGAAATGCAAAGAGGAATTGAAACAAAGTGAATAATTCATCAAAATATCGACTTGCTAATGTATTCATACCTCAAAATTGTCATATAAACATATTTTTGGGGAATTTTATTCGATAGTATAGGAAAAAGTAGGGTGCAACTGTGATTTGGAAGGGAGTTTACAACCCACAAAGCATTTTTTAGTTTGAGCCAGTATCTTAAAATTGGAACAATACGGCACAACTGCAAAGCTACCAAACCCTACCACACTGCTCAAGGAGTGAATAAATCACAGAAGTAGCCAGGAGGCCCATCGTTCAGAGATCATCTGATTATAGGACTATTAGAAGTATTAGTCATACCCTCTGAAATTTGGCCTAGATGGAAACTTAGTAAGAAGAATGCCATTTTTGAAAGGAAGCCATTTAGAAAAGAAAGCTATTCAACGCATCATTTGGTAAATATTCAATCAGTACACAGTACTCAAGTAGCTTCCCCCCCCCCCCCCCCCCCAAGTACTTTTTTACTCTTTCTCAATTTTATTTATTTTTTTAAATGACTGACTGAATTTATACATACTATTTTTACATGAGTACAATTTTTGGGTACTTTATCTACCTCTGGTAGTGTCAGTATTACAATGTTTCAAAGATTATTTTCAGGATGCAGAGAGAGAGCGAAACATTTTAATGTGTTGACTTGGTCCAGATTTCAGTCTATAAATTTTCTCGGGTAAATCTTTATAAAATCATTTTCAGACACTCTCCATCCAATCTGACTGAGCTTTAACTATTTTGCAAGAATTTTATTTAAAAAAAATGTTTAGCCTCCCGATGTACAAAGCTAGTAGACGCATACGCCACAAGACTTGCACGTGTAAATGCAATGCAAAGTGCCCTCCACAAATGAGTGACGCATGTGGATGAATGCTTCATCTGTTTTTGTTTAAAAAATGTAAAAGAGTTGGTCTCAATAAGAATATGTCTGTTTTAAAGAAATGGAATTTGTTCACATGCATTATGTTTTTAAACATGTTAAACTTTTTTTTTCTTTCAAAAATGTGCAGGGATCTTGCTCCAAAGCCTTTTTTGGAGAGGACTGCAAATTCTAGCTGACCAAAATACTCAGTTTGTGACTTGTAGTTTGATTATTTGCTTTCCCTATGGATTATGGCTTTCACAACAAAATAATCGCATTGGGACAAATACTGAATCCACAGAAATCCAGTAAAGCAATGTAAAGGAGTGACTGAAAAAGGCCAAATTGGACCGAAAGACTTCTTTAGGGACAATGAAAACATTACTTTTGCATGTGGTTAAACACTTCCTCCTTTCCAGCCGTTTGAGTGGTGCGGAGGTTTTGGGTGGAAAATCTCAATCTGAGCAGTCTGTCCTCTTTCTCAATTTATGCATCAAAGCTGTATTTTTTTTGTGCTTGCTGCTAGGCAACCTACTTGCAGCCTTAAATCAAACCAAGTGTGGCAGAGTCAGCTTTTTCTGCTTCAGAAACTTTGTGCTTACTGGTGTCCCCGCTGAGCTTGTGATTTATCAACACCATCTGTCACATCCTTTCATTTTAATGGCCACACCAGCAGCTCTTTAAAACCTGATACAATATACCTTAAGCAACTTAAAACCAAATGTGTGATTAGTTTATCATAAGTATTCTTGATACCAACTGATCAATGCATGCACTTCAAGGTGATCACTAATGAGGCCACAGCATCCTACTAGAGTTCAACATCCAAATGCAAATCTAACTCTTTTTGTGTATTGCATTTCCTATTTTTCATGTGTGAATATGCGTTAATAAAAAGAAAAGATGAGCAACCTGACAATGTATATGATGCCAAGATAGGAAATCTTTTATTACAGAGAGAAAAAAAAAACTTTTCTTCCAAAATATAGAAATCTGTACAACTTCCGCACAATCAATTTACATGAACTGTACAAATATACAGCAGTTCATCGCAACATACCCAAGGAAAAGGAAATTTAACACAATAATGTACTGACATGAGATCACAAAATACAGCTTTTCCTGCTTGGGTAAGCTAAGATTTTTTTGTCTATTTTCTCATTTTGTATGTAAATAAGAACAAAAAAAACAAAATAAAAAGTAAAGAAAGAAAAAGAAAAAAAGAACAGGATACGCCTATAGTTACAGATAATGGAAACTTTTTTAAAACCAGAAAACAACTTTGGTCCTTGCCAGCACTCCTATCACAAATGGCTTCACTTATGAAAAACGTTATCCATGTTAAAAGATGAAATGCAAAATAAAAAAGGAAAAAAAAAACATCTAAAAACACTTCAGAATAGCAATTATTGGCACTTCCCATGTGTAATGTCATGTATTCTACCATTTGTTGTACAGTTACAATACATTCTATAATATGTAAAAACACCTCAAATGTGAAAGTGGCAATAATTTGACTGTTCGATGACGACATTTAGAAAAAACAAACTGCTGTTCCCTTCCAGTTTCATATCTTAACATGCACAACTTTTCCATAAGAGTATTTACGAAGTATTTGAGGCCTGAGTTTGGCAATACATTCCAGGAGAGACTCCTCATGTCTCAAAAGAAAAAACAAAAACAGATTCACAACTTCAGTTTGACATTTAGTGCATTTATGTGCTATTTTACTTCTGAATACTCAAAGCGCTCTCACAAGTCTGTAACCTATGTGCACACGAGCTGAATGGATGCCATGTAAATTTATGAAACTTGAATGGAGGAAGGAATTTTTTCTTTTTTTGTGTGTTAAGTTTAGAGTAAAACAAATGCTAGGTTGTTAGATTACAAGAGTAAAAGTGGATCCACATAAAGTGTGGATAAGCTATGAAAAATGAAGAGAAACTACCAGTGCGACTATGAAATACATTGAAAAGGAGAGAGACAAGATGATCATCTTGTTTCTGAAATATAGACCAATCTCAAAACATCTAGTCGGTTGACAAAAACAAAAAAAGTTCAAATGGAGCAGCATGAGTTATAAAACAAATACAACGGTCCACCAAGGAAACCAAAGCTCTGGGCTCCCATCCCAGCAGGCTCCAATATATCTTGCCAACATGGAATCACTGCTTTTTCACAGATTGCTGAAGGAAGTATCAGCAGAGAGCAACATTTGGGGTAGAGTGAGCGGGGAGGGGGATGCAGTGCACCAAAGGCTATAGCTATATTACCCATGATCTTCTCAGGAGTTTAGTGGAGCTTAAACACCCCAAAGTATGGTGATGAGCCTGCCGTGACAGATCTGGCCGGTGACTGATGCCCAAACAACAACTGTAACTGATCCAGCATCTGTTCCGTCACGCCGTTATCCACACTACCTCAAAACCAATGAGTGAGGCGGGGGTGCAAAGACAGCTGCCACTTTCCTTCGTATGCATGTAAACAAAGTTGCTACTCACTCAGAGATTAAGTGCAGCACAATCCAGTGAGATGAAACAATGGCCCAGTACCCTCAAGTTCTTTGTCTTAGATCCACATCCCCTTGCATTCAACCAAATCCACCTAATGCACGTGCTGGTTATCCATCACCACTGAGGAAGGATTGAGGGCTTCTGGTCAAGGTGGGAGGGTGTTGGAGAAAATAAAAATCATAAGGAGGGGGGCTGGAGGGATTTTAGCTGCCCTGGACAAAAGAGTCTGTCCCCGGACCCCCCAACTTCTCTCACCCTCAGTGTTCCCAACCTTGGCCGTCCTTACCCAACTCCCCCACGATGACAAAAGATGATATGCGTCACATTCAGTCTGCCTGCATCCACAGGGGGTCGGTTAGCAGCGTCCCAACTTGGTTTCAGCTAAACAGGAGGGGAGAGCTAAAGATTGGCATTTTGAGACAACACCCCCAAACACCAATAGTTGGGCGGAACTGTCTGAAACTGGACTCCCCAAGTGAGGGTCCAGGCAGCACACCGCATCAAGCAGTCACAAATTTTAGCTTAAGTTCACCAGTCACCAATAACTCTTGACAGTGAGGTCTGTATGCAGTGTACCCTAAATGGTGGGCTTTGCAAAGAAAAACGGAAAAGCCAATTGGAAAATTCTGAGCCCAAGAACATGTACAGTCAAACAACTTTTCTTAAATCTGCAACTAGAATTGCCATGGTTTTATTTGAGAATGGGGCGCAACTTTACTGATCCAAGCCTGAATCAGCAGTGCCATTTAAATGGAAGAAAAATATTCCCCCAAAAGAAAAATCTGCCCTGAAATGTTTAAGTCCACAGAAATCCACGTGTTCTTTGAAATTCATAGTTCCCTTCTACGCCCCCCCCCCCCCTTTTTTTTTTCTTAAAGAAACCAGCCTAGGGTACTGCGAAAACTGTTGTGGCAAAAAGTTAGCATTTGAATAGATGGAATGGAGGCGATTTTTCTCTGAGAAGGTACACATCCCACGCAATCTCAAATCAAAGTGCATTCAATTTAAACTCAAACTGGGCCATGAGACCAAAATTTAGGTAAACAGACCCCAGCCCACACCCTTCTTTGCTACAATGTTACTTTTGGTAATGCAGGAGATGACAAAGTGTCAGAGAAAGGAGAGCAAATGTAACATAAATACAGGATCTTGATTGTGAACTTCAACAACATTCACTGACTTGAAGGGGATAGGTTCCCCAAGGAAAGCTACATGTATGTGGGCAATATGGGAGGGTGGGTGATGCAATGGGAGACGCTGGTATCAATAAGGCGTCACAACAAATTTAAGTTAGAGGGCTGGAATAAGGGTTTCTTAAAATTCACCATTGACAACAGGAAAGGGAGGAAGGTGAGCTAAGACCAAAATCCATTTTAATAGCTGCAAGATAAAGAATCTTAAGCTTGGATTTGCTGTGGTATGGCCCAAACCTCAACTTCCTCCCAGCCCATGCTAAAGAATGTATGATTGATGAAAAGTTTTAAATCCCTGTAAAAACAAATCCTTACAATTTAGACTGTTTTGTGTATGTTGTACATGTACCCATAGTACCCACACGTAAGTACGAAAAGTGCAAAGTCAATGCTGATAGCCCCTTCAGAGATGGAGCATTTTAAAATGTTGATGGTTGAGTGAGGGATGTTGGGCGTTTCGGAGCCAGTCTCCTTGGAGGTGGGTGTTTTCTTGTTGGTTGGATGGTTTAGCTGCCCCAAACAGTTCCATTTTCACAAAGCCTCTCCTAAAGAAAACGGAGTGCCCAGCTGATCCAATGACAAAACAGATGACAACCGGGAGAGAAGGTACAAAATATTAAACCTATAAGGTTTCCATCACCTGGATGATAGGCCACATCCTCTGTTTTTTTTTTCTTCTTTCACTATTTCATTTCATATTTTTAGCTTTAAAAAGGCTCACCATGATCTGACCAGCCACTGTGTAACCCTGAACAAAAGTAGGCTGGGGCTGACCGTGTACCACTTTAACTGGACACAGTCATCATATTATTGTAGGCTTTGGAGGGACTGGTCCTGCCCAGTACCCTCATTTCCTCCTTACAGCTGAGGTGACTAGGGCCAACAGACCCATGTCCTAAGGCAGAGCTGGCGGACAGGGGCATGACAACTGGCCCAGGCTGGGACTCATACAAGACGCAGATGGAGCCATCCTCACCGATGCGGTAGGACACCTCGAAAGGGTCCACCCACAACGTAAGCTCGCTGGGCAGTAGCAGGTAGAGCTGCTGGATGGTAAGCCCGATGCGCTGGCCCGCCTGCCCAACCAGTGGATCCATCTTGTGATTGATGCGGATGCAGCGGTAACCTGAACCCTTGCAGGGCTTGTCTGGGAACCAGTGGTGTTTATATTGCTCTGCAGGGGAAACAAAGAGAGAAGATGGAGAGTTTAGCTATAGGGGACAAACCATGATTTTAGGAAAGCCCATAAAAACAAAGCCATAAAAAAAATGTTATGGTTCCCTGTGATGTCAGGATTTAGTAGAGGGGGGTGTCGAAGGCACTATTAAGTAATTAGATCAACACAAGATTAGCAGTTACGTATTTTGTTCTAAAATTCTCTAATTCAGGTTTGAATGCAGTGGAAATGTCCTACTGCGCAATGCCAAGAACAAAACAAGTGATAATTTATATAAAATAATTTTAACTGGCAAATTAGTTTCCAACAGAACAAACAAGGTCTAACCATCAAAAGAAATACAAGAAGTTTTGAGCTGAAAAGAAGTAAAAAACAAAAATTAAATTTTTTTTTATTATTTTTTAAAAATAAAATAAAAACCACATACACACACCACCAGCTCCAGGTGTGATAAGCTACCATAAACAACCAGACAGTGACAGGCCCAGGCTACGTGACAAAGGTACTGCCAAAGAATTGCACAATTCCTGCTCTGGCCTTCAGCAAAAAAAAAACAGCCTGAACAACAAACACCAAAAGTATCCCAGACAGCCATCTGGGACACAAAGCTCCACCTCTTAAAGGGAGACGCCATGTTTTTCTTCCCTTTCCCTTCTCCCTTTATGGAAGTTTCAGATGCCCAGTGAAACTAGTGACGCATAAGCTCCCACTATAATTAATTTTACTGTGATGCAGGATTACCAAGGAAAACGGGCACACATGATGAACATTTTGGTGGATGCTAAAAGACTTTGCGTCGTCTCGCTTAAAATTTGAATAATGGGACAGGTTTAGACTATTTGCTCCCTTCCTGTAACAGTCACACAATAAACCTCATCTTTGACGTTTAGATTGAATGTCCAATGAGGACAAAATAATGGGCATTCTTGCATTCAGACTGAGGCCCGCAGGCCACCTGTATGCATCCACAGGATAATAATGCCCCCACCCCCATGGCTTATCGCAGGCGGGTGTATACAGCTCAGCTAATGGAGGCCTTGGCACTCGTGAAAGAGTGGCCTCAGCTTGAGCGACAAAGGCAGCTGCCGACAAACCCCAGAGCAGCTGGGAAATGATCAGCTCAGCGGGGCCTATTCTTAAAAATGAGGGCACACAGGGAGGGGTGGAGTGGTATAAGCAGTTGACTGTGCGCTTAACCATAAGAGTTTATCCAAAGGAGGTTGTTTATGCGTTGACAACAGACCTCGAACATCAAAAATGCATTATGTAGACACTTAACGGACCAAATTTGCAGGTCACTGGGTATTTTCCACTTTATGTGGCTCTGTAGAATGATATTTATTTAGGTCTATAGACAGAAACCAATGTAGCCATCAAGTCTGAAACTCACCCCTGACCCTTTAAAAGGCCCTCAGCTTTTCAGCATAAAGAGACAATACTGTGACTGCATTTGTGTCTAAGCAAAAAATATCTCTGCTTGACCCAGTTTAAGGATCCAAAACATAACTAGTTGATTTCATAGTTCTTGTTTTCTGGCCTGAAATTAGTTTTGAACCAGACTAATTTTGGTCAACACAGTTTTCAGGGCATCACAAAAAAAGATTCATCAAAAGGTAAATTTAGACCCACTATATATTAATACATCCCCAAACACAACAAATCTCCTAATATAAACTTTGCCATTTAACTTACTGAAGCAAACGGTGGAACCAAATTCTTAAAATAACGAGGAAATAAAACAAAGTGAAAAATGAAGAAAGGAATCAATTGCGGGTGTCTAAAGTGTCAACATACTCGCTTATGTTGTCTGTTTAAATTTATTCTAAGCTGGAACTCTGTAAATTTCGGCGCTCTTGGACTCGGAAAATCTAGGTCAGTCGCTGTTGCGCATTAACTGAAATGAGGCAGATGTATCATAGCTTTTAACAGTTCAGAGCCCGAAATGTGTTCAGGGCAGGTGACGAGACACTCGCTGCTCTGTGCTGTGGAAAAACACTACATCCAAACAGAGTCTGTGCGTCAAAGGAGAAAGGCGCACATATTACCATACGCCATTAACTCAAAAACATGTTATGTCATTTTAAAATTCGATCAAGTTAAACGACTAAATTGCTACCCTGATAAGAAATAGAAAATGTAGTGTAATTGTGCACTTCAAAGAGCAAGCATACTTATAAATAAATAAATGATTAATTTTGTATAAAAAACGCATAAATCGCAAACGAATGATAGCTTTACTGTTGGTTGCCGTTAATATTTCCATAATATACAAGTCTCAATTGCTGGTCGTACATGTTTCAGCATGAACCTATTCTTCATGATGCATTACGTAATTGAACGGCCTCACTGGGGCTTGTTTTGCTCAGAGCCCTCTGTTCTCTCAAAGCTTTGTCGAGCGAGACGCACTTCCTTGTTTGAGCGTCTATTTTTCCCCACCCCCACACTCTACCCAATTACACGGTTTTCCACTTTTCGTTTATATTGTTATATAAAATTAATTAACGAAAAGGAGCTTAAACGTTATCATGGATAGATTAACCCTTGCGCTCATAGTTTTCTTGTTTTCGCTACTCTCAGATGTGCGCAAACAGCAGTGGCGCTGACTGTGAGACTTCAGAGAACAAAGAAAGGCTTCGATTCGAATATTAAAGACGAGTTTTTACACTTCTGATTAAAATTAAGAGCGTGAAACTTTAGCTTTGTGTGCTATAAGGTGTGAACTGTGTGCGTATTTCGATAATATGCCGATTTACTTACCTGCCAGAATGTCCTGTAAGCTTTGGCTGAACGTTTGGACCTGTCGGTCGTTTACGTGTCCTTTTACTCTCAGAAATCTCGACAGAAACGAGACAGCGGCGCTTATTTCTGGTGTCATCGTTCCACGGGCACAAAGGGGATGCATTGAGAAAGGCCACGACGACGATCCGTGCGTTTTTTCTTGCTGTTTTTGGGGGTTTTTTACGTATTTTTCCGACAGTTCGTCTTTCCTTTCGTTGCAGTGCAGCGATCCTGATTTGTTGCTGCTTTTCTTGGCATTTATTTTTCGTGGTATTCGGAAGTTTTCACAAACGATCCGAGTTGGGCGCTGATATTGGTAAATACAGAGAGGGGGGTTGGGGGAGGTCCGGCAAGAAAACCTGCACCAACCCTTGAAGCCTGCTCTTCTCCTCTAGAGTGGGACTTTCACAGAGGAGAGTAGTGCTTTTATAACGCTCTGCCCCCTCCTTCCCCACATCTCCGTCACTAAACTCTACAGCAACCAAAGTTGACCAATAAGAGGCTTGGAAACGCACTGATGAAGAGCATTCAGGAGGAGGGAAGGGTTGACGTCACCGAGCTGAAAATAAACAGAGACGCCTGGCGTGAAATTATGCTCAGTTCCCGTACTGTCGGCAATACGGGGAGCAAGCAAAAAAAAAAAACATTAAAAAAAATAAGAAAAGAGGAAGCGATGGTTGGTAAAGTAGAAAAACAAATCCTGACTGAGAAATTCTTAGAAGATGGATTCTACGCCAACAATCAGTGCGGGTCAACACCAAAACAATTTAACTCCCTATTTTATTGAGACTTTAAAGTTTATTGGAAATATAGTCTAATATGCAAATGTATAGTACGTCGCAGAGAAGTTTAATTATTTGACACTTTGTCAAGTTACAAGAATTCCTTATCAGAGTTTTATTTAGAAGAACTTCAGAAAATAAAAGAATTGGATTTAGTATTTTTAAGTTGCCCCCTTTACACAAGTCTAAATAAAACCACAAATATAGTGGTAGATAAGATACAATAAGCTCTTTATTACTAAGCTCATGGTTTGTATCACATAAAAGTCAGTGGAACACATCGTGTACATGTTTTTTTTCTTTTTAAATAAAAAAAAATGTAGAGAAAAGCATTTTTAGGCATATTTGTATTTCTATGAAGAATGACCAGCTTATCTGTCCTTTTTAATGAAAATTATTCCCAGATCATGACGCTGACACAGCGTTCACTGTAGAGGTTGTGTACTCAAACTCATGTGTTGTGTTGGTTTTCATCCACACTTTAGTTATTTGGTAATTACTATTTAGTTTAATTCTACGGATGATGTCTTTCACCATTTTATATAAAAGAAATTCAAAGTAAAGGGGGCTGAATACAAATGCATGCTATACTTTCTCGATCTTGGTACAGAAACTTGGAGAGATTTGATATTAAATTAGAAATATCCTATTTTACATATGCCAAAGTAACACACACAAAAAACAAAAGGGGTCAAAAGCATACTTTCGCTTAGCTAGTTTAGTTGTAAATGCTGAGAGCATGACAAATATTGACAAAATAGACTAAACTAAAATAATGATATGAAAAACCAAAGAGGGAACCAGTAGATATAGTTACCACTCAAGAACCTCTGGTTTCAGAGTCCAGCTGTGGTAATACTAAACAGAAATTAAAAAAAGATGGTTATCCTCAATATTCCATATCTGAATTTTGTCCATCACCTGTTTTCTACTGTTGTTCATATGTACAATTTGCCCTATGCCCTACTTACTGTCATTTTAGAATCCCCAATTAACCTAAATTGCACACTTTGGGCTACAGAAGGAAAGGAAAACTCATGCAAACTTCGAACAGTAGGGCAGGCAGAGCCAAGATCTGAACCATAGAACTCCTTACAGTGAGGTGGCAGCGCTGACATCAGCAGTACATGTCACAAACAAAGACTTAGAGTAGAGTAAAAAATGTGTTTGATTTAAATGTTTGCTGTAGTGCGAGCCAAACTGGAACTGTGTATTATGTACAAGTAGTCAGTATCGTACATGCATTGAGCATGTTGGTCAATTTTTGAAGAACTAGAAGAAAAGAAGGGCACATCTTCCCATCTAAAATATTACTCCAAAGATAATTAAGTAGGCCTACTTGAGTTTTTATTAAATTGAGAAAATGAATCTTTCAAATCAAATTAAAAAAGTTATAATCAATTAAACGTTTCTCTGTAATTTATTTTGCCATTAACATAAATTTTCTTTCCTAAACAATAAAATAGTAACTTTATTTAACTTTCATACCATCACAATTTTTTTTAGAATGTATCCCTTTTTCATTCAAGTTTAGAGCTTTGGTTGGCTATTTGTTTTTTTTTCTGGTGCTCCATATTTGGAGTTAGTGGTTTGTTTTATTTGTTTCACAATGAAAATTTAGCGAGAAAACAGGTGGTTGTGTATAAGAAAGAAAGGTTTTAGAGAAAGAAAGATAAAGACGAAAAGGAGAGCAAGGCTGTTTACTTAACCATAGTTCATTATATTGTAGTTAACACCAGTAGCGAAACATGTCTGGTCAAATACAAAACAGGAGGAGTCTCAATCAGCTGAAAAAACACACCTTGTGTGACCTTGTTTAACAGCTAGGTGGTAACTTTGTATTGAATTTCTTCTCAGAGGCCCAATCTTTACTTGCTCATTAAAATCAGTGGAAAACTACAGGCTGCTGCTGGTTGTTTGTTGCAGACGCAGTCATCATGACCTGCTGAGCTCTTCAATCATGATGCAACCAAACAGTGGGAAACCACAGAGATAGGTTCATGTGCTGACCTGAAGGCATACAGAAACACATATTTACACATATTTGTATATGTATGCAAATAAAACACCCACATACATCATTAAAATTTATGGGATTTGATCACTTATCTTTCTCAAATACAGTTATGGTAGGAAGAACATTTACATTCGGGTCAAGATAGTCATGATAAAAATTGAAGTGTTCCCTATGATTCAATATGTTGTTGAACAATCTTCAGAAGAAATATGTCTAAGTAGTTGTGTCCGGAGTGACTTTTTCCTTACATCATTGTTACAAAGTTTTAGCCCTAACAAATGTACTTCTGTTTTCATAACTCTTTTAAGGCTTAATTATTGTCATATTCAGAGATTCAATGTACGTAGATGGATGGCTTCAGTTTCAACTTTAGAATAATTTTGTCATGGTCTCATGGACTTTGACTTTAGTTTTATCTGAGTTCATTGTTTTGTTTCTTGGTGCTTATAATTGTACCTGTTCTTTTAATCTAGCTCTTTTTTCAAAGTGTTGACTATACCTTCCTGCATTGCTTTGGCACGTCCGCAGCATTAGGCATCTTTTTACAGCTCCATTTTATTTTTCCCATCACAGCTGTCATTCATTGCTGATTAGACTCACCTGGTCCTGATTCCACTTTTAACCTACTGGAAATTTTAAAGGCTGTTGGTTTGGGTCACTACTTGTCAGATTCTCTCCATGTCCACAACAGTTCTCCACCACACATACTTTTTTCATACAGTTTATGCACACAGTGTGGTTGTCTATTCCTTTTGGATTATATTTGCTTTCAGTTTTTTAGATATAAAAAAAAAAACTGGAAGTATGTTTAATAAATTGTTAGCTTTTGAATTCAGCCACATGGGTCCTACATTTTACTACAAAATATGAAAACTTTGGTATACGGAGGTGTTCATGGTCGACAAGGTTCCCCGGCATTGTGACTATAAAACTGGCCTGCATCATCAGCTTTCTACTATTGGGTTAGACAGATGTCTTATTTTCTGGTCAGAGAAGTTTATGCTGACATGCTGTATTTGGTTTTCTCTAACTATTATGGGCAGAAATCTCTACTTTGGTCTCGTCTTTCTAAAGGACATTAGAAGTACAAGAACTTGTTTGGTTAAATCAACTTTGCAAACATAAGTTGCTCTCATGGCGAACCATTCAAACAAGCTGTATAACCTTTTTTTCTAATTGTCCTGTCTTAAACTGCTAGTGAGGCCTGGTTGAGTCTGATTTGTACCCGTTAGATTTTTGCCATTTTTACAGAATATCGTGTTGTTGGACATTGGAAGTCCACTTCTAGAAAGAATGGCAGGTGTCTTCAGTTCTTTCCCAGATTATGGGTAGGTGTATGAGAATTCTTTGTGCTTTTAGATCACAGGTTTGTGGTGTTTTAAAACTGTTTACAGGAGCAGTGACGTTTGGTGTTTAAATTATAATTATAAAGTCCAGTGACCACTTGATAATCACTGTTGCAAAACTCCCTTTGTTCCTGGTTGACTTAAGTAGCGGTCACGGCATGCAGGGAAATCCTTAGATCCTACACAAGTTTATACATGTGGAAATCCCCCAACCCATCAACACAAACGCACTTAGTAATAGTTTCAGCCACACTTGCTCTTTTAGGAAACAGAGGAGGCTTTCAGTGTGTTGTACATATTCTGTACGTTCCTTTTGTGTGTATTTGAACTCATAGATCCCACTGTGTTTCGGTTACTTCACGTCAACATGGCAGAGAAATCTATCACAAATATCTGTTTCAAATACATAGGTTCAAGTCAGAATCAATTCCAATTTCTTTAGAGTGGAAGTCCAAGTCAAGTCAAAGTATTTTAACGCTTTTTCAAGTCAGATCTCTAGTCACAGAATTATTGATTCGAGTCTGACTAAAGCCCACACTTCTGACTACCATATGGTCAGATGGATCTATAGATGGATTCCACTTTTAGAACAGTATGATAAGGAATATAGTCTGGAAATACAATTGTTTTCCCATACGTTTCCAAGCCTAGAAAGTAGTTTACACCAACCATTTCCACCAACCCCTCAAAAGCACTTAATGGCATGTTTTGCTGATCCTTATTGCCAAAGCAAACGTGTCTCTGCATTTTTAGTAGAACAACCTGTGCAGTTAGGATGATAGCTCTGTCCCCAATAATAAGTCATTCCCACTGAGAAAATCGTCTACTAACCACTACTAATTGAGTCAGCTCAAGACAAAGACTGAACTATGAGTTTTTTACGCCGCCTCCAAAGCCTTGATATGAAATTCTGTACCAGAATTGCGTGACAAATGTTGTCTTGGGGTTTTTCAACATGGAATTAGGTCCACATTTAAAGCCAACAAGAACTCATGACGATAGAGCACAAATAGGAATAGATGTCTTTAAACATTTACCAGTTTTATTGCCAACTCTAAGACACTAAAGAGACCAATGTAGCACCAGCACCACGGCAAAAGAACACATTCTAAAACTGAAAAGAGCAACAAAGAAAGCTGATTTGTTTTTATTTAGAAGTAGCAGTGGAAAAAAGGAAGAGGTTTGCAAGCAAACATAATGGTCCACATGTGTATCACACAGACATCTGTGAAAAGGCAGCTGCCTCATTACTGACAGGGATTGCTGGTGTGCATGGCTGAATGTTGGCAGCTCGACAGGCAAGATAAAAGTCAAACACCATAAAAGTGAAAGAGAAAGAACGTATAGGCCATAACTGTTAGGAATAATTAAACTTGGAAACCCCCCAGCTTTCAGCTATTTCTGATTGACAGAAAGTGATTGAGACACAGAGCACCAGAAAAAGAAAACAATGTCCCGTAGCATAGGCTATTTTTTAATGTGTGGGCCTCCAGAGCTGGGTGAAATATGGCCCTCGCTGTTGCTAGACAAGGGTGGGGTATCCTGTCATTATGCTGGGTTCTCAGTTAGCATAATGAATGGAGGCTTTTATCTTGCAACCACTTGTGAACTCCAGTGGAGGAAGGAATGTCAGGTTGGGAATGAACACGGAGATCTGGACTACTGGTTTGTGTGGGCATAATTTTCCAAAAACATTCCTGTTTCACTGTGGTGAGAGACTGTACCCTGCCTCGGCAGACATGCAGTGTGTGTTCAAAGAAATAGACAAAGACCAGGAAACATAACATACATGGGTCAAAAATAAGTCAAACCAGCACTGGCTGTTTTCATCAAGACGTGAAACAAAACGTCTGTAAGCTTCTCCAAATGATGTGAAAATTCCTGAATACAGAGAGTTTTTTGTCTCTTTTTGGAGGAGCCAGCTTATCGTTCCTCTAAAATTATACTGTCAGCAAAGAATGCACCTCTGAACTTGGAAAAATGTATTTAACTCACCCAATTAGCAAATCAGAAGTGTGTTTTCTTCTAATAGTTCACAAGAGAAGCAGTCCCCAATTCATATCTAGCTGTATACAAGCATCACATAAATCAATCTAATACAATCCAGCCATATATCCAGATTCAAATCAAATTACAGAAAGTGATTTCATTCCAAATCGTTATACAATACCATCAAAATTAATTGATCATCTTAGACCAGTTGGTAAAACATCAGCGGCACTGGGTCCCTGTCTTTCCAGTAATTTCTCATCCTCAGTAATTCTAATTGTTATTAATAGTGAAAATAAATGCAATTTTTCAAAACAATAACCACGCTTGACAAATGTGATCATATTTGTGGATCTAAACAGACTACTGAGATGATTTAGAAAGCTCTCCTCCTGTCTACTTGCACTGGGAAACTGGAAGAAAAAATATACTTAATAAATATGAAGAGTAGTTTAAAAATATGTCAAAAGTATATCTACACTAGACTTCCTACTACCACGCACACTATCTCTCTGGCTGTGTGTGTCTCGACATCGGATAATTTAAAGAAGTGTACAGAAACATGGCGCGATGATTTTATGAAGTTATTAACTTACACATGATGGAAAATAGCTCTGAATAAACAACAGTTGAGCCGAAGTGCTTGTCGACCGATGAGGAGAAAGATGCGTCTGTTCTGAACAGGTGTAGCAGCTGATAGAGCGTGGTTTTCCTTAGCAGGCCGTTCTGCGCCGCATCGGAGGCCAGTGTTAACCACGCATTATATGTCAAATAAATGATTAATTATTATTGTTCTTGTTGTTATTACTGAAGATAAACATTTGGAAATCTTTATACCATATATATACATATATATTAATCAGGAAGGGGATAAAAGGGGTCAAATGGGGGGTCAAGGCTTTATTTTGGGAGAGTCCTCCTCTGCGCCGCCGCAGCTCGCATATTGCAGAGGACGCACACAGACGATGCTTCAAACAAACTCAAATTACGAGAGGCAGCCATGATAATCACACCTACCGGTGATTAAACGCAAGTGACTTCTGCTTTAATACTATTGACTGTACGCACATTGACACGTTACTTCTAGGGACCATACTCATAATGTATATTCTAAATAGCTAGCAGCGGTACATGTATTCCACTACTCCCAAACACTGCCATTGCAGACCATTAATTTATCAACTGGAGAAGTTTGTTTTTCTTATCTAGAATGCATCATTTAAGTAAACAGAAAGATTAACTTCGCCTGAAAAAGCAGTGGACTACCTGTAAAAAAAAAAACAAGTTCATTGAATTCGTGGTAGATACCAAACAAACTGATGTCGCCCTGAGTCTCTAAGGTGTGGCTCAAACAGAGCTATCACTTTGCAGACAAAACAAGCCAGTGAAACTCGCTGCCCATCCCACTCTGCTACCAGGAAGAGACTTGTCAGAGAAAAACCACAAACTTTCCATGAGTCCCTCCTTCTCTTTGCTCATGTGAACTCACACAGGAACTTGTCTTGGCCTCTCCTTTTCCACGGGAGTGTAGCTCTGTCGCTTCTGGCTTGGCCTGCAGTTACCCACAAACATGAAGAACAGTGTTAAGCGAATGTCTCATTCTATTTTAGCATTCCTGTCATTTAAGATTATTTTTCTCCACGTTCTTTGGCTCAAATGTCTCTGGATCTATGCCACTCATTTGGGCTTTAAACCAAATGGTTTCTGAAATTCTGAGGACGGTACCTGCCTCTTAATGTAGCTATATTCTATTATTTAACTCACACTCAAAGCTTGGCTGTAATCCTAAATTATTTATGCTCTGAGCCTAAAATGAAAATAAAATGCACAAATGAGAGAACATGTCTGTAGCTGTATTTATATTACTGTCTTCTGCTCACACGTTAAACTCTTGATGCAATGTAATTCAGCTTGAAACGTAACTTTGAAGGCAGAATCCATACTTATTCATTCAAATAAAGAAAATAACCTGAATGATCAAGAATGGACTGTGATGGACTGGCGACCTGTCCAGGGTGCACCCTGCCTTTCGCCCTTTGACAGCTGGAGATAGGCACCAGCCCCCCCGCGACCCCTTGAGGATTAAGCGGTTCAGAAAATGGATGGATGGATGGATCAAGAATGGATATAGTTGTTCATATGTCCCCATATGCTTGTGTATGCATATTTATAGCACTGGTATTTCAGGATGTTGGAGGTTTAAAAGGCCTATAAAGTCCAGTTTTGAATGCTTTCTAACACAAGTCTCTTTCATGTATTCAGATTAGTGTTGATGACAGCATTTGGTTGATACAATTACCTTTTCAATTTCTATAAGGAGAGGAATGGATGCTAATCACAACATTTTGTAGCAGGTAGCTTACAATACAACTCATATTGTCTGGATTCAAGGTGTTTGAACTCTAAACTATGAGAAAATTGCTAATGACTGGCATTCGTCTAAACTAAGAGCCAAAGGGTCATGCAACTAAAACTTGTTCCAGATACTGGGTGTTGTGTTTATATAGAAATACACAAACAACCAAAAGACAAAATATTTAACATATTTACATTACAACTTTAAATGTGATTTATTGGGTTTTAATGGGATAGACCAACATTTATAGTAGCATTTTTCTTTGTTAAACATTTCAAGTTTACTTAACGGAAATTGTCTAAGAACAAAAAAATTTGAAGAATACCCTCAGCATAATACGGCCACCACCATGATTTACCATATATAAATTATCTGTTCAGGGTGATGCGTAGTGTTAGTTTTCCACTAGGTGTACCTATCTGGTGCGTTCCTTGCTTTACATGTAAATGGTAAATGGACTGAACTTATATAGCGCTTTTCTAGTCTTACTGACCACTCAAAGCGCTTTACATTGAAGCCGCATTCACCCAATCACACTCGCATTCATACACCGACACCCAACATGGCTCGGTAGGACAATGTAGATTTTGCATGTTGCCATTTTGCTGCCAATATTCTCTTATAAAACCCTTGAGGCTTTTATATAACAATCGGCTCTATATTGACATTAATTACGCTCATGTGTACCTTGGACTACACAGTGGCACAATTGAAAGCACTGTTGTCTTGCAAGGTCCTGGGTTCAAATCCTGGCCTGAGGTCGTTCTGCATGGAGTTTGCATGCGTGGGTACCCTCCAGGTTCTCCAGCTTCCTCCCACAGTTTGACACATGACTGTAAGATTAATTGGTCTCGGAATTCTTTGTCCTCAGTTGTGAGTGAGCGTGTGTGTGCGTGTGTGTGTGTTTGTATGTGCATGGTTGTCTGTCTATGTCTCCCTGCAATGGACTGGCGACCAGTTCATGGTGTACCCTGCCTCTTGCTCGATGAATGCTGGAGATAGGCACCAGCCCCCTTGTAACCCTTCGAGAATAAGAGAAATAGATAATTAATGGATGTGTACTCTATTAAGCAGAAAAGTAGGTTTACTGGAATGTATCAAAATAAAAGGGGCTGAATAAAAACATTCATTCAGTACATTTTAGATTTTGTAAACAAACTTCTACTTTCTCCACTTTTTATTGGTCCACCACAGACATTAAAAGATGTGGATGTAACAGACTTAGATGTGACAAACATAAAGATTGTAATACTTTTGCAAGGCATCTTCACCACTGAAGGGTTTTTGAATTGCTTTCATTAAAATAATATCTATTTATAAACCATAAATAAGAAAACAAAGTGCAATAAGTATTCTGGTCCTATTAAAATCTGTGAAAGTAATTTTTTGTCAGAAATTCATTGTAATTAATTTGATCATGAAAAAATAACCTATCACCCTTCCAACTGCATTATGTTAGAGTGCATGGAGTTAAAAATTGCAAATAATTTAATGTAGAACACACTAGATAATGATCCTTTACATATGCTTAAATAAACACAGCAATGGTTCACCTCACAAAAATTGACTACTAATGACTATAGGTGCAAACTAAGCTTTGGGCGTTTCTGTTTTAAATGACTGATTTGTTTATAACCAATTTGTGAGTCATTCCTCATCTCAGTGTCCTAATGTAAGACACGGAACAGAAATCGTTTGTGAAGTGCCTATTAGTTTATGAGTGTTTGCAAACTAGAATGCAAAAAGCCTATATGTTGGTCATAAACCATATTTTGCATGGTGTAGACTTCAAAAGCCAGCAGAAACTTTGTGATAATGGTATCATGCAGATAGATAAAAAAGAACGTACAGCAGCCAACAGAGTTTTATCATCGACTCCTGTTAGCCTGCTGAGTCGTGGCTTCGAAGTAAGACTGTCACCCTGCTACTTCGCCAACTCAAAGCAACAAATGAAAGACAATGAGAACATAAGTGTGTCAGCAAGACAGTGATACCTTGAGCCTTTTGCATGAGTCAGACTTTAAAAGCCCTCAAACAGCTGAAGATCAAATCCAGTCTGGGCACAGGCAAGCTATCACTTTTCTGTGGGCTGCTGTTTGTGACGCAAGTTGTAGTTTTGCAGAGCACTGTAATAAATGTGGAGCAGTCATCTGTGAAGATCTTGTCCTCGGATCTGTAAAAGTGTAAAACACTGTAAGTACAGGAGCAACAACTTATTCCCAGGCCTTTTAGTCGATTAGCTTTATGCGGGAGATTAAAATGATTCTAGTGACAATAATTGATATAATAATTGATATAAGATCATTATTACACATAAGTTAGTAAAGTGAACTCAGATAGTATATCCAAACACTGAGAAATTTCTCACCAAGAGTTGCTACTCAAATTTATTACTGCACATCAAACAGTTCACACCCTAATGCTATGAATCCCAGCCTTTCAAGGTGCACTTATGATTAATAAAATACAACAACATTTCCAGTTATCAATCCTACAGTCACTACCTGACTTTACCTCGGACCAGAGTGAATCAAACATTGACAAGCCTTTGTGTAAATATCAGCTTGGAAGGAAAACAGAAAAAAGAAAACTTGCAGCTGTTCCTGTAAAGTAAACATGTTGTGGGATGGGGAGTTAACCTGTCTACCGATGATTGTTAACACTTTCACTTTGAACAAAGGACAGCAAGTATCAACAGGCATGACTCTTCTGCTTTATAGCTTAAGTAGTCTATCTATCTATCTATCTATCTATCTATCTATCTATCTATCTATCTATCTATCTATCTATCTATCTATCTATCTATCTATCTATCTATCTATCTATTTCTGTGAATGCCAGCACTATGATAGCGATCATCCATCCAAATGTCTTAATGCTTTACTTACTTTATGACCGATTTTTGAGTCTTTAGTCATTTCATATTATCCTCTGCCTAACAACATGTAAAACTAATTTGGCTGATTTAGTGATGGGGTTCAGGTCAGGACATGTTGAAGAACTGCCCAGCTGATCATAATCTGGCAAATCTGGATATACAGAGAGTGATGAGAGAGACAGAAACCTGAGAGCTTAAATTTCACTTTATTCTACATTAGTAATGCGTTCTTCACATCTAATAGAAGAGATAAAAGGAATACAATATGTCTTCAGTACCTACTTTTAGAGGTGTCTTATAACCCCACAAGTTGCATAAAATGTTGAGCAGGGTGTATGAGCGGAAACATTGCTGAACTTTAGTGAAGGTAGTCTACTGATGTTATGCTGAGGGCATGTTTAGCTATATCTGCGACAGGGTTACTAAGGTGTGGGTGTGTTGTTTCTGTCTGTGGGTGAAGGACATCTAACAGCTGCAGAGTTCTCGGTCTCATCAGACTAGTACTGAGGGCAATCAATCAAGTCTGACATGTTTGAGGAGAAAAAGTTACTCTGATTACAGGTGAAAGAGCTGAAAATAGAAGGATCAGTGGATTATTTTCAAAGTAAAATCCCATCCTAAAAAGCTTAAAAATATGATGCTTCTTTTAAAATGTTAACGGAAAAAAGATGCATTTATGGTTGATTTTGCCATGGGTTTACAGTGAGTTAGTACAACCAAGCATGAAGATAATTTATAGTATGTAGGTATAATTAGATGGTTTTATACACATTATCTGCAGATGAGATAACAGTTTGTCCTTAAAAGACCTACAATCTTTCAAATAAAGGTTCCTAGCCTCTAAATCTTCACTGTGCTAAAGCAGTACAGGCTAGATGCCTTAGCTGTGCAGTATGTGTATGTATTATCATATGTCATATTTAAATCTGTGTGTGTGGGGGGGGGGGGGGTGACATTCTAAACTATAAAGCACTTTGAGTTGCATTTTTTTGTATGAATAGTGTTTTATTAATAAAGTTTGATTGTTTAATTATTAAAAAGTGAAATAAGCTCAAGATCAACAAAGGCAAGATAAAGCAATATAAACTGAAAGGAGTTTTGTTCAAAGCATGGATTTATGATGGACATGCTTATTTTTATGTGAAATAGCCTTTTCTTTGATCTATCACTAAATAAAAAAGGTAACTAAATTGCTTTCCATGATAGAGGCACTCGTAACCTGACGATATGTTATGTTATATGGTAGATGCCAAACCATTAACCTTCTTTAATATTCTGCTTGATGTCATCAGATTTAGGGAAGAAGTCAAATTCAACATTTGAAACCATTTTCTTATTTTCCCAAGTTGTCATCAATTGTACTGTTTTCTGAATACATGGCCACAAAGGCTCTCAGGACTGCAAGCATATATAAAAGCTATAACAAATGACGGGTAGCTCCTCCTTCGACACACAGACATGCATGCACGTACACCCCAAGAGCAGCAAATTGTGATGAGGGACCATACTGATGTAGAATAAAGCTCTGACAGGCCCTCCCTCTCTGTCACTGCAGTAATTAAATGAGCAGCACTCAGGAAATTGGCCCTGTACTGCTGGGAGAGCAGGTACAGGTGGTCAGAACAGAGAGAGACAGAGGGATGATTGTGGAATAGAAAATGCTGCAAATATAGGAAGCACTGATCATTGAATGCATTAAAGGGATACAAATAGATCTTGGGTGACAAACAAGTTCCTGAGACAATCCGAGTAAAATGTCCGTCAGGATTAGGGAGCAAATAAGCAAGGACTTTTCTTTCAGGGGTGTGAATGTCACACCATATCTTCTTTCAGCCTCTCAATGGAATATTACTGGCCGAACAAATGTTTGCCATTTTTATGCTCAGTTCAATTTGTTCTTTTATAGTGCAATTTGTTCTTTTCAGGTGGGCAAAAATACTTTGCTGAATTCAGAGAAGAAAGCTCAAACTGGTTCAAGATACAATGCTGTGATAGAGTTCTTGTTACTTTTCTTCACTTTCATGTGTTTCAGATAATAAAACAAATTTTGTTAGAAGACAAAGATAATCTGAATAAATACAAAAAGCACCTCAAGCAATCATTTTCTGCATTAGGGAAAATGCTAAACAAGCCTTACCCCCAGGGAAAAAGAAATTGCCCTGAAAAGGTAAAAAGTAGTCTTCAATGTATCTATTTTATCTAGCACCAATTCACAACACATGTTGTCTCAAGGTACTTTCTCTAAAGGGACTTTAATTTTCAGATGCCCTAACCTTAACTAAAATGAGGGGAAAGAGCAAATTTCTCAACTCTGATCACCTGGTCCATCAGAACGGACTGAGCCCTACCACCTAATGAAGAAACTGATTTCAGCTGTTTATATTTTTGGATTTCGTTCTTTCGTTCATAATCAATATTTCATGACGTTGAGTAAGAGTTGGTATTTTAGATTTAATATAGAAATTACATTGCCTTTAAAGTACTTGCAAAATAATACATGTATATTTTATAATATATTTATTTACCCACTGCTGCACATTCATTAGCTCTACTACCCATCCAACTTTCTTGTCCCATGACTTTGATGTACTCACCAAATATTAAGCAGCAACTGCAAGTCATCATATTTTCAGATTGTTTTTTCAGCTCTTGAAAGCCCCAGGTGCGTATTCATGTGAAATTAGATTCTTGGCTGCAGAGCATACAACCTTTAGCGATTGTCCCCATTAGCTGGAAGGAGACAGAGGACACTAATTGACTTCTCTACTTGCAGCAGCAAAATGGTTGATCAAGTGTTGGCAAGCTACAAGGCCTGGAAGGCAGGACTAATTTGAGCCTTGTGAGGTTCTGCCGATTGCTATCTCATTAAGCCATCCCCTGCTAATGTTCTTGTGCTCTCCTGTCAGATGAGCCATGCAAAAACAACAGCATGGCATCTTTATTTAATGGATTCTTTTATAATCTGACATATTTTCTAAAAAGAACTGATGGTGAAATAAGCTAGTGAAAAAAAGTGAATAATGAAGTGTCAAGGTTGCTTGAAGGATGCAAGCTCCAAGCAACCCATGGCTAAAGGTAAAACTAGGACAAGAAATGGGAAAAAGATGAAAAGTATGCAGGAAAATAACTGAGAAACAGAGAAGAAAGGTGTAAAGGTCAAGTTCGACCAAATGAGGTAACTGTTTACCTGTCAGCTCATGAATGAGGACTGACGGCATTCAAGGGTACAAACAAAAAAGACAAGATGCCTCATTCTTTTCCATTTTCTTTCAGTTGATGGATATCTGCATTAACAGAAAATCTTTGAACACCATAACCTTTATTTAGTGGCTTTTGTGTTTGTGTTCATTACAGAAGGAGTTTGTAAAAAGTGTTTGCTGAATAGGGAGTACTAGCTCACATTAAATAGCCCTGGGAGAGTCTTTTGACAGGATAACTACCATTCAGCAAGCAGCAAAGGGACACAGCAAACATCTGGATGAAGGTGCACTTTACGGATGAGACCAAAATTAAACCTTTTGACTTACATGCTTCTTCAGCAGGAACAAGGAATCTGTTTAGAGTAAAAGAGAACATGGATGGAGCTAAATACAGGCCAATCCTGAAAGAAAACCTGCAAGGCTAGAACGCACTTAATGTTGGGGCAGAGGTTCACCTTCCAGCAGGTCCAACCAGAACTACAGTGGAATCGTTTAGCTCAAAGGCTCCAGCCCTCAATAAAATCAGGAAACTGTGGCAAAACATCAAAACTGAGATTCACGGATATTCTCTAACGAGTTTAATGTAGAATGTGACCCAGGTTTTTTTTTCTCCCAGCTTTTTATTTTTTTAAATAAAACCATGTATAATTTTCCTTGAAATAACGTCCTGTCTTCCTTTTTTGATATTGTATGAAATTACAGTAAACTATATCAATGTTTTTGGTTGGAATGTAACAAAATATTGAAAGGTTTAAAAGCTTTGAACAGTTTTTTCACAGTAACTAGTAAATACACCTTCCAGACTAAGCCGAAGTCTAGACTAAATCTGTCATCGCCTTACTCCAACACGGTCACTTGCTCCTGTGTCCAGCCAGAGCTTAGTTCTCTAAAATTTGCAAGGGTATTTCTTACCATTGGGGAAAAAAAGCAAAAGCAGGAACAAGTTACTGAATCGTGAAATGCCCCTCTTTGTACAAGACAAAGCTGTTCGTTGAAGATTAGCATATTGTTCTCTAGTAGACTGGGACTGGATTCTGGATGACATTATGCAAAACTGAACATTTTAAAAAGAACAGTTCTTGTGCATGTGTGGGTGTACTGTTCAGCATATCTTTACTGTAAGTAAGGTTGATATACTGAGTCAGGTGATTGTGACTGACCAAGGAGCCTCAAATCAAAGAGCTCTTTGATGGTAGAAAATGGATTCCATGTGACTGACTCTTTTTTTAAGGGTTCAATTTGGATTTTACCTTAAATTTGTATTATTATTATTATTATTATCACCTACTACAACAAATGAAACCCACTAGACATTATTTGAATAACAAGGAAGCAGTTACACATTTTACTATCTATGTATCTCTTAATAATTGTCTGTTTAAAGCTGTTTTTACATTAGTAAGCATGGTAAATTTAAATAATTATTCCCAAACACAAGATTTTCTATCAGTTATTCACTAGAGATTTATAACAGCAAGTGGTCAGAGTTCAGCTTGGAAATAAGCTTAAAAAATAACATAACCTGGCTGTAATTATAATTTGAATACCACCACAAAGGATCTTACTGCAGCTATTTGAAACTAATTTATTTTAAGTGAAATAAACAGAACAAACAAAGTAGTCTTTTTATAGCATGTCTGCTCAATTGTAGATACATCCAAGCCTCTCATATTACTGTCTATAATTCTGATATGGCAGGCCAGCGTGCTAAAGTCCAAAATGATACCAGGTTGATTTTGGATTATATAACAAGTGCTGCAAGATGATACTCATACACACATCACCACACACAACTTCCAACCCTTCATTAGCTAAAAGCTTTAAATTATGGACAGCTGAAGAACTCCTGCCATATGCTACAGTAGACAGCAGAACTGAACGACAGCATGTGTTTGTAACAGATAAGGCTTAGCTTTGTTGGCATGCTGTCTTCAAGATACTCTGCAACTTGCACCAACCGTCAAGATACCCATCGGGGGGGAAAGCGTGAAGTTAGCATTGGAGTAAATACATTTTTATCACTTTATTGAAACTTGCTGTTTGCCTTCGTGCTGAGAAGTGCGCAAAAAACAAAAATGTATGGGTGGCTTTTTGTAAATTATTTTTGAAACATTGTGTATACCCACTGAATCTGATGGCATCCATGGAGCTATAAAACACTCCATGGACCAACACAGGAGCATATAATGTGAGAGCCCTTTTCCCCAGGGTGTCTTTCTGTCAGCTAAAAGCTACTGCCATGGTTACTCTGAAGCAAATCTGCACATCACCTTTACATAACTACGTTCTTTATTTGTTCCTGGTAACCAAAGTGGACTATCAGTTTTTATTTATTTATTATACTTTATGTCTATGATCCTCTCCAGTGCTAAAACAGGGCTTTTAACAGAACCCCATGGGCAGAGTGAAAGAAATGTGCAAATTTATTCTATATTACTCATCCTCAGGGGATATTTACATGCAAATGTTTGAATATTTTAAGTGTATAAATGATCTTCACAAATGTCATAGTTAACTCATAACTTAAATGTTCTCTGTAAAAGTCACATTTTATTACCACTGTCCCACAGTTACATTATTGTGTAAATATTGATTTATTTACTATAGCAAATTATTGTGAGTACATAGTAATGGAGAAGAAAGTATTTTAATTTCTTCCTGGAGTCAGAGTTAGGTAGAATTCTGAAACTTACTGAAACTTCATACATAATACCCGATAGTAATATACTTACCAAGCCTTTGCAGCTTACAGACTAGAGCTTAGAGTGAAAATGCAGTTAAGAAACAGTTCTGCTTCAGAAGAATCTGAATTGATTTACTAAATATTCTCTTAAATTGAATCTTTTATGATGTCATGAACATTTTATAACAGCTACTTTAGTGTATTTGGCAAACAGTTTAAGGAACAAGACAGGATAAGGCCAAAAATATTCTCCACCAGGAAAAAAAACTCCACAAAAAAACAGGTTATATTCCTCTGATCTGGTGCTACTGGTATTTGCATGTACGTCAACGACTTTCATACCCAGACTTTTATATAATAAAGAGATACACAGGCTATTCTTCATCGTTACATTTTTAAAACAAAAGAACAGTTCATTATGCACTGACTTGCAGTGTTAATTTTGTTGATTTTTTCGTCACGAAAATGTTTGCAGACGAAAACGAAACGAAAATTTTAAATAAAAGCGTGGAAAAAGACGAAGACGATAACCAAATTGATTGACTTTTTTGTCAACAAATAAAAGACGAGACGAAAACCGACAATGATGAATATCCAATCAGAAGACAGGAAAGATGCAAGAAATAGACAAAAGGACCACTCAACAAATTGAACAGGCGGGACTAGGTGGAAAGAGAACCAATCAGAGTCCACCTTGTTCAGAGATGACGTTAGGTTAACCTTTTTAAACAAGCTCCCGGGAAGCCAAGCCAACTGAAGATGAAGGCATGAGAAGAAACCGAGGAAAATGTCAACAGCAGGTCGAAAAAGACGGGCAGTAGGTATGGACTCATTTTGCTTATGACAACAATGAAAGCAAAACAACATGCAAAGAGTGTGGAGCTGCGTTCCGAGGGAAGAACACAACTAACCTGGAGAGGCATCTGCAAACTGGCCACTTCGCCATTTTCTCCCAGGTAAATTCAGTTAGATGTTGTACATGTGACGACCTGAAAAATACTAGCTACGCAAATATAATAAACGCCTTTCAGCTAGTTCACAGTCCATTTGGAAGAGCACGGGGTGTCATCTAGTGTTCATATCTGTGACCTCTAAGCTGAAACTGCCCCGTAGATTCAGACAGCCACATAATGTTTCAGTGGCTGATATCTGACTTCTGTGTGGAATCATTTTCCAAACTGCTGCAGACGACAGTGATACTACAAAGGAGCAGAGACAGATATCAAACGTGTAAAGCATCCTCTACATCCTCTGCCAATCCTGCAAGCACCAATGTATATATATATATATATATATATATATATATGTGTGTGTGTGAAAAAATAATTCAAAAATATTTGTCTAATGACAATTATATTCCCTTATATGTGAATGTGTGTCTATTTCTAATTCTTCATATGTTTTGCATATTATTCACTTTTTGGTGTGGTAGTCCTAAAATGTGTCCACCAGTGCAACAAGATAAATAATGTAATTATTTAATTCAGAAAATGTTGGACAGATGAGATAGATAAGCCCAAGGCATATTAGTTTGCCCCAATTATATTTCAACATCAAACATACCTCCAAAAATTCAGAATTGTTATTTAAGTACTATACACTATTTTCAATGATCAAGCTATGTAAAATGATAAAAAATAATTCAATACTTAAATTGCGTGGTACCAAAGGACTACCTTAAGATGACCAGTTCCAACACTGCATGGATTGCATAGTACAATTATGAAAATATTTGAGACAGAACTGAATTTGTGTGCAGTCCATGTGTTCCACTGCTGTCTTCTGTCCTTCCTGATTCTGGAAGGAACCCAGGACCCTGTGTATTAAATTACACTCCTAAATAAATAGTTTCGCCGTGCTCTATACAGAAGTAGAAAAACTACATTAGAAAAAAAATGTGTATTTTTGTCGACTAAAAGTGTTGGTTATTCTTGTCGACTAAAATTGCCGGTAATTTTCGTTGACTAAAATTGGACAAAAACTAAAATAAATCCAATGACTAAAATTGGACTAAAACTGAAATTAATTTTAGGCAAAAGACTAAGACTAAAATTAAATTAAAATTTCCTGTCAAAATTAACACTGCTGACTTGTAAGATAATTAATGCAGTTTTTAATATCTTATTATTTCTAAAACAATAAACTCTATTGGAAATTTATATCATAGGTTGCACAGATTAGTACATTATTTTGAAGTGGAGGAAAAATTACACGATTCTCAAGACTATGGGTATTTGTATCAAGCTTAATAATATGTTGCTATAAGCTTTGCACAGCTAGAAGCTGAAATTGTTGCTGTATTAGCAAAATACCTCAAGCTCAGTCAGATTGGTTGGAGTTGTGAAAATACATTTTCAAGTCTTGTCATAGATTCCCATTTGGATTTTGGTCCGGACTATGACTGGGCCATTCAAACTAAACCCTACCATTTTAACTTTGTGGCTGTATGTTTAAATCATTGTCTTGCAAGAAGATGGACATCTACCCCAATCTCAAGTTCAGTTCAGCTCAGGTCATTTCAGTCGTAGAATCACATAAACATACAATACAGACAGTTTATTACAAAACGTACTAACTGGAAATGTGTAGAATGAATTTGAGCTTATTCCACTTTTTATTCATGTTAACAACATTTTAAATTTTAGTGAATTGAAGCTTAACAATATAATACCTGAAAAATTAGAAGCTGAGAATATCAACCGTTCACAAAGTCGTCATACCAAAGTCCTTTACTTTCCTTTTTTTTTAAGTAAGGGAACTACACACAAACACACACACACACGCAGACACACACAGTCCTGCATGGCTATCCTTGTGTGGGCATTGTATTGACTTCCATTGATTTTACTATGCCCTACCCCATAAAGTTTTCCTAACCATTAGGGTCACATGCCTAACCCTAACCTTAAGTAAAATGTAATTCACACCATACCTCTAAACCTAATTAGGAGAGCACACTCACTTGTTGAACATTGTGAGGACCAGCAAAATGTCCTCACAACTACTTAATTACTTAATGTCCACACAGTGCTGGTGGCCTGTCAAAGGTTGGTCCTCACAATTATATTTATACATGCACACACACACACAAGCTAGACTACACATGTCTGCTTTCTGTGGGTTATTACTAATAGATCTTTGAAAAAGCCTATACTGCTACGCATATATGAACTTTAAGGACTTCAAAAACATCTGAATACAGTGAGAAGACAAATTATGCTCTTTCATGTCATTTGCAGCCAACTTGTGTCTATAAAGGACTATCCTGTATCTAGCTTCATCCATCATCCCATGATCTCTGGACAGCTTCACTCTAGCTGGAAAAGAAAAGCATCCCCACAACATGATGTTGCCACCAACATGTTTTATCATGGAGATGAAGGTGTGTTTAGGGTGATTTGCTGTTTTTTTGTTTTTTTTTGTCAGACATAAGGTTTTGCATACAGTTTTACGGAAAACTGTAAATGTGACTTCTTGTCTTTTTTCCAGCAATCATTTTAATCTATATAGGCCAGCACAGTGGCGGTGCGTGGCACTGTTGCCGTGCAGCAAGAAGGTTGTGGGTTCATATCCTGGCCCAGGGCCTTTCTGCATGGAGTTTGCATGTACTCCCCTTGGATGCGTGGGTTCCCTTCGGGTACTGCAGCTTCCTCCCACAGTCCAAAAACATGACTGTTAGGTTAATTGGTTTCTCTAAATTGTCCCTAGGTATGAGTGTGTGTTTGTGCATGGTTGTTGGTCCTGTCTGTCTCTATGTGGCCTTGCGATGGACTGGCGACCTGTCCAGGGTGTACCCCACTCATCTGATAAACTCTTGTTGGGGATATTACCGAAAATATAGCTATTTGGCTATTAATAGTCAAATGACGTATGACTTATGGCAGTCAATAAAATTGATTTATGGATAATTATTATTTGGGGCACCACCTGTTATCAGGAACTATAGTAATAGCCAAATGTCTATGTCAGTCTCATAACCTGAAGGAATGAATTCTTTACCGTTTATTGACCATAGACCTTGCAATGTGTGCGTGTTGAACAAGAAATGAACACCGTTTTAACACAAGATTTATTTACATAAAACAAATAAAAACATTTTCATCATCACAATAGAAAACACACTACTGATTAAAATAAATGAATAGTTAAAATAAAAGAACACAAAAGATGACTAATGTAATAAAATGAGAAACCATAGATTCTGATATATGCTGGAAGGACAGATGAATTAGTGTCACTAAGTTTAAGTAGTTTAACAAATTTAGCACCATTGATTTATATGTAACCCAATAAAACCAAATTTAACTTTCTTTGGATCTAGAAATGTTTAAGAATTCTCTGGATGAGAGTAATCAACCTTTGGAAAATTAATTTATGGCTTGATCACGACAGTAAAACAACCCAATTTGCATATTTTGATCAAATAAGGAGTGTTCAAACATGCCTAATGAGACTAGTTTCTTTTCTTAAACAATCTATTTTTAAACAGAGTTCTATTTGAACCATTAATAGCGATCTTTGTTTAGGAAACAACGCTCTAAACAAAACATGTGGGCTTCCTTAGCTGTGGCGCTCTACAACGCACATGGAGCGTTTAGAGTGGCTCAAATACATTTATTAAACATCAAACAAAAAGGGAAAAACTACTGTCTGATTGAGTTTTGCCATTATAGGATTTAAAATGACTCTTTGTCTGGAGAAGGCTTTTAAAAAAGCACTGATTAAATCTTCAGGCCGAAGCCTGGTTTACCCAAAGATAGCACATGAAACTTAAAAAGTAAAAAAATAGTTTTCCTAACTAATTTGCTTCTGCCCAAACAGACCTTCTAGAACGTTTAAAGTCCTCAGAGTAGCTGCTCGTCAATCAGGAAAGGGGGATTCTCCAGGGGGTGTTAGCCAGCAGGCTAACAAAGGAGCGCTAATCTGGCTAGCAGCAGGGGGAAGCTCCTGACTTTGGTTTTCTCCTGGCTGGCTGCGCGGCAACCGGCGTCCAACTTTTTAACAGTACCTTTATTGGAGCTCTCCAGTTCGGCATTCAGCTCTTATCGGCTTGGTGGCTAAATGCGGATTCTGGTTGGTTCAGCTCTCGGCACACGAGGCTCGGCTCCCGTTTCTCAGCGGTTGGCAACCTAAAACTCAGAGGGGTTTCGTTGGGCTCTGAGGATAAACAACATCTTTGTTTATCAATGTTCAAGATTCACCTGGAGTGGTCTTTGGGTTCCTTTGGAGCAAGTTTCTCCAGAAACTTCTGCTTTCCTCTGCTAGCCAAGGAATAGGATTGGAGGTTCTGTTTCTCTTCTGTTGCCCAATGCAGCTGGCAGCAGCATGCGGGCCGGTCTTAGACAAAAGTTTAGAGAAAACAACAGGGTTTGTTTATCAATGTTTTTAAGTCACCTGATCGATTGTCCGTCGATGTTGCTCGAACGAGTTCCTCCTCGAACTCAGACGTGTCTCCTTTGGGGGAGCTGTCCTATTTATAGGTTGCCCTGGTTATCGCTTCCTGTGGGGCTAGAGCAGAGTAGCGCCACCTGATGGCTGTGTGTGACCCAACACTCTGAACCCTTCAGAGAGCAGATTGAGATTCGGCCAATATATACTCAGAGAGAGTTGGAAATTATATAGATTATATATCATATAAATTATATAATATAATTATATAACTTATATAGATAATTATGATTGATGCCATTGTCATTGATACCATCATCACTGATGGCCCATAAACCTATGAACACTTTCCAAGAGTATTCACTTGTGTCCATTTGCAGCATGAAAAATCCTGGTCAGCAAAACAGTGTTCTTGGTTTTACACTCATGAGTAAAAATAATGTATATATTATGAACAACCTCTATACATTAAAAAGGCCTGTCTCCACATTAGCTGGACTGTTGTATATAGACTACTATAAAGATGTAGCCTTGATAGTGCAAGAAGAGGGTAAAAAAGAAGAAAAGAAGGAAAGTCAGAAAAAGGAATAGAGGGAATGGTTCTTGACACATCATGAAAGCAGTGCAGAGATCCAAATGAATGGAGGAAAAGTCGCAAAGGGAAAGAAGAAATTACCTTGGAGCAGACTGTATGGAATCAAAGCACCTGAGTTTCATCTGCGGCCAGTTTTTTTTTTTTTTTTGATAGAAGTGGTGCAGATAGGAATTACAAAGGGAACTATTCCAGGTTAAATAGTGAGATGTAAATAAATGGTGAGAATGTGGCAACGCAAGGAAACCGAGGGGATGCTGACCTAGTTTGGATGGGAGTTTTAATACAGCATCTGAATTAGCAAAGGAAATGGAAAAATAGAAATGTATTATTATTTATTATTGCATAAGATAATGGGGGACTCTTCAACAAAATTTACCAAGTGAGTAATTCAACTACAAAAGAGTCTTTGAAGAAACCTAACTCCTTCTGATATGCCATGAATAGAAATCAATAAATCTCCTAGTTTATTTTGCCTGCATTTGGCCTGTAATGGAAACAGTCTTTACAGTGTCCATTCATCTTTTGTTGAAGTATGTATGAAGTCCCCTGTCTTTGATTTCTATTCCAATACCCCATTGTCAGAATCAAATTTCAAAATCCATCTCCAATTACATTTCAGATATTTGAAAAGACCATATGGGGAAAAATAAAAAGAAATGTAGGCCAGTGAAACAAATATCGACTGAAAGAATGTGGAGGGACATACTGGGATTGTGTAGCTTTGTTGTTATTGGCAGATGTCTACTGTAGGTTTAATTTCCTTTTTCTTAAGTTTAAGGGCTAACAGTGATTATTTCAGGACTCTGGGGTGTTTGTCGATGTTTGTCTCTGTCTGTCTTTCTGCATGTTTCTCCACCTTCCTGGAGAATTCTACCAGTGGTCCTGTGTAAGATGAGGACCTGTCTATCAAGCTGGAGTCGGAGCCTTCTCTCTGATGCCTGCACAGGTGCAGCTCATGGAGGCTCCTCACAGACTGGATATAAGGAGCTGGCTGTCAGATCTTCATTGACTGAGTGTCAAACAGTTTTGGTAAACTTTAAGTCATCCACTTGATCCTCAGAGTTCCTTTGTGTGCTTTCCTCAGTGACAAACCTATTTACTCTTCTCTGAGCTTCTTTTTCCCTGGCTGCAACTTCCTTCAGTTTCTCAGTAAGCCTTAGCATCCCTTCCAAGTCTGACCACCATCAAGTTCCAAGTTCCTCTATGATCCATGCTCCATCTTCTTTATAACTTTTACAACTGATTTCGCTAGTGATGTTCTGCATGTGGTTCAAATGTGATAGATTATGAAAAATAATTTTATAACCTGAGCCACGTAGTTTTAGTGCCAAATTCTATCAAAAGAAAAATAACAACAAAATAATTAATCACATTTCATGACACTTGCAATAAGGACGGTGCTTTTGTCATCAAATATTCCCATGACTCATGTGGTGCCAGTGTCAAGTGACAACTTATTTGTGTGTTGTGATAATCTAGTCACAATTTGCAGCAAATTCAAAGACCCCACTTAAACCCAAGCACATCCAGCATTCTTAAATACACTGAAGTTTAAAAGTATTCATACTCCTGTCAGATTATCCCTTAAAACTATTATTATTCAACCAGGGTTGAATAATAATAGTTTTAGAAGAGATGAGACCCACATCTCGCAACAGATCATAAAACAATGCAAAAAGTATAAATCTTGAAAATGTTTAACATTACTGCGAGAAAATCCTATTTATTGATGACACTTTTTCCAGGTTTCCACTGGTATTAAAAAAAACTACTTACAGTTAGAAGAAAAAAGTTGATTAAAATCTTGCTTCCAACCTAAATAAGAAAGGGAAAAATAACTTACGGGTGACATGTATATAAGGCAAAAGTTTTTTAAAAATACACAAAATATCTCAGAGCTTCAGAGCGATACTGGCAAGCAGGAATGTAATCAGAATAAACGTCGCCGGCTGGGATTTTACACCATAGGGGTTTCCATCCCATTTTTAAACCGAAGATATTACTGTATATACCAGGAAATTAAAAAGATTTAACACCTCCACCGCTAACCTTGCCCCTGGGATACTGTTAAAAACTTTAGAAGCTGTCAGAGTGGACCATTTTCTGGAGCTGAGATACACCGATATGCCAGATCAAATTTTCTTTGTCCTACTCCGAAGCATCGTTAAAGCAGATGAAAGACTGGAGGGATATAAATGGACACAATCAGGGTTTGTTATCAAGATCCAGATCTGGAATCTTCCCACAAAGTACTGTGGGATGGAAGGGTAAGTGGAAACTTGTCCTCATTTTAGCTACCAGGAGCAAAAGGCAGCAAGGTTATACGTAAATATTAGACAATTAATCAATCCTTGCTTCAAAGAAATAAATTACACCATAGTTTGTTCCTCATCATGATCACAAGACATGTAAAAACCAGCATGCAGACAAAGATTATGATTTTGCAATTATTTACGAGATTTCTACTTGTTATGTCAGCAACAAGACAGAAAAATCCACGGCAAGATAATTGTAGGAAGCAAGCTGAGAAGCTTAATAAAAGCATGTAAAATAAATACAGTATATAAAGTTAAGGAAAAGTTGGTTTATGTATCTGTTATGAACTGGTCGTCACATAAGGAGAAACCTTTGCTCACGGGGTCCTACAGCTTAATTTTAGCTGATTGCTAGCGCTTTTCATTGCAATAATCCAAAATGTGTTCTGTATCCTTGGGAATCTTGTTAAATGCTTTTCCCTTATCTCATTCAGGTCTATTATGGCATCCTGGTGCACAACAGGCAACCACCATATTTACCGTGTCTTAGTTTGGGTTATAATTTTCAGTTCAATTAATTTCACTTTTATTTATATAATACTAATTAACATCTTATATAATCTCAAGGCAATTTACAAGAAAAAGAATTTCAATGCAATTCTACAAACATTCCAATCAGTTAAATGTTTTTTATGTAAGGAATCCCAGCAGATTGCGTTGAGTCATCGACATGAGATTGTGCCCGGATCATGCAGACTCCAACCACAGCAATTTCTCAGCAATCCCTGAGCAAGCATGTGGCGACAGTGGAGAGGAAAAACTCCTCCTTAACAGGAAGAAACCTCCGGCAGAATCTGGCTCAGTACAAGCGGTCATGTGACTGTCTGGGGGTTCGAGAAGACAGAAATATAATATAACTGCGCGACACTGCCTGCCACTATGGCACTGATTCGATTTGAACTGTTGAATGCTGGGAGAAGTGACGTCAACTCCCGAAGCTCTATTTACAATATTTGCACTAATTGCTGTGTTTTTACAGCACCTCACACACCTTTTCCTTATGTGACAACATAGGAAAATGAAAAGAAATAATCAAAGATATTTCTGGCACAATGTTTTGTACAATTTTCCAGATGGCTTAAGGTGCTATAATAATCTGTTGAAACAATCATATGGAAATATAAAGAACATGGGAATGTTCAGCCATCCTTCCATGCAAGAGGAAGATGGATTATATGTCTCAGGGATTAACATAATTTATATTACTGTAATTTTTGAACTATAAGGTGCTACATTTTCACAGGCTTTGTACCCTGCGTCCTATACAACAATGTGGCTAATTCATAGGCTTTTTTTTACTGGCCAATTGCCTTCAGGGGGCACTATAGCAGAAAGTGCAAAAGTAAGAAAGACTTGTGGTAAAAGATTAGAAACCAAAGAAGACACTCGTTTTGATTTTGAACTGTTATTTTTTTGCATCATAAACAGACCCTCATGGAAAACACACAAATAACTGCAGATGACGCAGCTTTCAAGTTAAACACTATTGAGCTGATCTTCAAAGAAGCAAATTGAGCTACTGCATGTAGGCTTGGCATTTTTAAATCAATGGTGAGACAATGGCTTTAGCAAAAGGAAGATGAAGATATAACAATCAATACTTTTCTGGTACGCTAAAGTACATGTTATTTTCTAACTAGTACCAATTTTCTATGTAAATATCTCATGTTACAACATGAAAACCTGTGGCTTATATTCAAGTGCGGCCAGTATATCTACAAAATGTATATATTTTTTTATTTAGCTAGTGTGGCTTACATTCAGGTGTGCTAAATAGACAGAAAATTAAAGTAATTATCAGCAAAGAGTTGGTTTTAAACCTGGCTTTAACTAAAAATCTGTCCTAATCACTTGTCTTCCTGATTAGGTCACATATAATGAGTTTAAATGACAATAATGTTGGGTCTTATTTAAGAATCTCAATTTTTAAAAATCTAATGTTCTCTCCTGAGCTTGGAGACAGGATGAGGCAGAGATGCATGGAAGAGAACATGGTGTGCTTGGTCCGGATGAGTCACCAAATGCTGTGAACTCGCTCACATTGTACATACACAGTAACAGGCGCACTCCCAAACCACGAGGGATACACAAAATGTGGCAACGCTGAGACAATCTAGTGTAGAACCGCAAGCAAGGAGCTTTCATAACACAAACAATCCCACTTTATTTGGTTATTTTCATTTTGACAAATGTGCATCTGTCTTGCCAAGGTCAAACTAACTTGTGGTTTAATGTTTTAAGTCTTTATGCATGATTGTTTGAGATTTTTCAGGAAACTGTAATTTTCCAGCCAGCAGGAAAATCCTCAAAATTTTATAATTTCAAACTCTAAATACTAAATATACCCAAATATCAATATGCACATATAGCATTTATAAGGATGAAATTACTTATGTCTCATGCAAATCAAATCTAACATGGCTACAAAGATGTCCCTTTCCAACACAGTTACTAGCTGATTTTCATCTTATGTCTGCTTTAAAATACATAACATAAAAAAACAAACCTTTTTATATTTTGTCATATAGCAACCAATCACTGAATTTTTCTGGTATTTTGATGGTTACACCAACTTAAGTAAATCATTTTATGGTGGAAGAAAATTAATGCACATTTTCTCCATTTAAAATTCTAAAAAGAAACAGCATGCATTTCTATTCATCCTTTCTATTCATCATCTGTGTGTAGTTTGAGAAGATTGTTGTACAGGCAACAGCGGGTAGGTCACAGATAGGTTATAAAAAAGCTAAATTTTGAACATATCACAGAGCACTGTTTAATCCAACATTTAAAAATAGACACAACTGCAAACCAAGCTAGAAATGCCAGTCCTCCTAAAATGACAATGTGCATGGAAAGCAATAAGAGAGAACCATGGTACAGTATATCTAACCCTTCAAAACACAGGTTGTAGAATATGTCAACCAATAATTTTCCCCTCAACATTTTTTTTATGGAAGAATTGCAAGATTGTTAGAAAAAAGCCAATATAATTTCTTTATGCAAAAAGATGACAGACCCGGATTTTCAACTTCTAGCAGGACATCAATCCTCACCAGCAGTACAGTAGAATGGTCTAGATCGAAACATGCTCACATGTTAAAATGGATGAATTGTATTAATCTGCTAAAGACACACCTGAAAGACTTAGAGCTTTAATTGCAGAGAAAGGTGGTTCAAAGAAAGCTTTTCTATGTGCATGCTGCTATCTAATGTAATTGTCCCTTAGACTATCTATCCTGCATTAAGCCAAGTAATGTGGAAACTTTGATGGTGCAGATTCTCAGGAACGTGATTGTATGAGAGAGAAAATGCATGATACGTGAAGAAACTCCTCATGAAAGAAGATCTCTCTACTCTAAAGATTTCTCCCTGTGATTTGGCTTCCATTGTGAGGATCAAAGCACTCTGAGGAAAGAAGAGAATGATGTCATTTATGCAATCGATGAAGCCATGAACCGCCCTTGATGTGATTTCTGCTAAATTTATTAGCGTCATGGACCACAGGAGCCCCTGGGGTGAAGCCGAGCAGCAGCATGGGAGATAACATGATCAAGACTCCTCTCCACACCATCTGCACTCACATACACTCATTTTCAAAACATGGTATATAAGCATAAGGGTAAATATAAATGCAGAATTTTGTTTGAGCATATTAAAACATCATATTATAGCAAGCTAATTTGGATAAAAAGGTCTATGAATGACAAAAATATATAACCATCTCTCTTCTTATGGTCATGCAAGGGTTAAGGTTGTTTTTGGTTCTTTACTGTTGACCTCAGAACCTTATAAATAAGAGATAAACCCATCAGATGCTTTTAAGTAGGCAGGAGGTGCAGTGACGATCAGCAGCCTTGTAGCTGTGGGAGGATAAAATCCAAGTGAGATCATTGTTTTTGGCTCTTGATTCTTTTCCATGTGATGGAAAATAGACCTCTATGTGTGAATACAACAGTCAATAATTAATTGTTAACATAAAGCTTTGGTCACTGTGAATCTGATAAAAATTAGTTGTTTGTTTATGAAGTGGATATGCCAATATTTAAAGCCCAAACTCCTGAAATAAAGAACCAACACAGTTCTAAATATAATTTAAATTCGGCAGAGACTAGCAAATGCAAGCCAACTAAAGAGTATGCATGCATTCAAAGATACATCCTCAATATGAAAATTATTGTAATTATTTACCTTTTTCTACCTGTTTTTCTACAGAAAAGATGTATTTCCTAAATATAACAAATACATTGTGGTTGACAGAACCACTCTCAACATGAATCTGTTACAAAAGTAGCCTCAAACAACTCTCTTTTGCAAAGTCAAGATCCATCCAGCCATCCACGGGGTTAAAGGGTATTCTGTCAGCTGTTGCTATGCCCATGCATGTTCAGTATGAGGGGTTGCTGCAACAACACTTGGTGCATCTGGTTCAAAACAAGTGTTTGTCCACTATCACTACATGCCCCATCCAGTGTAAGGTGTAATTTAATAGCTCAATCAAATCTGATGAATTTCCCTAAAAAGAAGCTTCTTTAAACCAAATTAAATATGCATCGAACTTGACAGCAATATTCGTTTATCAGGATGTTGTTTTATTTTTTTTTTAAATACCATAAACTAATGTATATAAATAATTAATTGAAATAAGTTGTTTCCATAATAACAATTTAATAATTGAAACACAACCACTTTTTATTTACACTTGCATGTTGCTTGCTCATCGTGGATAGAGCAACTCGTTTTAGGAAGTCATCCAAATGATGTTAAGTCTCATTTCACCAGTAATTTATTTGTTTTTGGTAGTTTATGACAAACATTTATATGGTTCTCATTCTTAGGGGTCTGTAGCCCCAAAATATGAACACAATTATATTTACTATTTATTTGGGAGCACTGACACTGGAGCTTAAAAAATACTCCAAAGATCACTCTTCACCCCATATTAAGTAGGATTTAGAAAAACCCAACTGTAAAATGTTAGAAGGCAGGCAAAACTCGATATCTATATACAATATTCAACCCAACTTTACATTTGTTGCCATAAATATGTCCAAGTATTTGTTTTGAGGCTAAGTGTTTGAAAACTGTTTGTTGAGATAAGTAAATTTTTTGAGAAATAAGAAAAAAAAGTTGCTGTAATGTATCTCCAGTAAATTTCTCATCAAAGAGCTACCACATCCATCAATAAAGCATATTCACCTTTGAAAAGATGCACATCAACCCCATAGTGGGAGAGCATAGGGTAAACAACAACGGGGAGTTCTGAAATACCCAGAGATTACAGGGATCAAATGTCCACAGATAGTGCAGAGTAACCCGGAGTGTCTTATCAAGAGGGATAACTGAGGTTCTGGTCCAGGGCTCAAAACTCTTACTGCAGAGAAAAATAGACCGTGACCTCCTGTGAAGGACCAACTACAGATTAATGCCATTGCGTCGTAACACTGTGTGATGTGACCATTCATGCTCAGATATGAGGTCGCATGACTTGTTATGTAACTTTAGGACATTAAAGCTTTCCCAGTATCATCTAAAACGTGTCACAATTCATCAAGACTAATTACATATAGGAGTGTGGTTTGGCAGGAGATGGACATGTATTCACAAACCCGATTTATGCATGCTGTTGAGATCCCAATACTGAGCACTGTGTTGCACTTCATCAATCAGTTTAGGCAAAAAATGGTGATGGCAAATGTGGCTTGATGGTAAACCACAGGAGTATTCTAGGACATAAACCTCCCCAGGCTTTCTCTTGGCTCTTCTCATCTTTATGAATTTTTCAGGGATCAAATGAGAAAGATGTGAAAAGCCACTTTCTTTTTAAATCATATCAGATTAGTTTTTTCTGCTCTTTCATCTTCCGGGGATAATAAACCGCTGTTATATTGTATGTAGATTTACTTACACCATATAGTTGAAAATGTACAGACAAGGTACAGAAAATGTTAAATGAGAGAATTTTTTTTGGACATAACCTTTAATAAACCATAATTTACATTAGCAAAAGCTACTTTCTAAAGTCCATTGACCCATTGTCTTCTGCGTTTACCAGTTCTTTCTGGAAATGTTGAGAGGTGTGTAGAGTAACCAAAATATTCAATACATATATATACATATGTGTATTTGTGATCAAGTAAAACGTAAAGATTTGGTGAAGTAAGACTACTCCTAGAAATACATTTTTAAATGGTTACTGAAATACATGAAACAAATTTAACTAGCTACCTTTCAGTGGGTCCCATGGTACTTCTCTGCTGTTACTATGCCAGAACAGTTATATTATACCTCCAGGAACGTCTGGGTCTGCCCCTTTGTCTCCACAAGTAATACAAGTCAAGAAAACCTCCAAAGGGTGTCCTGATCAGATGTCTGACTCACTTCTGGTGACTTCGGGGGAAGTGGCTATACTTCAAGTTCCCCCTGGATCACAGATCTCCTTGCTGGGTAAGCCCAAACATCCTACAAGTAAAGTTAATTTAGGCACTTATATTTATTATCCAATTTATATCTCATGAACATAGGAAAAGGCAAACTGAGAGCTAAATTTTAAAAATATCCCTTAGACAATGGCATTCTGAAGTAGTGCCCACAATGCTGTATGCAAAGCCCCAATTTGGCTATTGAGTCTGCTGCTGCTGTTGCTGTTGAACAATATATTTAAAGCCGTTGTTGTGGGCTTACAACCAACAAACAAGCCCTGGCTTTAAAATTAACGCAATGAGCTGGATTGAAATCTGCAGCTGTTCACATGAAAGAGCCAAATGAGTAGCCAGGACTCATGATCTATCCGAGGCATAGTGACAGGACCACATACTCTGTACATTTACATGCACATTTAAATCAAGCTTTTTGGAGTGATCAGACTAAGGGCTTGCTACCTGCCACGAGCCGAGTCCCAGCTTTCATGTCACACAGAAAATCTAATTATTAAATGAAGTACGTTCGACTCCACGACAATAGGTAGCGACATGCGTCCCTACATGTTACTCTTATACCGCTTGGCTTCCGGCTGCACTCAGGCAGCAAACAGAGTCTGGTGGGACTGAATCAGATGGAGTAAAAACAGGTTATCCACAATCACAATCCACCGTCCCTTCGTCAGTACAAACATGCACTGATTGTCTGCTTAAGTTTGTCTTAGCTGCCATAGTCTTCTTATAAAACTACTATATTGTTGCTGAGGGGCACTTCCGCGTCTCTTCACTTCCCAAGAGGGTGCACGAGTACGAGAACTCCGATTCCCAATCACATTATCTAGGTAGCTTAGTTGAGTTTATGAAATTCCAGTTTGGTTTTATTCAAACCGCACTAATATGTTTGGGTGTTCTTTCTATTCCTGCACGTAAATGTCCCACTTAGAATATTTGTGGTGAGGCTTTCAAACTTAAGAAAACTGTATCAACTCTCAAACATGGTTGCAGGTCTGTCATGCTCTGGGGCTAATTCAGTGCCAGTGGTATTGGTTCATTCTCCACAAAAAATATGGAATAGGGGCTTTGTGTTGCGCAGTGGTTATGACGGGCACCCCATGTTCACAGGCTTTAGCCCTTGAAGCAGTTGTTCTCAGTTCGACTCCCAGCCCAGGACAATTGCAGAATGTCTCTCCCCTACCTCTCTTCCCATTTCTGCACTGTGCACTTTAATAAAGGCCGCTGTAGCTAAAAAAAATTTTTTTTTTAAAATGGAATAATGAAGGAGAACTGACTCACAATCTTCTTTAAATTCACCTCAAATCAACTACTTGTTGGCTAAAACTTGGTAGTAAAATTTCAAATGGTGAATAACTCTCCCATTACCCTATTTGACAATGCCATTATGGTTTAAGGGATGGTCTCCCTTTAATATCACTTCACAATTCTCTGCAGCTATTACGAGATAAATACAGTTTGGGGTGTATCTTAATCCTTGGTGCTAACCATGGAGGTCAATAAAGGTGTAGTGTTGCAACAGGGCGAGACAATAGACACTGCCGGGAAACATCGGCAGTGCTGATTGTGCTGCAGGGTGTGATGACATCATTCAGTCTCTTAGAAAGGCAATCCACAAACACCAACACATACACAAAACCAACCCAGGCTGCCGTCTCCGCGAGCCAGCGGCTCTGAGAGAAGTGTCTCACAAACCAAAAGGTCAAAAAGTCCAATGGGTAGGGGGTGGGTAGAGAACTCTATTGACCTACATCACAGACAACCCCAACAAGGGCCATTTCATAAGTCTTCACAACAACTTTTGCTCACAGACACAGGCCTACTATAACTTACCAGCAAAAAATGCAACACCACAACCTGCATCTGTCACAAATACACAATAGTCAGCTTGTTATGAGGAATCTGTGCCAACCCCCACAGAGCTGTTTGCCATGGCCTCGTCTCTTGAATAGTTTTCTTTTTTTTTCATACGTCCAGGGAGAGGCAGAAAGCACACAAGACTGGCACAGAGGGAGAGAGAACAGCGTGGGCACGTGGGAAAAGTATGGGCCATCCGTGGCTCAACTCGTGATCCAACACAATACGTTCTAAATTGTGGAGCTGGCAGGCAGAAAACAAAACTGATGAAAAGAAGACATTATAGAACATGATGCTTGCTTCGCACCACAGAACAAAATGTTTTGGAAGCAAAAGGCAAGATTAGAACTTGTAAATTTTACATACAGCTCCAGTCAGATGTTTAAAAATGTTCATCATAGTCATGAATATAATTTAACTTTGTGGGTTTAATAATTTATTTGAAATATTTCTTCTGTAAATAATATTCATGATTGGCTAAGATAAAGATAGGAAATACTAAAGAAGTAGGACTCCAAGTTCTTCAAAAACAAACCAATTTTGCCGAGAGGAGCAGTCTGATATTCAGCCAGAATTATGCTAGAACCTTGGTAAAGGCTTAAAAAAACTATGTAGTTTCTCTGAATCTTTCTGTGAGGCATTTAACTAAATATTAACTTGGGTTTGTTCATATTTTTCAGCCTGTATAGGTTTGAAAAACAGACATGATCAGAATAAACTGTTGTGGGGAAGTTTCAAGGGTTTACTTTCTGTCTGTACATATTTATTTTTACAGGATAATAAACTGTAGGAAAGTTAGAAATTTGATGGAGTGAATTTAAAGAGATCATTAAAACTAACTACAGCATAAACTCTTTTAAGGCCCCAGAAAGCAATGAATATGTCATTAGAAGTTCCACAAAAATGCAAAAATGACATAAGTTTGGCAAAGGCTGTAATCTAATGTGGCAGTGTGATATAATGGCTGACTGTTAGATAATGCAAATCACTGAGTCTCATGAGGATCCAAAAGAGCTTGTGGGTGGGATACTATCTGCTGCGTTTGCATATCCTGAGGGTTTGCTGTAGAACAAAACAGCAAAAGGACAGTGGGCAGTTTGGAAAAACACAAGTGGCAGCGTCACATAGGATTTTCCTTCAAATCAACAAAAGCCATCTAAAGGCTGGAGATCATGTGTGCGGGTTTCTTATCTGTCAAACTGCTCTCTGTGTACCATAACAACTTTGTCTGATTAACGCTGGGCTGCTCAACTGTGTATTTCTGTAAGCAGAAAAAGGATATGAGTGTATATATGAGTGTACACAAAGTAGATTATGTATTCGTCTGTTCAGCTGATAGGCATAAACAGACTTCTCAAACTTTAGCGTTTGCCTACACTGATTACATCTCCGCCTTCTCCAGCAAAATTAGGAGTACCCCGCCTTGCTGCAATACAGTCACACATATGGTATGCACCCTCGCAAACATATAAATTAAACATTCACGCTGTGCCTGCACAAGCGTGTGATGTGTAAACATTTCATCTCCAGCGAACCCGAGGCACTTCAAACTTCCCCTTTTGGACGACATGTCAATAAACAGGTTGTTTTGTACATGCAAATGTGAAGGCCCAATGATTAGTTGTAAATCTTGGACATGATGAACTCATCCATTCCCAAGCTCCTGTATTGTAATGAAAAGCTTTATATGGATTGGTTGCCAGAGGTTGTTTATAATTAGTGGGCTGTGGAGGAGGGCTGAGAAGACTTTACAGGCTGGCGAGTCCCCTCAACTGGAATGCTAAATGTTGAACATCTCCATTGGGTCTTAATTTAACATGTATGGGAAGGAGAGTGTGCACTGACTTTACAGCTTACTTTAACTTGGTAAAATAAACGGACCTCTTTCAGTATTTATTATTTTGAAAAACTTCTAACATTATATCAAGATTATAATGTAAGGTCAACACATAGTAGTGCAGATATGCGAATGAAAAGAACTATTTCACTAGTTTCTACAAGTAAATATAGAAAATGTGTGGCTTTTATTTGTATCCTCACTGCATGATGACAGTGCCACCATCGGACAGTTTGGTAAACCCCCCAGAAAATGAAACCATGGGTTTTGTGTTTTCCTGGAGTTTTTCACTCTGTTAGACATGTGTTGACCAAAAGTTTATTGTTTTTTTTCATCTGCCCAGAAAACGTTTTTTTTTTTTTTTATTGTTTGCTGTGATGTCTAAGACTCTTGTGGGTTTATTTTAAAAACTGTTTCCCAACTTTTACAAAATAGCTAGAATAATATAGTGCACTTGTAATTGTCCTCACAACTGCAGATGTGAATCTCTGTAGTTCCTATGTTTAGCTACTTACACAATTAAAGATCCAAAACCTCTATGGAAGTAGATTTTAAATGTGTCAAAAGTATGTTTGGGTGTTCTTTCCTCTTCAAAAATATGCACTACTCTGAGTAGGTGTATCACATAAAATCCCAAAAACATATTGAAGCTTTTGGTTGTAAGGCGCCAGAGTGCGGAAAAGTTTTGAAAGAGCTTTGGGTACTTTTGCAAGGCACTTCATGTGTAAACCTGTTGCTCATGCGGCAAAACATGCAAAGAAACATTTAAGAGCTATAACTCATGGGAGTTATAGAGTCTTTTGACACCAGGATATTTTGTTTTGAGGCTTCACAGATGTAGGTCACGTAGACAGGTACAGAAAAAAAAAAAAAAAGACGTTTAGGCCGAAAACCATCTGGAGCCTGTCAAGTTTTTGTTTTCTCTCACAAAGAAATATATCCATTGAAATCGCAACCAAAATATTCCCCCCAACAAAAATACTATATTGATCTAAAAATGGTTACAATTACGCTTTGCTTTTACCTCATTTCAACTGTCAAACATTAAAATCTTATTAAAGATAAGCAATTTCACAGTATTTTGTTCAAATAACTGTTTACTTTGTTTAGCAGATTAAGAGGCAAGGTTTCATTTAGAATATGCCAAATGTGGTTGAGAACTATATTTTATTGAGTGTAATGTTGTCACATGACTGTCCATTGGTATAGCTGTGTCTCTTTACAGCTATGCCGGTGCTTTATTTTTATTTCTAAAAAGTCTTTTTTAATCTGATATTGAAATTAACTGTTTCATTTTTTTTACTTGTAACTGTAGGATCATACACATGGAAGATAATGAAATGGGTATTTTTTTCTATTCTGGGAGACTTTCAGCAGCCTCTGATTTGGCCCCTTCACATCTGCTAAAACTAAGTGACCTTTGCCCTGTAGCAGCTACTCTATATGACACTTACTGCTTCTGTTTGCTATTAAGAACCCTTACTGAGTAATATAGATTTATTGTGGTTCTTCATTTAAATGAAGGAGTGAAGTTCTTCATTTAAAAAGAAGAACTAAAGCCTTTTCAGTTTACATATCAAACTTTATTATTTTTTTGTTTTGTTGTTAAAACTAAACACACGCAGTGCCCTTTCGATTTCGTCTTTTTCCCTTTTCTTTTCTCATGATACCTCTCTCAAACTCCCCTCTTGAATTTATAAATGTTATTACTCAACAAACTATAGCTGGAAACATAAAAAAAATCCCCACACTTCCATGAAAGAGGAAACTGTGGCACTGACACTGCCTTTTCACCAAGAGAAATACTATTTTGTTCACATGATACTCACAACTTGACCCAGGTCTTTCAGAATAGTGCCTAGGAAAGCAAAAATGAAAAACTTTGAGGGATATCTTTAAACTCCAGATAGCAATGCCTCAACAGCCTCTGAACAACAGATCCACATGGCTGCCTGGAATTTGCTTCTCAGTCTGTCACATGCTCTGGAGTAGTCATTTGGTAAATAGGTCCTTCATCAGTTACACACTCTATCAGTCTGACCAGTAATTAGACAATGCCCATGAGAGACAGGGTTATAATACACAGATTCAGGGAGCAGAACTGAAGCAAAAGCAAAGAGGATTATAAGTACAGGATAACAAAGAGCTTGAACACTATGAATGTGTGTCAGCTCAGGAAACCTCATGGTAGTAGCACTGATCCTGTATATCTCATGACCTTAAAAAATATCTACCTATAACTAATCCTTTTGTTTCTTACTGAGAGGAATTACATTGTGAGTGGTAATTTCCCCTTGTGTATGTAGCTTTAGGGACTTTTCCTTCGTCTTGTCATGACACTTCTGTTAACCTTTTTGACATAATTTGCTCTATAAGTGTTGTAAGTTGTATTACATTAGTGTGGAAAAGTGTTTAACCCGTTTCACATGTCTTTTGGTTTTGGTGTTGCTTTGTATCACACTTAACTGTTTCACCTCATCAAGCAAATACCAGACAGAGATAACATGAATACATAGAAAAATCAGTTTCTGATTGATTGATTGATTACAGACAGCCTAAAGGATGTTAAAATTTCCAAACAAACCCTATAACACCCTGAAGGATACAACAAATGCCATAATTTGTGGAATTATGGTGCTGTTTCCAACCAGAGAAACCCAGAGGAGATTGTGGAAGTACTGGTTTGTGACCATTAGCTCAATCACACCTGAATTAAGCAGGAGGACAATGATCCAAAGCGCAATAGCAAGAACACATCTGAATGGCTCAGAAAAACTTTATGGTTTTGAAATGGGCTAGCCGAAGTCCAGACTTGTCGATGCCATAATGGGACCTTAAAGAAGCTCTTTTTGCTAAAAAAATCCTTCAATGCAGCTGAAATAAGACAGTTACGTTTTTTTACATTTCATAAAGAGGGGATCAAAAAAGACTAATCGTCTGTGTTGTAAATGATTGGAGGCAGTTGTCACCATGGGCGGCCGAATCAGTTTTTACATCAAGGAGACAATTATTTTGACATAGGGTCAGCTTTGTTTTGTTTGGACAGCTTTTTGTTCCTTAAATGAAATCATCTCTAGATCGCTTTTTGTATTTACTCACTTAACCTTTGTCTCATCTTAATATTTCTTAACATAATGTCTACAATATTTAAGGTTGACAAAAGTAATAATTAGAAACGATCTGCTGGGATTCCTTGAATAACATTTTTTATTTTTAACTGATTGGAATGACAATTGGAATGTATGATTTGAAATTACTTTTCTTGTAAAGTGTCTTGAGCTAATATCTGTTGTGCAACTGAACTGAATGGAATTTAAATACTTTTTTCAAAGAAATCTACAAAGAAGTGATGGACAAAACGTTATAAATATATTCTATAATGTTCCTGAATTGTTGCAATTAGGGTCTTGCCATACCAGTTAATTCCTTAGTTTTGTGGTCTTATTTCTTGTTTTGGTTCACTTAGGTTATTAATCTTACAGCAGTTTTAGCGTTTTTCCCTTTGATTTATATATCCTCTGTAGTTAGTTCAGCTCTATCTGTGTCCCCTAAGGCCTAGTTCACATGGCAGGATATTTATGCCAGTTTTGCCCCAATTTTGCCCCTTCAGACAGACCCTGATAATCGGGATGACTCCTAAGATAATCAGATAAACATATATTCCTGCCATGTCTGGTGTGTTAAGAGCAATCACAGGGTGTCTGGTGTATTCCAACTACAAATGAGCATGCAGCCTTTGAATGTGACGTGTAGCCAATCAGAAAGCAAGCTGACAGGCAGAAATGTGGGGATGCGCTTTTGAAGCATCTATTATTATTTCAAAGTGTAGGCTCACTTGACCGTAGTCCACAAATGCATTGAAATACGGATCAGTCACGGCAAAGTGCGTGATGTATTGAAAAAATATACAACAAATTCACCTTCATATCTTAGCAAGTACAGCCCATGCCCCATCAACTTGTGTCATCTGTGAATATATTCTGCATGTTGAGCTGACAAAATTATGAAGTAATAAAAAGTGTGACGTCTCCAGATGCGAATTAAAACATCCAACATTAGTACACAAAATAAATCTCATATGGGCGGAAATGCAAGATTTATGCACATTTTGCTCCAGTGTGAATATCTGTAAAATAGAAGGTCTCACATTAAAACAAACCAAAACCCAAAACAGGAAAAGCATGACAGCCATATAGTTATTAATATATTGTGTCAGTGTGCAGGTCTCGGTAGCTTTGATTTGGAAATACAAGGGGTACGGGAGAGTGTGTTTTTCAAATCTGAGTGGAGCAGCAGGACTGCTAGAATTGTATATTGCATAATATGCTCATTGACTCACACTGCAAAATAGCACAGGAAGAATTATTTGTTTGTATTATTTTCAATTCAGTTTGGAGGTTTTTTTTGTGTGTCTGCACAGCTGGCACGTGCACACATATACATCAAAAGGGGCCTGAGCACCTGCCCTTTTTATTTCTGGAGAGAAAGTGTCCTTTTTTCTGGGGTGCTTTTTTTTTTTTTTTTTTAAAAATAATATATATTCCTGTTTGCGCACTATTGAAGTATATCTAAATATCAGGTCAGGAGTTCTGAAGCACCCATCCCCCACCCCTGTGCAGCGGCGCAAATCACATTAAGCAATGTGATGTAAGACCGTTCTATCACCAAAACCTTCATGACAGGAAGAAATAGCTGCATCATAAGTTTTAACTGTGCCGAAAGCTACATTTCTGTCCATTAGCTGCTGGAAGAAGGACAGCACGCAACTTAGCGGACATGAAACGGGATCTGCCTGACCAATCTCTGGGTAACTCCTGATGGCTCCTCCCACCTGGAGGAGCGCATCGTCTCTCCACGACAGCTGCCACGGGCCACGGTGCACCTTTGCGCTGTGGTGCTACGAGGATTAGTGACAGCTGTTCCTCTCTGACTCGATCCAGGAGCCGCGGAATCAGCGGAACCGGAGGGAAAGCATAAAGGAGCGTTTTGGGCCACGGGCTGTGAGTAAAGGGGTATTCCCCTTCCGCACATAGCACTGAAGCATTTTAGTCCACGCCCACCTGCTGTGTGGGCCCCACCCTGGTCCTGTATAAATAATGGTGAGACCAGGCAATCGGCTCCCAAATAGCAGTTTTTCTTCAGCCCAGCCCAAATTTAAAAAAATTATATTTTTGCAGTGATTTTTTTCAGTAAAGTTAACAAAATACCAGCAACAACCCTCTTCAGTTTAGCATGAATATTTCTGTTGATTTAAAACTGTTATGTGTTCTGATAACACCAAAATAATTGTAGTAGTAATGTAATGTAGTGCCTTGTGCAAAAAATAAACAAATTATTAGTAAAGCACAGCCCCTCTGCATGATGCAGTTATTTTGGTTATTCTAATCTAAATATATACTTGAAACTAGTAGCATAGAAAATATTTTCAAAACATGCACATTGTGGAATGGTTTTCTTTGCTGCTCTATAAACCTACTGAATACTAAGGAGACCGTGGTTTCTGTGTGAACTGATTATTTTGTAGACATCTTTTGAAAATTAAATAATTGCATGAGTTTGAGGAAGATAAAATTAACTTTTTTATTTTTTTATTTTTTTTGGAAGTCAGTGTTGCGTTAGTATATATATAATTTTTAGTTTAAAAAAAGAAAAGAAAAAACGTAATTATGAGAAGTGCCCTTTATTTCACTTGAGTCCCTGCCCCTCAAAATATCTGTGCATGTCCCTGCTGCACAGCACATAATTTCTGTGTGGGAAGCCCATCTCAACAGTGTGCAATTCCGCACTGGCACAGCTCAGACAGAACGGTGTGTGATTAACATCCGTTCGTGTCTGGTATCTCTCCACAGACACCTATTCCTGTGGGCTCCTGCCACATGGCGATATACATGATTTTTTATTGCTCTGTGTGCGGTCCGAAGCTCTTCCGACAATTTTAAATCAGGCCTAAGTTAATTAATTGTTCAGAATTTCCCTAATTAAACTCACCTGGTTTCCATATCCCTAACTAGGCCTCTTCCGTGTTTTAAGCTCCCTGGTTTCTTTGTCTCACTGCTCGTTACATCTGCCAAGAAGGTTATGTTTTCATCCAGCATAACTCAAAAAGTCATCAGTGGGTTTTGTTAAAATTTTCAGGAAATGTCTGCAGTGGGACCAGGCACAAGTGATTACATTTTGGGGGTCATTTGAAAACGATTATTATCAAAAATGTATTTTTTTCTTTCATTCTTGCAGGGTTTTTTCCCCCCATAACTACTGAACTAATAATGATGTCAGTGTGAATCCAGGTATGTTTTCAGTATTAAGGAATCCACATTTTATGAACTACACTACATCATAACCATGGGGGGGTATAAATATTATATACATAGCTGTATTAATTAATGCTATTATTTGTGTTGTTTGCTTTTCTATTTTTAATAAAAACATCTAGATCACGTTATCCTTTTTTGCTACAGTTTTATTGTAAATGTTGTTAAGCAGTGGTATTGCTTAAGGTTTTTATTCTGTGAGAGTCTGATTGTGGCTCTTGCCAAATGTTACATCATGTGAGTCATAACCCCTTTGACTCCATATTTTTGGACACTCAGACAGATTATATGGCCGTTTTATATTATGACAATAGGGCATCTTGGGTAAATTTCTTAAAGCCAAGAAGACAAAGACCTAGATTTAGTTTGCAGAAGTCTTGATGCCTATTTCTTTAAGAGATGTACTAATTACAAAAATAAATAAATAAAAATAAACAGTGCTACAGCGCAACCCTCACTACATTATTTTTCTGAACCAGAGAGACTCATCAGCAGGCATGGTACCATCGCACATCTTTTGACACATTTTCCATGATCTCACGCGGAAGCAGGTGTAAGCAATGTGGGAACTGTTGCACAACAGCTTGCTGTAATCTGGGGTACGCTTAGCAGCAGGAAAAACACAAACAGCAGGTTAATGCAGTACATGCAAGGAGACATTTGGAGCACAAGTCTTTGAAAGATTTGTATTACTGCTATGAAATTCAGTGCATTTTCTTTATTTTCATGACTATTTACATTGTAGATTCTCACTGAAGGCATCAAAACTATGAATGAACACATAAGGAATTATGTAGTACTTTTCCAAAAATTGTGAAATAACCTGGCCTCTAAAGTCACCAGACCTGAACCCAACCGAGATGGCCCTTTTGTTTTCACAGAGTGAAGGCAAAAGGGCCATAGACATATATACATAGACGCCTCATTCAGCGTTGAGCTGTACGTAAACGTTGCCGCCATATTGGATGTGGCAAGCATCGGCAGTTGGAGTCGGTCGAAGAAAAGATGCCGCATTCTTGTGCTCTATACAATTGCACCAAACAAAATCTGAGGGAATAACTTTTCATAGGTAAGACTTAACAATAACCTTTGATAGTCTCAAGGAAATTTCAATCAAACGCAACTGGACTTGGTAATTTGTCTTGGAAGACGTTTCACCTCTTATCCAAGAGGCTTCATCAGTTCATGCTCGCTGACCAGGCTTGGACAAGTCCAGTTGCGTTTGATTGAAATTTCCTTGAGATAACCATGACCTGGATGAATGAGAATATTCACAGGCTTAACCTTTGATAGTACTTTAATCATAGACTGCATTATTTGTCCATTTTAACAGTTTTGAGAACATAATTTCCTAATATTGCGGAAAACATTATTCCCCAGCATTAATTTTTTTGTCAGTCATTTGTTTCTTATTTGTTCTGCTCATGGTAGAATATCTTTCTTTTTTGGCATTCAACCCCTTGCAAGACATTATTTGATCTTATTTTATTTAATCGGTTTTATTGTGCTGAATTTTAGTTGTTTGAATTTTATTTTCATATTTCTATTTTAATTTCTATTTTTGTTTTTCTTCATATTAATCATTTTACTTGTGTGCATTGCTTTATTCCAGCTGTGGTTGTTTTAGTGCTTTATAAGTACAGTCGTTATGGTACGGTAAAATGAGTGCGTTTGCATGCGTCAGAGATATCTTTATTCATCACATGTGCACACAGTGTGACTGCCTCCAAGCAAAACAGACGCAAGTGATTCCTCTAACGGGTTTATTAAAAGTTATTGTTTTGAGACATTCCAAAGACCTCTTCAAAACTGTGAAACCGAATACAAATGATCTCACAGTTAGTGCAATGAAATACAAAAAATACAATATTTTAAAAATAAATGAAGAAATAAATACCTTGTTGGCTGTATGCTTAAAAAAAGGGAATCTATTTTCCTCCTTAAATCCTTTCACAAAGGCTTTTCCTTCAATTTTGTTAGAAGGTTTCCAACACTCTTAGTAACCTGCTTGCCAGGACTTCATCCATGCTGTGTGTTGTTAACACAGCTGGTTTGTGTCTACAATTAAGGAGTGGGTTCCTTAAAATTAGGAAACAACAGTTACACATAGAGAAAGGAGTGCAATACTCCCTTTTGTACTGTACACTTATTAATTAGACTTTAAAAATAACGTAAAAATAATAAAATTAGATACATAATACATAATAAATATAGATTGAACATGACAACGGGCTGAGAGCGGCTAACGGAGGGAGAGTCAGTGTGGAGCTCCCCATGTGTAACAGCCACACTGGTTGTGGTCAATAAAATTCTTATTTTAGTAACATGAGAAGATTAAACACATCAATTTTGGTCCCTAACTGTTTCTCAAGTATAGTAGTGCATGTATGAACAAATAAATAACAGGCATTAAAATAAATTTCATTGTAGAAAGGCACTTTATATAATTAAGTCTATTTACTTGTATTAGTTTAAACCACAGCTTTGCCACATCCAATATGGCGGCGACGCTGACGTATCGCAGCGGTGGCCAAATTCGCTCTATGAGGCGTCTAAGTATATATGTCTATGCAAAAGGCCCAACAATTACTAAGCATCTCTGGGAACTCCTTCAAGACTGTTTGAAAACCATTTCAGGTGACTACCTCTTGAAGCTCAAGAGAATGCAAAGCAGTTATCAGAGCAAAGGTTTGCTACTTTGAGAAATCTAAAATATAACACATGTATTCAGTTATTTCACCCTTTTTGTTTAAGTACATACAGTAATTCCATGCATCATGTGTTCATTCATAGTTTTGATGCCCTTAATTGAGAATCTACAATGTTTTCAGGAAAATAAAGAAAACGCATTGAATGAGAAGGTGTTTCCAAACTTTTGGTCTGTACTGTATATAGGATTTGCAGATGTAAAAGTTTGGAGTTAGATTTGTAAGTAGCTTGCTTTATATAAATAAAAGACAGAATGCAGTTATTTAAATATGAATTATTTACTGAACATCAGAAAGGATCATTGTGTAAAATGATTCACAAATTCCTGAAGTTTTGTATTATTTTCTGCAACTCATGGATTTTTGAGATTTTATTTTGTTATTTTTTACAATTTCAAAGGTTAATTATTAGATAATTAATGATCATTAAATCAATACTCATGCTGAAAGTGCAGGCATGCAGAAAAGGTCAACCAAATCCAGTCCACACCCACATATGTGTCATCCTCTATGTGTGGTATGTCAACAGCCTGTGAAAAAGACTCAACGTGGCAGCATATCAGGGTAATACTGCCGCCATGGTGTCCTTTGAATGGGGCAGGGCAAGGCGAGAATATGCACCATTCATGCAGTCAAGCTTGATAGTAATTTTACAGCAAAACCAGACTTGACCAAGTATAAATGACTCGCTGATGTCGCCTCCACTTTACAGCAAAGGGACACCATTGTTTTGTGAAACTCTTCACTCACTGTTTGGGGGGTTCATGCAACTGTTCTAACACACTTCTCAAATCTTCCAGCATATGTTTCTTCTGGTATCCAGTCTAGACATTCCAAAGGCTTTCTATTGGAATCATTTACACACACATCACTGGTCCAAGTGATGTGTGTGTATTTACATGTGTAATTTGGTGTCATATTTACTTTTTTTGATTGAGCAGTTAGTAAAAATTATTTAAAGTTATTTTTTTCCTAATATGATGACTTAGGTTCAATGGATAAACTTAATCAAAGCAAACATGTTTAATTAAGCCGTAGGATTTTGAACTTCTTGTATTCACCATGCAAGGAAAATGTAACTGACATACACAGAAATGTGTAGCTGGATACAAACCTCTTTCACACATAATGAAATCACTCATGCAAATGGAAGTGTGAATGTAGCTCATCATAGCCTGATTTCAGATATATATTTCTCCATTTGTAGAAAATTATATTTGATTCAATCTGTGCTTCGCTTCACTTGCACCTGACAATAGGCTCTATGCATGAATATCTCTCCAAGCTCAATAAAAGCCCAATTTTATGTGTATCGTCTCCTCACTCTGCTATAGCCTCAACGGTTCTACACATTATACAACACATGAGGTATTTCTAGGAGGAAAGCCCCCTCATCATCTTTCTATGTTTTTAGCACTAAAGGAAATGTACAGTTTTATCACCAAATTTTTGAACAAAACTAAAACTCTAACAAAATTAATCTGCAAATGTACCCCAAAGGTACAAAATTCATAATACTACAACTAAAACTGTTCCAAATTAGTTCGATAATGTTCTTTAATCTACTATGCTATGCAGTTGTTGTACTCACCTCAGGATGCAGATTGCCTGGAAGTTAAAGTTATGTCATCAATTATTTTTCCTTTATTTCAATCATGACTCAATAAAAATAAAATAACCAATTCGCTGCAAGAAATGTAGTAAGAAAAAAAAAAGACACATTTTTTTTACTAACAATTTATATAAATACATATAATAAGTACATTATCGTTTTAATTCCTTCAAGTTAAAAAGGAGTGGGGTGAAGCTTACACTTAGCCTATTTCATCCCAGCCCTTCACTTTATAGTTTCTTTTGTCATTATTCATAACTTTACTGAAACAGTATGCAAAACTGGAGATGAATATAACTTTGTACATAAGAATTCAAATTATTTAGAGATATAAAGCTTTTACATTTACTTCTAAATGATAAGTTGATTATTTAATATTAAAAGGTTAATCAAAACTACGTTGTGTAGGGGAATAATTTTATGATCATCAATTTCCATATCTTATTAGATATACTTAACTACCAAGATAAAGAAAGGGATTTAAAATTATAAAGCACATAGGTACAGTGGATATAAAAAGTCTACACACCCCTGTTAAAATGATAGGCTTTTGTCATATAAAAAAAATGACAGCAAGACAAATAATTTCAGAACTTTTTCCACCTTTAATGTGACCTATAACCAGTGTGTAGACTTTTTATATCCAATGTACATAGGATGGAGGCTAGGATAAAATCACACTGTCTGGGTTCAAAAACAGCTACAAGTGGGTAAACAGGTGAATTGCCATAGAGACAGTTATACAGAGATTACAGTGACATGAACAGGTCTGTTGACTGTAACTAGATTCTAAACAGTCAAGTATCCACCTGTATGAGATATGGATCGGTGTAAACTCTAGTGTTGTGGTCACAAGCAGATGCTTCATGTGTGACTGGGTCTTATAACTGTTTTGCAAAGCAAACAAAATATTTACCTAATTAAAAAATATTAATTAATTAATTATTAATTTCATTTCCCCTTGGGAATATTGAAGTGTTTTAGAATTGGTCACAGAAATGATAAAACATTATTTGGGTGATTGAGCCGGTTTTTTCCAATCTTTTTATTTATTTGTTAAATATAAGAGACAATATCTGTTTGCACAATACATTTTACAAGCCTTCATTTTTTTTCAAAGATTTTGGTTTTTATTTATTAAACCAGAATCTCAAAAATAATCTTCTTTTATATCCTCATTTTCTAAAGCCAGTGGCCAGCTCAAATGTAATATGTTGTGTCTCTCATTTGGACTGATGCTGTAAAATAGATCTGTGTTATGAAGGAATTAATGTGAACGTTTAAAAAAGCAAAGAATAGAGAAGAGATTTTACCTACAATTACGTCATCTCTGTCTACAATGGGGGAAAAATGCACTCCCAATCGAACCCTAAATACAGCTACAGGAATGAAAATGGAAATCCCAGAGTAGACATTTCTGATTTACCATTTTCTTTGGGAAATATGAAGACCAGTACCCTCATTTTCTGTAAGCCAAACATTTATTTCTGGAGAACGTGTTTTGGCTGGAGAATGGCTGTTATCTACATGTTGTGCCTTGTTTTTGGAGCGTGATGCTCCTTATGTTCCGCTTGCAGCCAACAGCAGTTGTTCCCTTTCGCATCCTTGCCAAGTTTAATATCCAAGCCAAACTTCATAAAAACTGAAGCCCATTCAGAAGCACCCAGAGACCTAACAGTGCTGCCTTTCTTCATTTTAATTTGCAGATCAGCAGCACAATGTTGCAATACAAGTACAATACCCTGCCTTGATTTGTGTTTGCTTCTGGGGACTGTATTGTAGATCCATTATCTTTTTTACTTTATGTTGTTAGGCTTATTTTAGTTACTGTAATGCTTATATGTGTATTTAGTTATGTGGTGACAAAACTATACTTTTTTAAGATATGTAAGAGTTGGCAGTGTGTTGATTCTAAATGTAACTTAACAGGAGCGTTTACATTTATTGATAATCCCCCAGGTAACGTGAGGCTTAAAAATGGAGTACAAACAGGACCCTCCTTTTATAATTTGATATTTGAACTCAAATGCAGAGAGGCATTTTAAAGTTAGGAAAGTTATTTAATAAAGATAATTACTGACAAAATTAAACTCATGTTCAGGAGCAGGACTACAATGATGACAATAATGAACTGACAAGGAACGATGAGGACAATGACGACAAGCCCACAAAGGGCAGAGAACACAAAGTGGTTTAAATACACAGGGAAGGAGTTCAGGAAGACAATGGGGGAAACTTGGGGAAGCTCAGGACAATCAGGGACACAAGGACTGAGATACGGAAAGACACCAAAATGACACTTCCACACTTCTAGGAATTGTTGATAAGGATGTATTTTCATTGTGGTAGCATAATAAAATAATATTTTTCAAAATTACATTCTCTTCAGTATACTTACTCGGTGGGGGGGAAATTTCACAAAAGAAAATAATTGTGTCACAATAACACAATCATGTTTATTGCCAGATCTGCTGTTAGTACCTTATACAATCACCTCTTATCAGTAGGACAGCTCATGGTTCTCTTTTATGACGTCTCGCAAGGATAGTGTAAACAGAGAGAGGGATCTTTGATCGTTCCATTTTTTGCAAGCTCTTTAGAACAGTGATGTCCAAATATTTTGCAAAATGGGACAAAATTGTAAAGTTGAGAGCATCTGCAGGTCACAAATATTTGATCTTTTACAAAAATAAATTAAAATACAAAAACAAAATTCCGTGTGATTTTTTTTACTTTAACATGCAAAACAATAAGCTACACATGAAATATTTTAATGAAAAACTACTGTTAGCAACAAGAACACGTTGTGGATCAGTCTTTCTTCAAAGAGCTTGCTTACTGTAATTTATCAACTGCCTGTGCTGTTTGGTCTGCCTGTGCTGTACCATTTGCAAAAGGGGACTGCACAAGATCTTTCAGAAGGCCACAACTGGTCCGTAAGCATTCGACACCCCTGCTCTGGAACATCAAAGTCCTCCCTGATGCTCTTCTCTCTTAAGCCAATCGCAAAGATTGTCTATAAGCCTCGGCTCTTGAATTAGGACCGTCAACCTGTTGAAAGAATTTACGGTGACCAAGTTTTCATTCACTGATAGCAACTAACACATTTGTACTGAAAATGTCGTGGTACTTTTAAAAGATCATCCAATCTAACAAGCTTCCCAAAGCCAACATCTTTAGTGTCATCATGAACTTAGACTTGATCTTTGACATCTTTGAAGTAGTCTCATAACCAGAAACTTGGTCTATAAGGCAGTGGATGGTATTGGTCATAAATACCTTTCACTGCTTCCAATCAGGAATCAATCATGTAAACCCTAAAGTCAGTTGAAACTAGTATTAAATAATGGAAGACAGTATTTGGTTCCAAAGCTATTTAGCTGTTCAGAATTTGTTGCCTCCTTGAAATCGGGACTGAAAAGCTTATGTTTACTGTTTAGTGAAGCATTGTTCACTTTTTCAAAGTTTCAGTCTTTTATCTCTTTTATCTCTGATGCAATACAAATAAACCTTTGCTTTGACGTGTATGTAACAGAAGGCATTGAAAAGAAAGATGTACATCAGGGCAGTGTTCAGAAGGCCAGCAGAGGAAGAACCAGGTACATTCTATTAACACATTGCCATTATTTTTTATTTCTTAGGCAAAACTGATGCAAAAAGTTCAGGCAGCATTACATTTCAGGTTAAAAATGGATTTTGGATGTGTGGAGGAATTTAACTGCCAATAATCCTCCACATGGATGAAGCAGAAAGAAAAAAACAACAACCAAAAGCTGTAACTTCGAGATTAGATACTAAATCATGGGGTTTAGTCCACATTTTAAAAAACAAATTTAAACCTAACAGCTTCAGCTAATCCCTCATTTCACATCTATCTTTGGACTTAAACAAGGAGAAAAAGCCATCTGGATTTTCCTCTTATTTTACAAAGAACAAACATCTACTTTCCAGTAGGTCAGCCAATTTCCCCTCCTAGGAACAACTTACAGTGTTTGCTTTACCCGCATTATCACAGGAAGCCAGAAACACCTGCTATATGTGTAAAGTGGAAAGAGAGAGCAGTTTACCCTAACAGATCAGTAAATAGATCAGGCTTTTAAAGAAGTTCAGCACACATATTGATGCAGCTGAGATGTCAGGGAGGTTCTTGATTATTTTTTCCATGTCAACCATGCTTCAAACGTTTAAGAATAAAATTGGAACCCTAACTCACTGTGGCCAAAGGGTAATGGTTGCTGACATTAATGCCACAGCTGTTCAACCACCACGATGAACCATTTACCACCATTTACGCATCACCTGTTTGTGCAGCTTTGCTCTGTAAAGGGTCATCTACTTTGGTGTGCCTAAATGTTTTTATATGTAAAGGATGTCTTGATTTACTGGTGCAGTTCTTCCTTCTTTCAAGGAAAAACTCAAATTCCAATGCATCTCTTTTCTTTACAGTACACAACACACATGCAGGTACAAACATTTACCGTGTGAAATAGAAAATATGAAAAGGATAGGACCAACTTGTAAACTTGTAAAATTGTTGGCAATTCAAAAACTTTTGACATGAAGAGGGATTGCTGTAAAAACAAGGCAAACTTGATCCAAATAAAGGTTTCAAGTTGGTTAAAAACAAAACAGTAATAGCAGGTATACACAGAGGGTCTAAAGAAGTTGAGAGGGGGAAAATGGTGAGACGTACTGCCAGCAGAAATTGGGTGAAAGGAAACAGTTTGCTTACTTAGTTGAGATAAATGGTAAGGGGGACCAAAACGAGTTAAGGAATAACCTTGCTTTGATTTATAATGTTGAAGATAGAATAGATGAGAAAAAAGTAGAATTTTGAGCACTTAAAATGGCACATTTATTACGAATCCCTCTTTTTATCTCTAAACTGTGACCATGAAGACATGAGAAGATATAATTCAGTGGTGCAAATCATCTCAGACTTGCCAGAAATATCAAAAAGTAAACTTGAGTGATTCTGTTACAGCCACCTGTAATACCTTGTAATGTATTAAATTTGTTTCTGTTTAATTTCAGTCTGCAGGTCAAAGCTTGCCTGCATCCTTCGCAGACTGCTCCACCTCCCCCCTTGATCAGAATCAGGTGTGGCTCATCAAGAAGGCTGGAGCTCCTGATTGGTCTCCTGCCTTTTTAAAAGAGCATCAGCTTCACTTGGAGTTGGGGAGTAGCTTGATACAGTGCTGTTGGGCCCCTAGATCCTGTCACCATTTAGCAGCGGGTTTTTTTGGGTTCTGGTTTTTGTGTTTAGGTTTTGTAAGAACTTTGGTTTAGTGCTGTTTATTTTTGTGTTATCTTTGAGTTTTTTTTTACATAACCTCCTTTTTACTTTTAGTTAGCTCTTTCGATTAGTGTTGTGCCCTATTTTGTTTAAGGCTTCCTTTAGCCTGTGTTTTGGGCACTTTTTATTTTGTTGAAACCTTAATTAATACACTTGTCAGTTTTGTTTAGCACCATTCTTATGTAAAACAGCACATAAAGATGTACCAGATGCTTTGATCTTCATCATCACTGCATAAGAAAGATTGCATGTTTTGTCTTGCACTTTTATTTCAGTGGGATTTAAAGAATAAATAAAAAGTGTGACAATAGGGCCTTCAATTATGGATAAGCTTTAAAGGGAGGCACAGAAACATTAAATCTGGCAAGAATGTGCAAAAAAAGTAATGAGTGAGAGAAATTTTATATGTTGCTGTCTTATAAGTTCACTGGAAAAGTTGTTTGTTTAATTTGATATAAGTGCATGCTGAGGCCAGCTTGTTAGAAAGAAAAGCATGTTGAAAGGTTGAAAATACAACTGTAGAATTTATTCAGCACACTGCAACTCCTAATAGTGTTGTTAAGATGCTTTATTGTAGAACATTAGTTGCAGATAAAAAAAAAAAAAAGAATCTCAATTTTACTTACTTGCTCTCAATTTTGAACCTATATCCTATACAGATGAGGTCAGTTTTCAGTTCTTTAGCTCCAAGATGTTTTTTCAGCTACAGATGTTGCACAGCCCCTCCGATTCCTTTAATTGTGGAGAATATTCTTCATCTTAAGTAAAAACTGAGTGTCTTTTTTGTTTATCTGGGAAAAATGGCTAATGTTCTCCTACTCTGAGCTACAGGTTGTTTAAATAGCTTCTGTAAAGTTCTTACATCCTCATGTCCAACTCTTTATGGATCTTTTGCACTTGCTTTACTTTAACTTTAGAGTCCATCTTAAGATGTTGGTTTAAACTTTTAAAGCCTTCTAGACAAGTATACACTGAAACTTCTGCACCATGAAAACTGAAGGAGACTGTTTACAACATTGGTCCTGAGACTTAAAACTTTATTTATATAGTACTTTATAACAAACAAGTTGCACCAAAGCGTTGCAGAGCGAGAGCTAAATCATTGCTAGGAGTAGTTACAAAGAAAACAAAAACACAGCGATAACATGACTAAAATCATTTTTTTTTAAATAAATTATGTGGAAAATGAGATAATTAAGACATAAAGCTCTATTTAATTCAATAACCAAAGACTAAAGGTGAGTTTTTAAAACACCTTAAAGGAGACATATGACTATTTTTCCACAATTTAAAATAGGTCTAAGAGTTCCAGAAAACATGTCTCTGAAGTTGTTTCCTGGAAATAACTTGTGGGAAACAATAGTTACTAACCTGTATTTCTCTCTGTTTTAACCCCTGGCAGATTGTGCTGTTTTCTGCTGATCATTACATATTAATGAGCTGCTCTTAACTTGGCCACGCCCAACGCTTCTACAATCTTTGCTCACGCCCACTACTCACATAATGACTGTTACCACCATGTGTGAAAGTTATGGACATGGCTGCTGCAGTAGTTCAACCATGCACACAAAAAAGGGAATTAAACCATACAAGAAAAAAATGAGTTCAACCAAACATGTTTGAACCAGAATCTGCTCCTGTAGGAGGGGAGTCTCCTGCACAGCAAATTTCAACAAAATCATAGTTGAAATCAGCACTCATCCAGAGTTTATATGGTGACCACTGTGGTCCACTCAGATAAATAACTCAAGACATGATAAAACATTTTACACCATAAAGGTTGCAATTACTCTGTCGGTGTTAATAATAATGATACAAATGGGAGCACTGAACTTCAGTGACCTGGATCTGTGGACAGGTTGTACTGTGAACTACTGAATTTCCCGTCATGGGATCAATAAAGTATTTTTGATTTAATATAAAATTAACTCAAAATATTTTTATTCTGATTATTCCACTCCCCAATGTTTGTGTGAGAACCTGATACTCAGAGGATTCAGCAAAAATACTTCTGAATGGTTATTGAAGAAATTACTTCAAGTTAAAAGAATAGATTTAACTGCTTACCTGGTACTCTGACGGTGTGTCCAAACGCGATAGGAGCGACTAGAGCTTCAGGTTTACATGTAAAATCAATGAAGGAGCGCGATGAAGCGCGACTTGGTGTCCTGCGACACTTCAGAAGCAGATTTGCGTTGGAAAAAGCTTTTCTGCCTGATTTGCGCGAACAATACGCGCTACAGATGCGATAGAAAATTTGCGCTGCATTTTATGTGGTGCATTTTTTGTGCTTTCGCGCTCAACTATCGCTCGAGTTGGAAAAATCTGAACTCCAGCGTCAAATTGCGCCGTGACCACCAATCAGGGGACAGAGTTTCAGTGATTCTGTGACTGTCATGGAGTCACAGCCTCGGCTGGACATGGAGGAAATACTGATAAACATCATGGCTAATCACCCCGAGCTACATGACACAAGCAGTTTGCTATACAGAGACAGACATAAAAAAATTAACTATTTAGACAGGAATGCTCTTAAGAGTTTTGTGGGTGGCTCTTTAAAAAGAGCCGTTGTTGCTGTAAAAGCATCTCTCGGCCTATAAGTGAGCCTTGAAACAGCCTCCTCACCTGGTTTCCTGGTTGCCGATCCCGCACCACGTCCCACGCTGCTTAAATATTATAAACTTTTACGAACCGCAGACAGATGGACAGCTGCTCAGAAATGTAGTTGGTATTTCGGCAGACGAAGCTTGGACCTTCACGGCACAAACTGGGCGAGCAGGTCATGTTCGCCAGGCGGCGAGAAGCCGGTGTTTATGAGAGGCTGGCTGCTGTTTATGGATCCCTCCGCCGTAGCTAGACTGTATCCGTAGCTCACCAAACCCCCAGTGCAGCGGTCCCAGCTCTACCGGTGGCCAGGCCGAACACGTAATCCACTCTGTCCTCCGTCAGCCTGGTCCATAATCCACTGCCAGCTGCACTCTAGCCCCAGCTCCATTGAAGGCCAGTTCGCGCGTGAAAATACCATATTTTAAGCGTGACCAGTTCGCGTTGTACACGCTTCAAGGTGCGAAGGTGCACACGAACAGCTAGGCGTGTGTCTCGCTTTATAGTCGCTCCTATCGCGATCAGTTTGGACACAGCATATTATCTTCCTGAGATGCCGACTCCTAAGCCTTCCATCTCCATCAGCTGACTCCAGCTCTCTAGCACCGCAGAGACCCCACTCTTTGTGCTCCGTGCGGCGGCAGGTCTTCAGCTTTCCCTGCCCTTACCGCCAGCATCTTACCATAAAAAATAAAGTCAACCCATGCCGCTCTTCTGTCCTCTTCCACTGGGACCTGATAAAGTGTTTTGAGCTCTTTTGAGAAGCCAAAAACGCAGCATTTTGCGTGGAGCTGCAACATGGCGTTTCCTAATCTGAACAAGTGCTTTCCAATCGGAAACTGTTGTTTACTGCTGTACCTGGTGGGTGGAGACAGCAATCACCTGATGGGTGGAGGCAGCTCTGAGGAGCTGTGGATATTCCAATATTCCGGCTTTTGACGTAGAAAGCCGGACATATTTTGAACAGCTCAATCAGAGACTGAATGCAGGATCAATAAAGATCATATATCACTCAAAACAGCATGGAGTTTTTTTTTTCAAAAATTATATGTATGTATATGCACCAGAGACACACAATAACAACCAAAATCCCAGGAAAAGGGATTTTTTTCATAATATGTCTCCTTTAAAAGTCTAGAGTTTCTGAGCAGGTGTTAGATGGAACAGTGAATTATTCCACCATTTTGGGGCTGCAACCATGAAGGCACAATCTCTCTACTCTTCCAGTTGGACCTTGGAGCAGAGAAATTTGATGCTTTTTTTGCTTTTGTATTGTTGTGGAAAAACCTTCATCCTGGAGATACCTAAATAAGTCAAATATTAATTCTGAATGTTTTTTTTTAGGCTAGCCTCAAAAGGATTAATTACATTATGTAATATGTACTTGCTGTTTACCTCTGGTTTTTGAATTCGCAACTTGGCACAGCTTTACCAAAAAAACTATCTGAGCAAGAAGAAAGATTATGGGATGCAACAATATCTTCTTCAGATATTAATAATAGAAATTGCCCAGTCTATTCCAGGGCAGATGAGAAGAATTAGTTTCATTTTCCAGGTCATTTAACAGCTAAGGCAATAACATTAAGCCTTACTGGATGATTTTTTTATTAGAAAGCATTCATAATTGTAGGTGTATACCCTAAAATGGTTAACAAAGCTTGTGAAACTACTTGGTATATTTTTTGGTGGTGAACTGCTGCATTAGCTGTTCCTGGAAACATTTTAAGCCAGGATTGGATGGTAGTAATGTTGAGCCCCTGCTGAGGTCCCCATGCACCCTGGGCTTTTATGTAACCTGCTATTCTTTAGTTCTGGCTCACTGACGCCTGATAAACTCGACTCTATAAGACCTGAAGGTGTTGGCTTGATATGAAACTGGAGCTAGTCCAGTGCTGTATATTTAATGTGTCTGCATGTACAGCTTTTCCAGTGTGCTGCTTATTTTAAGCTTAAAAACACATCATAAAAACACCTCTTTAAAGATCTCACCAAATACCTGAATTTAGTAGATCAGTTTATGCATTTTTATGGCCATATCGGAGCCTTTCCCTTCCTTATACGGTGAATGGCAAAGGCTGTTAACTATGTCAACATTTCCTCACCACAGAGGGAGGAACAATCATTATCTGATAACCCAGGTCAAAGTTTCGAAAGACAGAGAACATAGAAGTGGAACACAAATATAGATCTTCTCATTACAAACCAATAATAACTGTAATCTTTTTTTATACAAGTAAAAACTTGTGGAAAAGGGATGAAACCCTACAAAGATTTTAAAAATAATTCTAGAAAATATTCTGTTTTTCAATACACAACGTACAAATGTTTTTAATGTTTTTAAAGCAGTTGGGGATTTAGTGTCTTGTTCAATCAAATTGTAAAACAATTTAACCCAAAAATAAGGAATCCACCTTCTGTCTTTGCTTTCTCAATCAAAACCTGGGGTTGTTTGCCAACATATTTGTATCATAATCCTTCATCTTAAATCAGCCAACTCCCATTTGATAGAGGCATACTTTAGCTCTTCTGCAAATAAACAAAAAAATGTGCTTGTTTTCCTTTTCCAGGAGGGAGCAAGAAAGTTATAAATATATATAAGCATGTGCATAAACTGGTTTCTATTTACATAATTATATATTCTTTAACTTGATTATTTTAGATTGAAAATATGCTTGCAATCCTGTATCTTTAGAATGCAATTTCTTTTACAGTTTGATTTAAAAAAAGCCCTGCATAGTAATACAGCATTGGTTGAGATAATACAGTTTCCTGTAAAAACATAGAGCACCCTTGCAGTTATTTACATTTTGTCACGTTAAATAATAATTTAATTAACACCATGAAGACCTTTTAAACTGAAGAAAAACTTTAATCAGAGAAGTAGTCAAGTGTCCCAATGTAACTATACAGGAGCTATTAGAGTGGCAGTATCATGCTGTGGGATGCTTTTCTTCAGAAGGTTGATAAGGAAAAGCTGGATGAAGCTAATTACAGGGCAATTCCGAAAGAATTGAATGCTCAATCAGGACAACAACTCTGAATATGCAGCCTGACCTACAATGGAATAGTTTACATCAAATGCATGTGTAAAATTGGCCTAGTTGATGCTTACATATACTTTCCATCCAGTTTTAGTGAGCTTGAGCTACTCTGCAACCAATTAAAGGCAAAAATTAAATTTTTCTAGATGTACAAAGCTGGTAAAGATATATCCCTAAAGACTTGCAGCACAAGGAGGCTCTAAAAAGTAGCAAATCAGGAAGACTAAACTAACTGTTGGAGGATGCTGTGCTAAGAGTTCAAACTTATTGGTAGTAGTAAAACATTAAGAAAGAAATTTAGAATGAAGAATTGTGAAGAAATGCTTTTTTTAAATGCCGGACCTTTTTACATGGAAGATACGTTATATTCATGATTAAATATGCTTCCATATGACAGTATAGGAGATGTGTTTTATTGTTGCTTCAGACAGTATTACATGCATCTATGGGTATGTGCCAGCGTGTGTGTCATTCATCCTTCCCCTGTGAACTTTAAATGCCATTAAATGATGGCAAGACCTCTGCCATTAGTGTAACATGATCTAATGACTGAGAGCTGTAGGAACTGAATACACACATGCAATCAGTTTGTATTAAGAGGGTAGACCCTCAATCTCAGGCATACCAGAAACCATTATCACTCCCTCTTTTTTGATAACACTAATGTGGCTATGTGTGAGAGGGAGTAAATGAATGTGACCATCTGAGGGAGAAAGAAGAATGGGGATGGAAATTATAGCGAGGGATATCACCCACCCCTGCAGTCCAATTTCAGAAGCTAGAAGCAGAGATGAGACCCTCAAAGTCACCCTTAGAGCCTCCCAAAGGAGCTAGGAAAAAGGGAAGTCTCCTTATTCTCCCACTCCGAGAGGCAGTGGGAGAATAAGGAGTATGTAAGCTATGATTATCACCAAACGGATGCAGATTATTGTGGCGGAGGGGCAGCGGTGAAGATTTTGAACAATAGTGCAGAAAATGATAGGCTTGTTATTGAGGTTGCATAATAACGGAAAATAGAGCCTAAGTGATCTGGTTCTGTGGCTTACAATTAATTTCTCATCTAATCTGGATGGAGACAGAACAGGGCGGGTGTCACTGTCCTTGGCTTCTATTAACATTTTGCACAAGATTTGTTGCTGGTAAATGTGTTTGGCTTTTATAAAGGCTTGTAGTCCTATTTTTCGAGCTTCTCCTTAAAGCACAGGCAGCAGTGACCGAATGGGCTACGGGCCATATTCGGAGAGCTCCAGGCCAACTAGTGTTGCGTTTCACCATAGCTCATGTAACATAGGACCCCAATCGCTTTGAGTGGTGGGGTGGATCAGAAATGTTGTGAAAAAGAATCCAAATAGAGTGCATTCACTCTAAAATTAAACACATATGGCTCTGTGGTGTGGGTTATATACACAAGCAATCATGCAACGGTGAAACTCACAGGCAGCTCTAAAGATACATTCAGAGACATAAACAATTGCAGTCTGCTGTGCCAACACCCTCATCATGCGACCAATCACCTTTACAGTGTGTTTTTCTCGATCATCTTATGAGTCCTGTTTTAACACGGCCACCTTTCTCTCTCTTCCACACCTTCTGGCACACACACACAGAGTTAACCTCACAGCCACTCCCCTCCTCTCCTATCACCAGGTATTTCTGGATCCTCATTGGCTACCCGGAGGCTAAGCTTGCAACACCTCCCGAAGGTTCATTGACCTCCAAACCCTCTGTCTCTATGAAACAACAACATCTACTTGAAAGAATGTGAATAAAGTCAGCTGCGGTGACTAATCTATGTGGATAAACACCCACCTGCATTCTGAGGTAAATTCAGCACTTGCTGCTCGTCTTTCTGCTCTGTCCCAAAAAAAAGCCAGAAGAGTTCGGTTTGAGTGTTTCAACACATTTATGTCTACTGGACGGAGACTTGGAGACGGGTGTTTTTATGCAAACAAGAATGCAAAGCTATGAGGTGTGATGTACGGTTCACACTTCAGGCTCCCCACGGTCCAGCCAGAAGTTATTTTGTACCAGGGTTCGCAGAGAAATGTAAAACAGGGCCGTTCCCATAAGGTCGGCATATTTATGGGAGCTGAAAACACCATGAGGTGGAGGTTAAACCTACACACCTGCAGGATTTTTATGGAAACAAAAACATGCTGCAGACAGTGCTATGTGTTCATAGAAGAGGGGAAACTAGCAGTAATGCTTTCAGCTAGCTTGGCAATATTTCAAAGTACACATGAAAAACTAGTAAAGCAACATAGCAGCTAAAGCTGGATTGTAGTGGCTGAGCCTGCTCACCACTCTGAGATGTTTACAGAGAAAAAAAGTTACAAGAAAAACAGTTTTAATGCAAGCTTATTCAGGTAGATATATTCTTGAAATTAATTTAACATTTAAGTCTTTTTACTGCAAAGTGCTTTTATTGACCTATGTAAGAATGATACTGTATAAATAAACTTGCCTTGGCTTGCCTGGTCTACAGATGGTGCTTCAGGCTGAGGCAGATGTTTACCTTCCAGCAAACAAATGACCCAAAACATACATCCAGAAGGAAATAATTGACCCATTTTCATGTGCTACAATAGCCCAGTCAAAGTCTTGACTAAAATCTCCTTTAAATTAAAAATTGAGATCCACTTTATATTCTGTATGATTGAGCTTAAACTACTTTGTGAAGCAGACTGTACAAAAATGTAAACTTCTATATGTGCAAATGCTGCTGTAATTGCAGTGAAAAGTTGTTTTAGAAAGCAGTGTCACTTACCAAACTTCAATAGAAATACACACCACACTTCTTCATTTTTGCTCAAACTTTAAGATTTTGTACTACTTGATCATATAAAAAAAAGCAAAAACATTAATATGCATTGAAGTAGGATTTAATAGGACCGAATGCAGGAAACGTTAAAGAGAGGAAATTATTTTGCACGTCATTTTAGTCGACTGGACAAATGGTTTGAGCTAACTGACATAAAATGTTAATCAGTACGTTGGCTGGAAAAAAAATCTTAGACATGTCACCCAATCCAATCCAATATATTTATAAAGCAACAAAGTGCTGTAGATTAAGTCAAGAAATAAAATATTAAATAAATGAGAGAAAGCATAAAACACTGGCAGAAAACACAACAACTCATGCACAAGAATAAACTCGTGTTGCGATGAATGCAAGTGAAAAGAAATGAGTCTTCATTAAGGTCTCAAAAGAAACAGGCTTACACCTTTCTTAATCTGTTTTCTCAAGATGTCAATCCCAACATTGAGGAAAGAAAAGTCAAAGCCATCTGTTAATCCAACATCTCAGAGATATTCATGGGGAAAGTAAGGTGATCCTCGACCATTTTGAATTTCCCGGTAAACAGCAAAAAAGACAGCCAGAGAAAAGCTCTGACGTTTTCAATAATAAGTCAAAATTGAGACATAGGCTACTGTTAGGGATTGTAATCTATTTGTAGATTCGACTCCAGATGGATCACCAGTCATGAACCTAACCCCACATCACTGATCTGATTGGTATTGAAATGATGACAGAATTTTTGTGAATTTTCTCCAAAGTGAACATCATTATCTTTTGTTTTAGGGTAACACTGTTTTGAAACAAACATTTGCTCTAAGCATTAAAGCATATGTTTTAATAAACAATGCAATGATAGCAAACTGTCTAAAGTTGCTATACCTTATGATTAACTGACTAACATCCCCTTGTAATACCCCCAACTGTATCTGTTAGGGAAATATTAGGTAAAATAATAATGTTGTATTATTGTTTTCTTAGGGTGTCTTTCTTTATCACATAGTTTAAATTTACTTTTTAAATGTCATTTGGTTTCAGGCACATGTTCCTTTGTAAGACACCCTGTTCTTTTAAGATGCTAATGAAGTACCACTAAATAAAGAGAGACTGCAGAAGGATGGGCTTTTGAGACCAGGTGACCAGGAGACTAGGGGAGACTGGGAGCTGTGAGACTGGGAGCTGTGAGACTAGCTGAGAAGCTGAGACGAGAAGGAGAGCAGAGAGAAACGGTCGGCTCTTTCCTTACAGTTTTCCTCCTGGTCTCCCTCTGCAAAAACTTAATTTTATCTCCCTCTGCAGAGCTAAATCGATTGCAATTTCTCTCCGACCCCTGTGTGTGATTCTTTCTAGGTCAGCCACTATTTTTTATCCAACAGTATCTATATTGTAGAATAGCAGGAAAAATATAATATTTGAGACAAAAATTTAGTTTATAGCTATCAGGATTTCAGCACTATATTTTTTTCTTGTTTGCACTGCAGAAATATTTATCCCTCTCTTTGGGAAGTGGAAGGAAATTGTGCATTTATTATTTTATCTTTATTTACAAATAAAATTCCAGAAAGTAGTGTGCTTTTGTTTTTACCGTCCATCATTAAATAAAACCCATAACTCCAAACCCATTCCCTATAAGTACAAAATAAAATCCACCTACATCTGGTGGAACATGGTGGCATAATGCTGTGGGACTGTTTATCTTTAGCACTGGCAGAGAAACTCATCAAAGTTGATTGGAAGAGTGATCAGTATTGATACAGGGCAATTCTGGGAAATTATTGTCTGAAAGGCACTGGTATTTTCAAACAAACGCAGTTAAAACATACATTATAATCGTATAGCAACAAATAAAAGGAACTTTTATCGATGGTTACAGTATGAATAAATATGTACTTGATGTAAGAGGGACATTAATAAGAGCACACAATAAATGTGTTAAAGAATGTAATTTTGTTGTGAAAAAAATAGAAAACAAACTAAATGAATCATCTTTAACATTTTCCTTTTATTCTCACTTTTTTATATCAACTTAGGTTTATATATCTCATAGTTTGAGATACACATCTTTTTAGATTTTTCTCATTATTATATAATAATTTGATCTGCCTATTTCCACCAAGAGGAAACAATCTCCACATCTGTCATTCTAGCGAGATAGGGTCCTCTACAATGATAGGAAATCCTTCGGTACAAACTAATCATGTTAATTTAATCGAGTTTTGTTTGCCCTGTGAAAAAAGGCAGCATTTAAATTGTTAAATGTATTGGCCTTGTTTCGTGTTTCTTAAAACATGTTGAGCCATTTTTTAATTTAGTTGCAGGAATAAAACTGGGAAAGAATCCCAAGCTTTTGCATGAGTACAAATAACATTACATCACAAAAACTTTGCACAGAGCACATAACTACAAACTTGATTCCAGATCTAGCTTGCCATCTGAGTGATGTTATCAGGAAGGAGGTGCCAAGATCAACCGCTTCAATAAGAATGAAAAACAAAATGCAGTCATATGATTTTAGCGTTTCTTGTTTTTTTAGAGGTTTCTGTGATGGATTGGATGATTACTGACTACAGATAATGCTATCGTTGCATCTCTCACAACCTACATGATACTGTCAGGAAAGGAGGTTGTGAGAAGAAGTGCCTGAAGTGCCTTACAATTTTGTTCACGAGTATGAGAGATGGATGTAGCGAAGTTTGACCCTGTAAAGCAGAGTACTCGTGTATGTCATACTTTTTAAGTTTTTCATACACATTTTAAATCTTTGAAACAATGTTTCCTTTTCCTTCAGATTTAGAAATGTTCTACTTTGTGTAAGTCTAAGACACAAAATCCAAATAAAAAAGATTAGAAACTTTATGATTCAATGCTTTGAATTATGAAGCTGTTCAATGAGTACTATTGAAACATGATGTATCTTCATTTAGACTGTAAGAAAAGCAGTTTGGGCTCTATAAAAATTATTTTTTAAATATGGAAAAACTATTCTTAAAAAAGGCCCCAAACAGGGGAGTGAACATTATAGAGGGTGTGTACTGTATATTGCTCATGACTTAGCGAAACCACAATCCCTAACAAAGGATTGTCAGTCCCTAACAAAGAAGCCCACCCATGTCTGAAGTCTCCTTTTTTCTATATTTTTTTCACTGCACCAGTGCACACCGATTATGACTCTGAAGCTGCATGACGAGTGCTGATGTTGAAACTGTGGCGTGGTTAAACACTGCTTATCCCTGCATGGTTTGCACTTCGTGGGACAGGTTTTTAACACAGACTAGGGTATGGAAGCTTTTGTTTCTGGTTCTTTCAAATGCTGAGAACTGCAAAACATCTTCACATACTGTATTACTATCTGGGTTACGGCAAATGGTCTTTAGTTGGAAAAAAATATTCATTGTTGAGATTAAAATACAAAAGATTTTGGAAAATCCCACTTGATCAAAGATTTGAACAGTTGTCTGTTGTATATAATGAGTTTCTTTTTATTTTATTGAGCTCAGTCTTTTCCTGTAAAAGTGTTTTTTCTTGAACCGTATCTCTATATTGTATTTTCAAAGCTCTTGAAGTCTTTATGAGGAGTACAGTAAACCTATATAACTGACGTAAACACATACAGAAAGAAAAGTACAAGTTGCTGTTATACTATCCGTTTCTTTGGAATTAAATAATTGTTTAAGTAGGGAAGATCTTGATCATGAAAAGTTAAAATGACTCTCGTCTAGACTGTTGCATAATGAATAAGACAGACTTTGTGGTCGGGAGTCCATAAACCACGTAAACAATATTATTCCAGAGAGTCTGTATGAAATACAAGAGAACAACCATGAAGTCCAAAGCTTTATCTTTTTTATTACATGCAACAAAATGTTCTAGACAGCCATAAAAGATAAGGCAAACTAGTTCCCTAAACTTATTCTAAGGGTCATTTTTACAATATGATACAGGAGAACGTTTTGATACATGTCTGCTAATTGTCACTAAACATATCAAATTAAAATATCAACACTCATAAACAGTTATCATCTGGGCAATATTTTAGTCATAAAAAACACAGGAGGTTAAAATCAGGATCTATCTACACCTCATCAGAGCAGCATCATTTATACTCAGGTTAAATCCCACACGGATGAGATATTTAGCAAATTCTGAATGCAGTATTGTTGCATTCAGTCTTATTTAAGGGGTATCAGAGAAAAAGAGGAATAAAGGGAGAAATGTATATGCATTGCAAATATTTCAGATTTTTGCTTGTGAAAACAATTTTGAAAACCATGAACACTTTTCCTTCCACCTCACAGACATGCACTACTTTCTTGACCTTTCACATGGAATCATTTTAAAATACATCAAGACTGGTGGTTGTAACGAGAAAATTTGTAAAAGTTCAGGGGATTTGAATGCTTTTGTCTAATATTAAATAGCTGCATGGTGGCAGTAGCAGTTTGTCCTGTTCCTCACAGCAAGATGGCTGCAGGTCGATTCTCAGCTGGGGCCTCTCAGGTGGAGTTTGCAGCTCTTCCTGTGTATATGGGCTTCCTTTTTGGGCATTCTGGTTCCTCCCACAGTCCAAAAAGAATAATATTCTGTTAATTAGCGACTTATCTATGTTTGGCTAGGTGAACAGTTGTCTTGATATTCCCTTGTGAGTATACCTTGCCTCTTGCTGGAAAAGGCTCTGCAGCATTGCAAAGGACATTTTCTTTTCATTTTTAAATTTGAGCAAGGATTAATTAATTTCTTCTCCTATGCGTCTTATGTCACGTCCTAACGTATGTCTTTGTTAATGTACAATTATAGGACACTTCCTTGCAAAGTTGCTGCATTTACACCACAGCAATAAATTGCAATAGCATAGCAAACTCAGACTGTTGTGTGGTTTCCAAAGGTCACACTTACACTGGTCTGAAGTTTTTCACAGGCAGGGATCCGATCCGCCTCTGCTTCCTGATCTGAAACTGATGCTCTGCTGCAGAAAATCAAGATGATGGCGATGAATGAAACCTTTGTTTTCAACTCAGGACCAAAGAGTGCATGCATGTACATGAGTGCTGTCCAACTTAGACATTACCAACGGCGAAACGTTTTATGATTTTTTAATTCTGAACACATTGCTCTTATATAAACTTTAACTTACAAGCTAATAGACAGGGGGGAAAAACAACTGTGTATCAGGAGCATATCAACAACAAAGGAGTTCAGTCCAAACATGCAAGTAGTTTTTGAGTATTACGGTAAAAACATCTATATAATCAGTTATCGATCCATAAAAGCGTCCCGGGCCTGCCTCTTGTCTGTGCTGAGGTCAGCAGGAAGTTCCCACAGACCCACAGAGTGTAAACACAGCTGTCTGGATCAGTGTGTGCATTCATGTATGTTGGGAGGGCAGTCATAGGACTGGAGGTTGGGTAGAAAAGCGAGGGTGGTGAGGTTACTGGAGGGGGGAGGGGAAAAAAACAGTTGTGGATGATAGTGGTGGGAGGCGGGGGGTTGGAAGTAAACAATAAGGCCAGGAGTTGTTTGGAGTTCAGGAACAGAAAAGAGAAAATCTGACAGAGTGTACAACGTATACGTTCAATTAATGATCAAAGTTCCTTCAGTCGCATATTAAGGTCAGCTAAACTTCCACAAGAGTGCAAAATAGGTGTTGATCACTGTGAGGAAAACAGTTTTGAACAAATAAAAAATTGGAAATCTTTATCAAATGGACAATCACAACAACAAAATAAAACATTTTGGCCAAACAGTATATAGCTCATATTAAATGATTTATTGTTTTCATATTCCATCTATCCATAATCTATACCGTCCATCCCCCCTGGACAAGTCGCCGGTCTGTCGCAGAATGTTGCATATTGATTTAAAACAACAATAACAACAAACAAAGGGCCATAATTTGTTCAATATGACACATATGTAACCTAAAGCAATACTGTCTGAAAAAAATAAAATAAACATCGCCTGGTTAAGTATGTTGTGAAGTAGCAAACACTTTAACAGCTAAACGTAGCTAAAGATTGTGATCATCATAATACAAAAAAGAAAAAAAAAACTAATCCTGCCACACATGTTCACTGAGAGAAAAATAAGTAATGCTCCTGTATTGCTAAGTGTTGTCACATTTTCTTGAAGCATCATATTTCTGAACTCCTTTAACTTGTTTGAACCGTTTTAGGAGAAGAGCCAAGAACCCATTTTGAAAAGGCCAGAGCTTGGAAAATGTCCCCAGTGGATTTTTGTTGTCAGCAGAAATCCCAGAGCATAGGTCACAGTGCCGAAGACCAACGGAGCCGAAGTAAGGGTGTATAAGGCCATACTGTATAGCCAGCAGTATTTTTCATTTGTGTCATAATTCTGCTAATCGACTGTACCTGTAAAACAAGTATGTACATAAGAAAGCTTTCTCTGCTTTTGTCCCTGCATGCCATACATTAAAACAATTATAAAACACATTCAGCCTGCCTATTTTTTCAGTTAAGTTTAGAATACTTATATTTTGTTAAAACATTTGTGAATTTCATTAACTTAAAAGGTGCATTTTTATCAAAAGTTTGATGGTTACAGAGAAAAGGACTCCTTAATAGTTTGCTGGCAGAAAAACAGGAGCAAGACTGTTCTTAGTCAGGTGGTAAAAGGGCAATGGTCAAGGGGTCAAAAAAAGAACTTTGAGCTCCTCAGAGGCTCTTTGAGAGGCAGCACCCTTTGTTCACTGTGGAGATTTATACTGGGAGCATAAAGATAGAAGTAAATAAAGTGCAGTTCCTATAGGCCACCAGTATTTACTATTCTGTGCCTTCAAGCCCCCTACAGGATGCTTAGAGGTTTCTAAGATGGAAATGTGCTGGATTCACACATCATACACCATTTAGCTTGTTTTATATAAGACAAGCCAGAGGTGATTCACTCCTACACTTTGTTACCAGGAGCTCCGAAGGCATTCTGCCCACATGAGAACATGCACATCTCATGCACACAACCATTTCTTTACAATGGAAATCAGTTGTAACCACATATCCAGTAGCAGTGGGAAGCACTAACAACATAGTCATTGCTTTGCTGTATAGGTCCGTAAAAAACAGGAGGAGACTGGAAACAGCAGGGTACGGTGTGTGGACAGAGGAAGATCAGCAGAGTTTTTACTTCTTGGGGATGTGCAGAATGCAGCTTCAATTGCAGATAGATGAACGCTGTTCAGATGACAGGGAGTATGGATATATGAGGACTGTATGAGATGCTGCAGATCAAATATATTCTATTACATTATCAGTACAGCACTTTGGTTGGCCCATGCCGTTTTTAAAATGTGCTTTATAAATAAATTGCTATTGCTATTATTGCTAGCAGCATGTACAGTGGTAAAACAATTGAAGATATTAATTCTGAATTCCGCAACAAACCTTTGACGTTTTAATAGAGTTTGTGCGTTTTATAAAGTTGCCTGGACTTCTATGATTGAATATTTAAAGGAAATCAGGACTTTTACAGATAGGATTAGCCACAAACTAAAAGGATGTTACAGACCAGACGGTTCTGTTTTTTAATCACAAATACCCACAGATAGATATTTGTCTGATCTTAAATATTCATTTCTCTAACTAAGCAAAGAAAAAAGCAGTTCTTTATAATTCCCTGCTGTTTACATGTAGCACCGCTAAACAGTAAAAACACAACCAGATATCATACGGTTTAATTAAACTATAGGGCAATAGCGTCACCTGCAGGTCATTTTTATAAAGAGACCTAAAAAACTTTAAGAAAAAAATACACATTTTAACATAAATACAATACAACAAAACATAATGTTTATATGTTTTACAATTAAGATTAATTTCTATGGTAGAACAAATTAAACACTAGTTTTTCCATCAGTGAAAATATCGGGTGTATCTAAAATTGTATGCAGGCAGGGTGCCCTCTGGTGGCCACATATGGAGCCACTCATGTTGCTATAAGTCATTAGGCATTGTGGTATATTTGATCTAGTGAGTTCAGTTTTTCAAATACCTATATATCAAATAGCTAAAAAAAAGTGGTGCCGCTGAAGCATACATAAATAAATGTAGCAAGTTAAAACTTCAGAAAAATCTAATCCATATTAATGCAAATGTATATTGATGGCAACTGCATTCCCTTTTGAAGACAACCGTGCTTGCTTGCGAGGGCATTTATTTTTCTGTTATAGAAAGTGTTTAACAGAAACCCAGAGACCAGAATTTACTTCTCGTTTGGCAAAAACCTCTCTTGCAAGAATAAAGCTGCAACACTGCGAAATAATAGAAAATGTGTGAGCATTTTCATAGACTGAGAATAACATTTAACATTTAATAACAGCTTGACATTTATGCTGTTATCTTGGGTGTGTCAGAGATAATGGCTGCTCCTTCCCTCAAAAAAAACAAAAACAGTCCGACTAAAATATTGAGGATTATTAAGCTACAAGTATTCACATTTCTTGTAAGTGAATCATAACGAGAATACATATTGAGCTAAAAAAAATGCTGCTGGTCTTCTGATTAAAGGTTCTATTAGCAAGAAATTAGTCCAAAAAATAGAAGTAAAAATGTCTCAATGTGTAAATGGGCGTCAACTTTCAGTTTTCCGGTTCAGTCCTCCCCAGTGCTGCTTAGAAAAAGTTTTGATCTGCTTGTTTGGGCTTTAATAGTTCATATAGTCATTTTGTCACCATTTATATAGTCGTGATCTGCCAGTACAAATCCAAGTACTTGTCATTTTTCCCTCACTAACATATAGTGAAACACTTTTTATTCTTTAAAGTTTATTTAAACCCAAAGTAACAAACTACTGATCGACGCACAGCCGCTTTTTCCGGAAAATAACCCAATAAGTCAACAATAACTGGTAAAAAAAACAAAGTTTTATATGTACTATTTCATCTTATGTACAACAGTAAAGTTGTGATCAGAACAAGTTCATGACAGTACTTTGCATTTCTCTAAAGACAATTCTCAAATCAAGAAAGCCTAAAACACCAAATGACAAACCAATGAAAGTGAAAACAATTTCAACATAATTTATTTGTTCAAAGAGCTTATATCGCAATTGTAATGTTATTTAAATTAAATCTTCTGAATACAACCCTTGGTCTAAAGAGATATTTACACGTTTCACAGTGAAGTTGGTACATTTGGTTACAAAGTAATTATAATTTTCTACCAAAGAAAAAAAACTCTGGAAAGGAAAAGAAAATTGAAGCACTTGTTAACTACAACACATATGAATTATGCTAAGGCAGATTGTCTCCAAGTAAATAGAAAATGTACCCCCCCCCCCACAACTAAAAACTGAGACAGTGACATTAATATTGATCAAAAACAGGGCAGAAAATCAATAGTCTATTAAAGCCATGTCTACTGGTTCTAAAGCCAGGAAGACGGAACCAAACCAATTTTTTTTCATTCAGTGCAACTTTTTCACTGTCCCACTTTAAAGCATCTAGCTTTACAAAGCCAAACAAAGATGCAAGATGGCAAGACCTTTTTTTACACCCTCTCTAACATATTGCTTTTTTAAATACAAAAGCAGCGTCAAAAACAGAAATACTTTAGAGTAAAGGGTGTAATGTAACACTTCCCAATGGAAAGGGGTCTAACCAATCTCAATTGAGACAGCGGGGAAAGACAGGCAGAACAGGTGAAATTTTAGGCTAATAGGTGTTCACGGTTAACAAAAGCTGAGCTCAGTCCTGCCTCTGTGGTACGCAGCCTTCCATCTCCAAGACTTCGGGCCAGCCCTCGTATTTGTTGGTGTCCGCGCTGTTCTTTATGTGCTGAAGAAACAAAGAAAGGCATAGTTTGTTGAGCAACAAAGAGGCATTACTGGTTCAGCGAGCTGTGAACCTCCGCTGGAACAAACCCAAATGAAACACTAAATTGCTGGCATTTGAGAAGAAAACCAGGATTATTGGGTTGCAGTGTCTTCAGGATGAAATTTGATAAACCACCACAAACTATTGAATAAATATGAAAGCAAGGAAGAGACACTGTTATATCTGATATCTAAAAAACATGAACCCCCTAATACGCAGAATAAATCCAGCATCCTAAAAAGTTTTATGAGTAGTACTCAGTACACACTGCGCTGCATGTTTCCAACATTTAACACGCCTGCTACAGATCATCGCAGTTCAGCGAAAGTCTGTTTTAATTTATAGATGTTTTTTTTTGTATCTCAGCAGAAAAATAAGCATTAAGATGCATTAAGGGTGTTTTAGTATAGAGGCGTTGTTACCTGTTCAAATGGGGTTTTGGTCTTGATCCCTTTCCCTCCTACAAAGATCCAGTTATCCCGGAAGCCCAAATTCCCCACAGCTGAGCTGCCAAGATCTGCAATCAGCTTCCTGGCTTCATCATTGAGTCTATAGAACCAGAAAGAGAAACCATTTCATGGTCACAACTGGTGGGGAAATCTCCAAAACTTGGCCAAATTCAAACCTACTGAATAAAGACTGTGGAATGCGCAATTAAAAAAAAATAAAGTTCTTACTTTGAAGCTGGGTCATCGAATGAAGCCATCATTACGACTGTCCCATCTTCGATTTCTTTTAGAAACTGAATAAACGGAGCCACATCTACATAGAGAGTTACATTCTGTTAGCACAGTACAGATACCTGTAAATGCCCACTACTGAAACACATTTGACATATACTGACCTCCTGCCCACATGTCATAAAAAGCAGTCTTTAAAAGTTCTCCTGTTTTTCCTGGGGGGGAATTTAAAATACTAACTTTAAAATAATACTCAGTAAAGAGTGCATTAACATGTTGTTTGCAAGGCAAATCTACAGATTTTAGTTAGGAAAAGCTGTGTTTCACCATTGATCAAGGCGATGTTGATGCCTCTTCCAACGTTGTTTTTTACGCCGCTCATTAATCTACAACAGAGAGTAGGATCGTATGATTAGAGCACAACGCTTCCCCCCCCCCCTCTGATATTGATTTAGTGATTGAATTCCACGTACAGTTTGTCTTCCAGGCACATTCTGGGCCCAACCACACTTGCGGCACCGCTCGTTAGCTTGAAGGCAAAGTGTCCAGGTGGACACGCCTTGGAAAGTCCGCATTTATGCACAGCTGGCTTCGTGTCTGTGAACACAGGGTTCTACTTACAAATCAAGCAAAACCAAGCCCAGTTCAATGCAGGCCACAAACATTGCTAACCCTGGTCAAGATGTGTAAAGAGTCCTGAAATAACCTCTAGGACATTTAAGTACATTTATATATTAATAAACATTAATGTGAAAAAAAAAGTAAAACTATTTGTAAAAAAATTAAGATTTTAACAAAATTCTAGCTTAGTCTGTCTTAAAATTTTGCAATCTTATGAAATGTAATAGATTAAGTGGTTTCCTATTTGCAGATATTTTGATTGCAATTGTACTAATAATTGTCAACCTAAATATTAAGTTTAACTACGGATTTCTTCTACATTTTTAGTATAGGATAATACAATATATGAGCTTATTTTAAGGCTTTTTAAACACCATTACCAGGAAAAATAAATGGTTTCTGATCCTAAACTCTACAGAAACTCTTCAAATGGGAAAGTTCTGATCTACAAAGGTAATTTATACCTTTTACCTATATTCTCAAATGGATATAGAGGGATATAGCCACACAGCAGTATGACACAGTCATGATTACATGAGCCGACAAGCATGGAAGGATTAAAAGAACAGAGCAGACTTGCATTCATATAGCAGTTATTAAAGAAAACTACATAAAATGGGGATACATACGTGGTTCATGTGCTGGCAGAGATCTGGCTAAATAACAGAAAAACAGATAAGAGAAAATGTAAAAAGAAGGTTCAAATCAAGTAAAAAACAAGCCATTTGTTATTCACTTAGGGTTATGTGTAGCTGCTATTTTTTTATTAAAAGTTTAAACATCAGATATGTTTAACTGACAACAGTTACAGCATATTTGTTCCACATGAAGGAACAAATTGTGAGCTATTTTGTCAAATTAATCTAGCACCATGTCCAGTACACATTAACTGCCACCTGTCTACAGATTTCTCCACCATCTCATCTGCTATAAAGTTTCATTTCCGATGTAACCCACTACAGTTTCACGCACTGATAAAGCTACAGCCTGACCTTTCTCACATTTTGTCCTGCTACAACAACAGACTTCATTGTGTTTCGTTAAAATGGAATGTGATAACCTAATGCGAAGTAGAGCATAATTACAGAGTGATCATAAAAGGACACACAGTTTGCAAACAAAACCGTGCAAAACTCACATTTGCTTGTATTCTGCACATCATCTCAATTCATTTTCTCCATCAATTCTTATCTTTTACTTTCCTGTCCAATAACAGCATCCCCATAGCATGATAATGCCACCACTATGTTACATAAATGGCTTTCAGGGGAATGTGTGGATAGTTTCTGTTGTATAACCCAATTAAACATATGGAACTTTATTTACTGTATAATCTAATATAGCTGGTGGTATAAATACTTTAACAAGACACTTTTGTTCTACAAAAACAAGCTGTGTAACTTCTAAAATTCTGAGCTGCAAATGTAATAGAGTACAATGCACAAAGTTTATAGTGCTTGACAGCAAAACCCTGAGGCAAAAGTGACTTTCGAGCAAAGAGCATTCACATATGTGTGTAAATGTCAGACACTATTGTATCCAAACAAAGGCAAACAAATTCAAGTTATCACAAACACTACATTCAGTCCTTAAAAAAACGATTGCCACAATAATTTTACGGGAACCGTTGTTTAAGTTCCAGGGGTTAAAAAAAAGAGAAAGGAAATTCAATATAAAAGAGTAGTTACTCACACATCACACTGCCTAGTTTAAATTCCACGTTTATCTCCAGCAACTGGAAAGCCAGAAAGACAGCAAGGAGGAACGCTAAGATGAGCGCTGCTAACTTCAAAATGCCTGCAAAAGTAACACATACAAAGCGTTAAAAGCACTTAGCGGAAATCATTCCGCGCATACATTTATTAGTTGGAGGGGAAAGTACTCACCGCTAGCCCTGAACATCTTAGCGAGCCTCCTGCCACGTTTTCTTCACAACCAAAAGCCTTAAAATAAAATTGTGAAACGACAATTAATCCGTTTTCGTGTGTTTTTAAAAAAAATACGTCTGCGTAACAAACGCGGAAGCTCGTTTATAAGACATTAGCAATTGCTAAAGGGTTAACCGAACAGCCTAATAATTCCCGATAACAACCGCCTTCGGCCTGAATTATTATCAGTGTAACAAGGCGACTAAAGAGAGGCACACGAAACACTGACTACAAACAGAAAGCTCTGTTTGTGAATTCTAGCTAACGGTAGCTTTAATGTTAAATTGTCTTTATCTACAGCTCAGTCTGCTAACTAATACCGAGCGGTTGTTCGGAATCATTGCTTTTGTTCTGTTTTTATGTTCTGCTTTTAACTCACCAACTCCTAAACCACAGGATGTGTACCTCTGTAGCTACTGGACAGGATACCGAATCTTCCTGTTACACGATCCGTCATGTAAAGATGGGTCACTCTTTCCAGAAAAAGAAAACATGAACACAGATCTGTTTCAAGCAAATCAACAATTCTAGAAGTGCTCAGGGCTCGCTGGAGCCTGTGAAATGAAGCTGTTTGCACAAAGCGTGAGGGAAACGAAGGAGCTAGAACTAGACTGCAAGAATCAAGCGTGGTAATCCTCACATTTCTCCCCACGTTTTGAAAGGCTGCTTTGGGACAATCAGAATCACCAGACTGCAATGCATGGTTCTGCCATCGCTGATAAGAGCACAAATTTACTTCATACTTTTTTTTTTTTTACTCAAAGCTGTTTGTTAAAAACTCGCATATCACTATAAGCATATGTTTCTATAGCTACAATGAATGACATGTATTTATAATTTCTTACACACTGACAGAAATATACAGTCCTATTCAGTGAGTTAAAATATGTGTTCTGGTTATCGTTTATCAGGTAAAAAGTATTTTTTAAACAACTTTTAAACAGCTAATAAATATACTTTTTAACCTCACATTTCTGTATTTAGAAAAATGTTTTTATTGGTCTTATGTAATATTTGAATCTTAAATTTCCATTAGCTGTAGGCCTAATCAATGGCTCATTGTCTAATTAATATATATGCTACCATACTGAGTGTAATTTTGTGAAATGAATTTGTGAAATGAATACACTTTTTACTAATATAAAAATGTAAGGAATGGGTCTGTACAGTATATGGGCAAAGAAGAACACTTTAAAAGTTAATATAAAGTTTTTTATATTTTTTTATTTTTGGGCTGGCTCCTTTAGTACTTTCAGTCATTTGCACACACAAAAAGAGTGATCTTTGTTTTTGGTCTCTTTTTTTAAATCTTTTTTTTTTTTAACCTGATACAAAACAAGTAAAATATATCAAAACAAGTTTGAGTCAATCCAGACATAACATTCCTTATTCAACAAACACAGTAAAACTAAAATATTAAAGTTAGTTTGAAAGGAGAAAAGAAACACTTATTTTCCACAATGTTTAATTAATTCCACAAAGATGTAAAACATGTTAAAGATGTATGAAAAATAAATAGGAAGAGGCCCCGTTCTTTTTACATAAAAGTCAGTTAAGTAGACTTTTTTTTTTATTATTTTGAGCATGTTTACTGTTCCTATACCTTTCTGAAACATGGACTTAATATATTTACAAAAACAAGTGGTAACTTTGTATCAAAAAAAACGAAAAAACAACACATGTTCTTAGCAAAACTACTCATCGAAATGAACCAAAAATGTAAGAAAAAAAAAAGATCAATTTTACTTTAAACATTATTCAACATATTTCATTGACTCTAAAATACCTGAGAAAAATCTCAATCCAAACTGAGTTTCAAGTTACAGCAATCCCATTCGAGTGATACATCTCTTCAACAAAGCTTCGTTTTCACCAACTTCCTGTGTTTTTTTCTTTGCCTTTTTTGAGTAAGAAGCAACATATTGTACCGCCCCCTACTGACTTTCTGGGCACATTCAATACATTATGTACTGCTTGTGATGTTTTCTTTTTGTGCTTAAGAAGGCATTCTATGCCAGGAAAATTAATTAAAAACATTAAAAATAGCAACAAGGCAAAGAAATAAAGACAAGTCAACATTCTTTCAGGGGTTTTAAAGTTATCAGCAGGAATATTAGCAAAACAAAAATAAAATAAAATACTGTGCACATTAAAAAACAAATATAAGGCACAAACAAGTTGAACCTAATAAATTAATAGTATTGTTCTCTTTTTTTCATTCGTAGTAGGGGGAGTTGGGGGTGTGTGACTGATTTCAGTCGTATTAGCATTTTCTGGACTCTTAGCCATGTGTCATTCCAGCAGATCCTGGCAAAACAAGAGCATAGGGAACTAGTAAATAGCATAAAAATGATTTTTCTATATAAAAAAGAAGAATCCTAAAACTGTCCTGAAGTTGTCTTACCACGTCTGAGTCATGCATGCAAGCTGTACCGTTGCTCCTGGCGGCGCTCTCCAGGTCTACAGTGATGCCATTATTATCATCCTGGATCCGCAGGCTAGAGAAACGATATGCAGGCAACCTGCAGAAACCAAAATCATCTGCTAGTAGGCTAGTCAATGGGTACATTTTGCACTCTGGAGGTGTGTATGTTTAGCTCACCTGGTTCTATAAACCCCTCTCCTGACAGCAAGGACAGCAGAAATGATTGCCACCACAACAATAACAGCAGCTCCTGCAGACACCAGGATCAGGACAAGCCTTTCTCTCTGGAAAATATATTAGGAAATACTAAACAATAGGAACAGAATACCAAGCAGCTACAACATTGTTCAAAAGCAAAACTGTTCTCACTGGTGTATCAAAGTGTCCAACTGAAGATGTAGACTTGGCTGCAGGGCCAGGGCTGGGCTTAACACCGCATCGTCGGATAATTTCCTGCACCATATCCTTAGGAGTGAACCCACCCTGACACTTGTCACTTGGGACTTTTCGGTACCTGCAAACATTTTGAGATGATAGTGTTTTGGAACAGTATTTATACCTCTTATCTTTTTTTATGTTCTGTCACCTAACAAGCACAGATTTCAAAGTAATTTATTCGGTTATTACAAAACAAAGCAACACATAGTTGTGAAAGAAAATGGAAATAATGTGACAATGTGGCATGCATTTTTAATCATACCTCTGAGTCAATGCTTTTTTTTAGAACTACTTTTTGCTGCAATTACAGATAGGAGTATTCTTTTTAGGTATCTTTCAGTAGCATCTAGAAACTGATATATTTGCCCAAAAAAGAGCTTAAGATTGGACAGAGCGTGTCACTTCAAGGTCTCATTCGTTGTTGTTTTTTTAAATAAATTTGCTGTTGTCTGTGAGTCATTTTTTAAAAATATGTTTTTTAGCATCCATCTTGCCTGAAGAGTGAGCAGGCAGGGTTTCCTCAGCTGGACATAGCACGTGGACGGATCACGTTATTCCAGCCAGATCCTCTCCAACCCTTGCAGTATACAGCCCAGGACTGGTGCATGTATTTGTGGGAGTAGCTCACATTAGCTGCTCAAGGGAACACGGGGAGAACATGCAAACTCCCCACAGCAAGGCCCTTTTGCCAACCCCAACTTATTAATATTCATGAAATACAAATATATTGCCTCTGATTGGCCAACATCAATGCAACTCTTCAACTCTTGCAGTGTTCCAAGACAAATACCAACAGTTTCTTCCTCTGTTTCTGTTTCCTGGGTAGAAGATGCAATGCTGATGTGCTATGTCCACAAATAACACAGGCCTAAATTTGCTTCCCCATGTTGTGGAGTTGCTAATGGTTAGCTTCTAGTAGTAGAGACGTGCTCTGCTCTTTTCTTGTCACAAAATCAATACAGCCTTCCAGTGAGTGACTGCCAAGGTGGGCAAGACCATGAATACATATTTTCTATGTGACATGGAGGGACTGACTTTTTCTGACTATCTCGTTTTGCTTTTTATTTCTTTTCTGTGGTTATTGTAGGCGATGGGGGTTGGAGAAAATGTTAATGTCAAGCATGTAAATGCAACTCAGAGTGACCAATCATATTCCTGATAGAACAAGTATTACATGATTTCTTAGTGAACGAGACCTTTAACATATTTTTCTAGATTTGAGTTTGAGCTTTGGCTGGGACACCCTAACAGATTAATATAAACCGTTTTATTGTAGCTCTGGATGTATATTTAGACTCTTTATCCTGCTTATAGGTGAATCTCAAGCCCAGTATTAAGTAACTTTAAGACTATAGCAGGTTGTTTTTTTTACCCACTGACCAGCTTCCTTGTTCTTGTTGAAGAAAAGAATCCCCACCCCATGATGCTACCACCTCCATCTTTCATAGTGAGGGAGGTGTATTTATATTAATCTACCACTTAAAAATCCCAATAAAACACATTTGAGTTTGTGGTTGTAACTTGAGAACATGTGGAACAGTTGACAGTGTATGAATGTTTTTCTAAATCACAGTAGAGTTACGCTTAAGCTTGCATGAAAAATACATTATCTTTTATTTAAATAGTTTTGATCATTACCCTGCCGTCAGAAGCTCATCCTCCTCTCCATTTAGACACATCTCAAAGGTTTTATTTGGAGTGTTTGGCTGTCTCACACACTCCGAGGTGTTTACATGACGATAGTAACCGTAGTCACTGTTTTAAAGACAGTAAGAGGTTTACAAAGGACTGAGAAGATATCTTTGGTTATTTCATGAAGTTAACAACTTGCTGAGTATGAATTTACTATAATTTTATTAAGAGATTATTACAAATGTGACGTACCATAAGTAGTCCTCTCTGGTGCATGGACAGGGCCTTTGCTTCTTGCTGACAACAAAGTTTCGTCCATTTCTGCACACAGACCTTTTTTTTAACCTCCTGTAGGTTTCCTTCATACCAAGGACACAGCCATTTCTCGATTTCCCTTTGTCTGTAGAATGAGCCAGCCATTCTTCATAGTCCTTCTCATTACCTATTAATACATTGAATAAACTTAACTTTGTTACTATCACTTCTCTATAGCAACGTTTAATATAATTATCTCAGCATCCATATAGCACCATCCAGTTACAGTAAACCTGATAAAGATGTGTAAAAAGCTTTAAAATAAATACATAATTTTTACAGCTGCAAGTTACACTGCAAAAATACCAAGGTCAGGTAGTTGCCTAAAATAGCTCGTATCCACAGTTTGAAAAATAACTAAAATGTTTTTTTTATAGGGACGCAACGATACCACTTTTTTCAAAACCGATACCATACTGATACTTCGACCAGATTATTTACAGATACCGAGCACCAATGCCGATACTTCTACCACACAAAAAAAGTGCTATCAATTGGAAGTGGGGTTTTATTTTCTTCTGTGCTTGTTACAAGAAATTATGGTGAATTAGATGAAAAAAAAAGAAATATTAATAAAAATGACCACAGAACTTAAATTTTAAAGTTAAAAACCAATATTTTATGTGAAATAATTGCTGTATTTCCACATCTTAAGTATCGGTTTATGGTATCGGTTAACATTAGCCGATACCGATACCAGTACATAATGCAGTATTGGGGCCGATACCCAATACCAGTATCGGTGCATCCCTATTTTTTACTTCTGTAACTGTGACAAACAAGGCTGGATGTTGAACAAAGCTTAGCTGGCCTTCATGCTCAGTTAGGAGGATGGTAAGGTTTGGTGTCCTGGAGTTCCTCCAGTTGGAGAACTGAGGCAAACAGTGTTAACTGGGGTGGACAAGTCTCCAAAAAACACACACAAAAAAAACAGTTTGATGCCATCTACATGCTGATAGATGGTTTATAAGGGATGCCTAGATATAGACTATTCTGTCTTTACTTCACATGTTAATGTGTGTAGTCTGCTAAATGCTACTGGGTCTGTACCTGGAACTATTTGCTCTAATCTAATGTTGTGGCGGACCACCAGGAGGCTCCACTCACACCCAGATAAGAGGATGCTTACATAAAAAAATTAGATAATTTTTTGGCGTGACTTTTCAATGTTTTAAGTCTTGTGTTCTGACTTACCGTTTTGCGTCGGAGTGGAATTAAAGAGGTGATTGAATTCAGCGCTTTTGTCAACCATTTATTCCTCCACAATGTGAAGTGAACAAGACTGATATTTTGCTAAGAAATACTCCAGGTGGGTTTAGCATAATAAGGGTGAAATAGTAGAAAAATGTCTATGAGTCTGTGAGTTAGAAGATCTATGATGCTGTGGGCCCTGCTGTTAGATTATCCTATAGTTAGACTAGTGCTTTTATTAAAATCTCTCATTGAAACATGTAAAGCTGAAAGGTAACAGAACTGCAATCCTTAAGTTAGAAATTCTATTTGTGTTGAGTTTTATTACATTTTTTGAAAGTATTTCTAGTGCTGAGTTCAATATCGTTACAATTTCAATTTACAAAGTCTGCTTTCACAGTCAAAAAAGACAACTGATTCTACCTACCACTATGTGGCAGTTTGTCCTACAAATACTAGGCAGGAAGTTAGGGAAATAGCTCATTCATTATATAAGATCCTGAGGGTATTCCCCAGTTTTGTGATGTTTGACTCACATTCTCTTGTAATGAGGCTCTGGAAGTCGATAGTGACGGCCACCCACATTGGCTGACCATCTTCCTCTGGCCTGAAACCCCACACGCTGACATTCATGGCCTTGGTGCCTGGCTCACAGGCCAGGCCTGCGAAGAAGAACGGCTGCTCGGTGAAGTTATATGACTTCCAGCACTGACCTTCGTCAGTAGAGAATCTGATGAGGGATGCCATTGGCACAGTTTAGCAACACATCATTTTACAACTTATTAAAAACTGAGGGTGGCAGTAAGTTCCTTAATTACTTGATGGTCTTGACTTGTCCTGTAGGGTGAGCCCCCACAGCCACTATAAGACCCCCGGAGTCTAGTATGCTGTAGTGGTGAGGGCCCCTGAGGGTTCCTCTCCAGTTATACCCCCCATCTGAGGAAACAAACACGTCTGGGTGCTGAGAGGATGACAGAGAATCACCTACAGTCCCTGATGGAGAAAGAGATTATAATTAGGTTTTATGATAACATTTAAAATAAAGAGGGTACAATTCTGTTAAATTACCATGAGCAATGACCAGACCAATGGCAGTTGGCTCAGAAAGAGCAAGCATTGGAACTATCCTGTTATTCCGACTGTGTTCTCCATGAATATGAAGGTTACACTGTTCAAAGTACACAACAAAATTAGAGTAAGAAATTACAATCTCATAAAGAATGTGTTTTAATGTTTCTTTATTAACATACATGCTTGACATTGTCTGTACAGTTCACATTCTCTGGTTTTTTCAGTTGCCTCCATGTCCCTCCTCTGTTGAAGGAAATGACAGACCTTATCCGGCCATCTGCAGGAAAACAAAATACTCAGGTCAAGATTAATTTGATCTCAAGTAGAATTTAAGTAAACACTGTCAAGGAATATTGTTATGTAATTAGGATTTTTTTACTTATTCTCTGTCTTAGTGAAAGCATCCAAGGCAGGAGGTCAAGTTAGAGAAAACAAGTTTGTCGCTTTGGGATAATGTTCATAATGATAGAGATGTGTCAGATCACTGCGGTGACAGATATATGAGCAACAAGATATCTATTGGACTGCTTCATGCTTTACAAACTGGCAGACTGGCATGAACTGGTTCTTCAAGAGTTGGACAGGATGATTGAAGAGAACATGCTGAAGAAGATAAATAGCGATTGCTCATTACTATTTAAGGTGTTTACTATGGAAATCCCCCCCCCCCCCCCCCATTATTTATTACCTACCTACTACCTAATTTCAGTCCTGGGCATTGCTCTCCCTCTACCAACCCTGGGAGGGCCCTTCACTGAGCTCAAGCCTCCTTCTTGCCTGAGGAGTGAGCAGGCCCTTCTTTTCACCTGAAGGGGTAGGGTTTCCCCAGCTGGACATAGCGCGTGGAAGGATTTGTTATTCCAGCCAGATCCTCCCCAACCTCTCAGGCGTCCGTCCCGGTCAGCCAGGAGGAGGCAGTATATAGCCCAGGACTGATGCATGTTTTTGTGGGAGTAGCTCACATTAGCTGCTCAAGGGAACACGGGGAGAACATGCAAACTCCTAGAGCTTTTTTAAAATCCAAAACCATATAGGAGGGCAGAAAAATAGAATTTTGCCCTGTGCATTACTCTGCAAATGTGCTAAACCAAAACATTTAAAGCTGCTTGTATGGTGTTAAACTTTCTTAAAGCTTATGAAGTGATGCTGACCATCTTTTCCCAGTAGGATCACTGAGTTTTTTCTTTATCAGACAATGTTTGCTTATGTGGGCCATGTATTTTCAAAAACACAGCTACACTGCAGAGGTTAGTTTTAGCAAAAAAAACATAAACATTATATGTTTTGCAGTTAAGACTGTGTATATACACCTAAAAGGCATATTCAGCCAGATAACTGGCAACAATATTTTTGGGAGCAACTTGAGTATAGTTAACCACACAGCTACTATATCGGGGTCCTTAGGGTATTTATTCCTATTCTTAAGGCAATATCAGTTAAGTAATGCTTTACTACAACAGGGGAAGCTTAGATTAACTAAAAACTTTGTATTGGTATATACTTAAAAGAAGCAAAAATGTTTAGGGGATTTCAATTGTGTAAAATAAATAAACAAACAGCACTGTGTTACATCCTCCGTAGTATTATGAGCGTAAGTATCAGCCTAATGTTTCTGATTAAATGTATTGACAAAATGATTATTGGAAAGCATAAGCAGCACCATAAAAGCAGGAGTTTTGCCAGTTGTCTTATTTGGAGAATTATGCTGAAGAATGAATAATTATCTTACAGAAGAGCTGCTGTCAAACAATCTAAAAAGTGTTCTTTAAGCCTTTTTGTCAAAGCTGTCTGAATTCTATAATTCTAACTCAACAAAGAATTTTAAAAAGTGGATAAGTCTTGGAAACTACCAGGCGGTTCAGGAAGTCAATGTCTGACACGTTTACTGAGTGCAATACTCAAGGAAACTCCAACAAAAAGCACCAACAACATTAAACTTGTCCAGAAAGCTTGTGAAAGGTTAAAGCTCAGTACAGCATAATTAGAAAAATAATCATTCTGGCTTGCTTGGAAGCACTGGAAGAGTGCCAGGAGAGAAAGGCCCCAAAACAGGACAGCTTCTGTTAGCAAAGCCTTCTCTAAGCAAACCACAAAGCATCTGGAACCAGGGCTTTTAAATAAAAAAAAAAAAAAAAGTTCATTTCAGATGTTTGACATTGTGGTTAATATCAAAAAATTAGGAACAGATGGGTTGGGATCTCGGCTTGTTTTGCAGCCACAGAACCATGGTAACTTGCAGTCATTGAGCAAGCCTTGATCCTTTCTGTGTATTCCAAATAAAAGGTGTATACAGAGCAGATAGAGTCTAAAGACAACTAAGTTAGATACTCAGTGATTAAAGGCTCAATAGCTTAAGAGGCTTTCCTAGGGAAATCTTTAATAAAAGTTGAAAATAGAACTTCCGATGATAAGTGCATATAAGGGCTTGACATATACATTGTAACATTTTGGATCATTTGCTTCGGATGGATGAAGACTATTTTCATCTGAATAAGGTCTTTCATTGTTAAAATGAATATGTACTCAACTATAGATTCATAATAATTTTTATGTGTGAAAAAAAACAGTATGTGCTGTACTCCACAACTGACTCCAGCCAAGTTACCTATATTTTCCAAATTGGCTGAGTCCCAGACATTCTTAAGTCCTCTAAATTTTAGATAAAATGAGGGCCAAATTATATTTTTCCAAACCTGAAATGTAAAACTTTCAACCTGCAAGATGATGTTATGTGTTTATTACTTTATGTAAATAAACACATTAAAGGGTGTAGAAGACCTGATTGAAAGAAAAACTCACCAATATCTAGTTTATTAGTTAGGTAAACTCCTCTCAGTGAGGTAATGTTGGTGAAATCACTCTTCCTGTGTCCATCAAACAGATGTCGCTCCAGCGATTTGGTGAACAGTATTCCACGGTCATCTGATGTGTACATAGTTCCAAAGAAGGTATCTGGGATGGAATAAAAGATATATTACACTATAACAGAAATGTCCAGTTGTGACTGTGACTCGAATGTTGGAAATCTTTTGCTAACATATACACTGGAAAAGGCCTACTCTAGAAACAAGTTTTAAAAAATCCATACAAGATAGTTTTTGGTTGTAATGAGCTAAAAGATCTGCCAATGGAATAAGTGAAAATATTCTTGAAAAGATGTCTTGAAATAAGAGATTATAATAAAACAAAAAGGACAACAAAAACGTCCATAAACAAGGGATTTTTACTTTCTCGAAAATCATTTTTTGCAGTTTAAGGTGTGAAATTTAGAACAGAAAATATGTGAAAGAGAGAGCAGGCTGAAACATGCCGACACAAAGCTTGAAGTACAACCACTGTCGACATCAAAAAACATATCAATACAACCATATGAATTTGAATCTCACGCACGTGTCGGCCAAAAGCTTCAAAGACAAAGACATCTGATATACCTGATGGATATCATGAAATGCATGGTAGTCTTGCTTGTGTAATACCCTGATCCATAGACAAGATTAACAGTTTTTGCAGCGTAGCCTAATTCTGCCTCCCTGCAGCCAACAACAAGATAAAACCCCTTCTGCCCACATGTTTCCCCTATTTATCTCTGTGGTTCAAAAGTTCCACAAAGCTGACATTAGATCACCTACTGGAACATGTGTATTGGTTATTCCGATATGAAAACAATCAGAAAATCTGGACTTAGTAATACAAGTATAGGTGAAGAGAGGGAAGCAAACAGAGAAGGAAACTTAAAATAGAAGTTGGATTAGTATGAATAAGGGAAAGAATTAGATGACTTGTCAGCATAACAGAACTAGTGAAACCAGTTCAGCTTTTCTTGTCAACTTTTTCCATCATAAAAACAAAATTAGCTGAGGTAGCTATACATTCTCACGTCCCTTTGAGGTATTTGCAAATGCAAACAGGTCAGGCATATTTTGGCATTTGTGGATGTGCTGTTTGTCTCTTGATACAACCCCCACCCCCCCAAAAAAAACCTGACATAGATGAACTCAGCCGGTGAATTTGTGTGATACCTCCTGGGTTGTCCACATGCATGAAGAGCATGTCCTCATCTCCGTCCAGGATGGAGTAAAACTGCAAACACATACAAAAAAAATTAGGTAGAGACAGTATGAGGGTGAAAATATCTAGAACTGCAGATTTTTTTCTTTTTGATGACTAATTTAATGTTCCTCATAAACACAGCATAATACTCATGAGACAATGTCTGTGTTTGTGGTGTCAACATGATGTGTGGGCCGGAGTTTCACTGGGGCAGGTGTGTATTCAGGGAGTGCTACTATGAGGAGATGTTGCCATTCTTGTTTTTACTTACAGTTAGCCACACTCTTTAGTAATATCTTAAGAAATCAATGCATGTGGTATTTTTAGAATGTATGTATGCAAGCCGAGTTTGTGAAAAGCATGACAGCTGTTTAATCATTGTTTTAACCAGGGTAAACAAAAAAGATGGGATCAGTGTCTTTGGGCACTGGTGAATATCTCCAGCAATCATCGGGCAAAAATAAATCAGACTATATACAGAAATATATAATCTTATTTGTTTCTGATAGAAATATTTTATCATTATAGTCCCACCAATCAATCAATCTAATCACAAAGACAGAATAAAAGTGAATTACTTATATTCCAATTTGATCTTAGTAATAAAACCATGCAGTCACAATTGGTTTGAATCGAGTCACTGGCTTTGAAGTAGTGCTGAGTGGTAAGGCCTTAAATCTATATTGTGATATAATCTAAACCATTGTCCTTTAGTTTCTCAATTGGAGCATTACGGCTTTGCTAGATATATATGTGTGAGAAATCTTTATTAGAGATCAGTGTGGGTTTTATTTTCATGTGTTATGGACACTGAGATGGAAAATAAGAGGGAAGAAAGAAAGAAGATAAAGAAGAGAGGTAGGAAACAAAAAGTTAAGAGAGAGTGTAAGTTGACAATGCAAGAGAGAAAGGGGAACAAAGAGAACACAAGAAAACACGTTTTAACCTTGCAGTAATTTCTCATACTGAGCACAGAAGAGCGGCCAACAAAGACAATGAACTGGGGTCTGAGAAGACGGAGCACGCAGGCAAAAAAAATCACAGAGCCTCTAGTTTAAGATAACTTTTTACAATAAATAAAAAGTAGAGAGTTATTGGAAGCATTAGCTACTTTAGTGGCTTCATCTAGGAAAGAAACACAGCTAAACAGATAAGTGCTAAACCAGTAGTAAAAACTATCGGATTAAAAACAGAGTACACGTTGTTAGTTACAGTAAGAGGTCCCTCAAGGAGATTATAAGGAAATTATATCACAAATACAGGGTCAGATTTATTCACACACCCTACTATATATTTGGTTAATTCTCGCTTAGAAAGTAATTGAAAAAGCACACAATAGTTGTAGCTATTAACAAGCTTTTGGTAGAATTTTGGCCGGATATTTTAACACTTGAGCTTCTGTAACAGATCCAACTTTTGAGGCATTTTATATAAATTTATATTTGGGTCAGGGCTGTAAGCGCTCCATTCAAAAAACCTTTTTGTTTTTTGTTTGGGATACTTGTCCTATGGAGAAACCAGTTTTTCCTGTATTTCAAACATGGCACATTCTCAAAAAAAATAAAAGATTAGGTACGATTTATAGGGACAATTCAGCTGACACCAAGGCTAAAGCATGTCTTAAACAAACAGTGTCATTTTTTACTGTGAAGCCAATGGAACATCAATCCCTATTTCAAGGGTACCAACTTGTACCAAGACTTGATTGAAATTGGCAGTTGCCCACGTGGACAGGCTAAATATCCTATAAAAAATGTTGTTAGGCCTAATTGTACGAAAGGAAAAAGACGGAATATTTTGGCTAGTGACGAGAAGATTTTTTAGAGGAATCATGGTAAAATTACAAGAAAAGACTCAGCTATAGGATATCTGGAACATAAAGCTAAGAACTATTGTAACCTTAAGTTGTGGAATGTTCACAATTTTGAAGTAAATCAGCATGCACAGTGCAAGATACAAAACTAAACGAAGCAAGCGACCACCTGAAGACTGGTGGAAAAAAGGCCTGGAAGATTTTCCTAAACTGATAAATGGAGCTTTTGTGGGCTGTTGATCCACACAAGTGATTCTAGAAAAGAAAACAGAGCTTTTTTTATTCAACTTTAAATGTACTTACTGAATGAAAAACACAATCTCATTACAAGAACAAAGAAAAGAGCTATATCTTCTATTGAAAACTTAGGGATTATGACCATCCATCTTAAATCTATAATGATAGCCTATTAGGTTCAACTGACAATGTAACGACATCTCAGCAATTAAATATGCTCATAATTAGCTTGCATGGCCATTATTTCATTCACAATCATTTTGCAAGTTGATTTCACTAGTAATAATTGCACATATTTGGATTCACAGTCAAGGATTTGTCTCCAGCTCGGACACTTGTCAGTTCTTTGGAGGGCAGCTGAAACACCCTAAGTTAAATATTATGATGTTTATTAAGTTGGAGGGTAAGTTATAAGTTTCGTCCATACATGATAAAGTGAACTGGAACCACATTAAAATATGTTATGACCATAACCATTATTGACTCGGATCAAAAGAGATTAAATATGGTAATGCTAGCCTAAAACTTTAGCAGAATGAAAACAGCAAGTTTACTTAAATATGTGTAGGCAAATACCTATTCTGGAATGAATATGGATTTGGATCAGTATTAAGCATAAAGATTTGTGATCTGATCATCCTAAAGTAACAAATTCTATCATTTTTGATTGTCTTACCTGCTCTGTGGATGCAGAAGGTAAAAGGGCCTGGCTAAAGGTGTCTCCTTGGTCTGATGAAAAATACATAACACGGGGAGACCTCTGGGAAACAAACAGTGATTCACTTAATATATAACAGAGGAAAATAGTTGAATCATTATAACATTACAGGTCTGCTCTCCTCTTACTGGATCTTCCATTACAGAAAAGAAAAGAAAAGCTCCTATGTAGCCAAAACTGAAGATGTCCTCATGAATTACGGTGAAGGTCTTCCCCAGATCCTTCGTCCTCTTCAACACTAAATCTCCTCTCTCTTCTGCTTCAACTAATATTTAAAAAAAAGAGTCATAAGTAGTCACCTTTCACATTATTTCACATTTGCACTTATAAACATATTCAGAGAAAGAAAAATAAATATTCAATCGTTGTAAAGTTTATTTGCTAGCTTTTTCAACCAGGGTAGTTTTAAATAGAGCGTAGTAGGTCAAGCAAGCGATTGTTTGTAATATCAAAAGATAATTTATTAAATATAAAAGAAAAAAAGGTTTTTGACTGAGTTGGGTTTGCATTCCTGACATTGAAATGTGGTGAAAAATTGAGTGGCACCACCATTTCAATAAATAAAAACATTGACAAATCACTGGATAAAATTATTTCCTGTTAAACTCCAAATCAGCTCAACCTCCATACCCTTTCCTACATAACCCTAGTATAATAATTAAAGATGAATTCTGTTAACAGCTATTGGTTTTAGAGGGACATCTCAAGAGAAAAGGGGCCCATCTCAGCCTTCCCGGAAGCATTTTCTTGGTACCCCGAACAAATAAGGTAGCAAAACCTGATGTTCAATGTCTTTGTACAGGCTAAGCAAGATGTTGTGTAAGAGATGTTGGTTAAAAGAGTCTAATTTTCAATGCTTAATATTGACAGTGGCTGGCGAAAATGAAACACATTGAAACAATGTCCATTATTTTTATTCTTATGAGCATTGACAAAACTGAGGCCTCCAAGATGCTTTCACAACCAGAAATAAACTTAGCTGTGAACATTGCCCCATACAACTAATAAAATGCATTAAAAGTAATGATTTCTGATTTCGCTTTCAAAACTCTTACTTCTCACCTGCATCAACCCGGCTGCAGCTGAAGAACAAATTTATGCCCGCTCCCCTGATAGAAAATAGAAGTTACAAACATTATACAAACACAAATATGGTGCTTCTTTTCTGTAGAGTACGACATCCTGCAAAGCATTGTGTTCCATTTGCTGGATGTTTTGTAACGGTGTTTGATCTTAGCCATTTAATAATACCGCCTGAGTAGTACAATTTCCTTTTTATCCTCACCATGAGAAAGAATGCACTCCATCGTGAACTTTTGTCCATTTAGCGCCAAAGTCCAGAGAGAGCCAAAGACTGCCCTGAAAGTCAGGAAACAGAGAAGTGTTTGCTTTTCCTTTAAGGTGTGTTCTTAATATGTGTGCCTCGCATGTTTACTGTGTTGACTGAGAAAATCAAACCAAGCATTGAAAATCACAGATGAAGAACATGAGCAGGGAAGTGAAACGTTAAAGACTACTACATCTATGCTGAGGGCCACCAAGTAGTCAGGGTTGGAGAAGTGGTAGGTAATGGGCTGAGCCAGATGGAACGGCAGCTGGATGAGTTGGAAAGTTGCTCCAGCATCCGTAGAGGTAAAGATGATCCCCCCTGGGTTGTTAACTACAGGTATGTCTGCAGTCAGTATTACCTGCAATGAAAATGAGTTGAGGACAGATATTAGTTGGATCAATTATCATGCAGCTTTGCAAAAGTTTGAACTGAAAAATGCTTGAACTATTCGCCTTATTTCACATTACACATCCCTCACAAATTTAGGAGAATTTTGTTCAATGAGCCAACAAAAAGTTGTGCATAGTTATGAAGAATAAGGGATTATTGCTGTCAAAGAGAAATCCATTAATTTTGTAATGTAAATATACTTCACCTCCTTTACTCAATACTTTTTTTAAAGCTTTTTAAAATATTTCTGGTAACAGAGCACACTGGTAGTGATTAGACAACAGGGAGGTCGTCACACTTTTTGCAACACATTCTCAACCCCATGCAACACTCTTAAGCAACTAAAACTCACAGTTTTAACTTCTTCTTAAACACAGTTTCCTCAAAGTTCGCAATTTTTAGATTGTTGCAAACCAAAAGGATGGAGGCAACAAGTGCAACAAAGCAACCCCCATGTTAAGCACCCCTCTCTTCAAGCATGGAAACTGATGACTATACTTTCAACTCACTGAGCTCCCTGGTCCAACACTGACTCCGAACTCCTCCTTGATGAAGGTGTGATTGATGCGGTGGGAAATGTCATGAAAAGACTTGCCATAGTCTGTGCTGTTGAGAAATAAAAAAGGGCAAACGTTAAAACTCTGTGCTGAGTAGGATGAATGTGCAGGTTAAATTTTACCTTCGGTAAAGTCGAGATGAACCTCCTGTTAGGTAAGAATCAAGTGGACTACTGATTGTTGACAGCACCAGGATCACCTATAACATCGAGAGCAAACTTTTAAAAATGTTTACGCTTCACAAAAAAAAAAAAACTACATTTTTATTTTTTTATGTTTCCATGAGAAAGCAACTAACAGAGCAACTTTAAATAGGGAATGAAGATGAACACTTCGGAATTATATATTTAAGTTTTTGTTGCACAAAAAAAAAAAAAAAGATATTTCAAATACAACACTTTATTATTTGAAGAACATCACACTAGTTGAACCTTTTCTCTGAGTCCCTTCCAGACACTTTGTACCTTTTATTACTTGTGGAATTGATTATTGAACTTCTGAAAAAAAGTCAAAACTCTACAGCAGGCAGCTTAAAATTTTGCGAAAAGATCATGCCAAGGACCAGAACTGTTATTTGTACTATTCCAATTTATTTATCAGATAGGCTTTTAATAGTGTCTGCTGCCTGGGCACACTGATGCCACCGGGCCATATGACCACCACCAGTAAATAAGTGAAGTGTCTTGCCCAAGGACATAACTACAGAGATGGTTGGAGCCGGGGCTCCAACCAGCAACCTTCTGAGTACAAGATGAACTACCAACTCCTGAGCCACAGTCACCCCAATTTTTATTCAGTTGTAGATTGTATTATGTCTTTTGTGTTTTGTTATAAATCTAAGTAATTTAATATTTTAATTATTTTTACTTGATAATAGCAAGGTTCTATTTTAGTACAAAACATGTTATGCCTTAAATTGAAAAGTACTATATAAAGCTGAAGAAAACCACATGAAATACTCACTCCTGTACCATCGCCCACCCATGTGAGAATTACATGGGAGCCATCATCACCATTAAAGCCTGTCTAGGGGAAAAAGAGGACACAAAAGTTCAATAACATTTACTTAAATTTACTTACCATTTACTTTCAGTCTTTCTGCTTTCTTTGGACCTTAAATCTACATCAGCTGATTAAATCTTTTCATTTCAAAGCTACATATTTCAAATCATTAAGCAGCCTCTCTATTGTGTTGCAGGCCGGGGCTCAAATAAATCTAAATTACTTATTAACAGCAGGTTCTTTTCAACTTCAGAATAGTGCCTCACCTCCTGTGTGTTATCATCCAGAATCTTGTGTTCAGTCGGGGTAAGGGGGAGCCGACAGGAGGTGAAGGCAGGACCACGAGAAGGGTTCAAGGAGCCCGTGGAAGTGGTGGTGTGCCTCCGGGGGCGTGGGGGTGTTTGCCCCCGATGGAGAGTCACCGTCCTCCCCCAAGGGCTGCTGCTGCTTTCAGCTCTGGGGAGGGCAATGTAGAGAGCGCAAAGCCCGCCGAAGAGAACAGTGGTCCAGATCATGGCAGAAGAGAAATAATCCCTCAGGGGAAGGAAGAGTTAGAGTGACCTGTGTCCCAGCAGATACTGGCTCAGCTAAAGGTGTTGCGTTGGGAAAGAAAAGCGGGGGTGGGAGTGCTTGAACGGGTCATTAACATAAAAAGTGCTGCGTTAAGAGAGCAGGTGCTTCTACCAGCATCCATGTGACCTGCTGGAAGGATTTACATTTCAACAGTAGATGTGAACACATACAGGATGCATTTTTCATGTTTTCCCTTTTGTTTAATTTTGGCTGTGTCAATGTAAAAGACACAATATTCATCCTGATTCTGAGTTTTGGAGGGAATTTTAATCGTTCATTAGGCTACTTTTTTTCAGGTGTTTCATATATCAAGTTATTATTGCGGTATCTTTATACCAATTTGTGAAAATCCCTTCAAAATTGTGTGTTTTCAACAAGGTAAAGATATTTTTGCTGAAAGAGGCAAATAATTAATTACATTTCAAATAAAATACATAACCTAGACAATCTAATAATAGTTTTTCATAGTGAGGATTTAAAAATACTATTTATTAAAGAAAATTTATTCATATATATATATATATATATATATATATATACTGTGATGGACTGGCGACCTGTCCAGGGTGTACCCCGCCTCTTGCTCATTGACAGCTGGAGATAGGCACCAGCCCCCCCCCGCGACCCTTTGAGGAATAAGCGGTTTAAAAAATGGATGGATTGATATATATATATAGGGAAGTAGCACAAAACACGTGTCAAAAATTGAACCCCACTGTTAGGAGCTTGTCTTTAGACCATATTAGACAGGGAGAACCATCCACTTAGAATTTTAGATCTTATAACTACCCTTCCCCAAGGAACCTTTTCAGATTCAATTGGCACATGAGTCATGGACTTTGATAGGGACCAAGGTGACAACGTGGGATAAAAGTGGGATAAAAAAGAAGAGGACTGGACTGCTTTGTGGTGGTCTGAAGTCCTGCCTTAAGATTTTAAAATCAAGCAGGTTTTGGAAGAAGAGGAGGAATGCAATGTTGTCTGCTGCTGCTGGCTGTCTCAGCTTTATGAAGATGTAGTTTTGATTACTTCCATCTCACTTACAGTTGACTATTTACCTGGTTAAGGCTGAGATAATAAACACAAAGTGAAGGGTGAGCTCTAGATGTTTAGTGAACAGCAATAACTACACATGTGTGTGGAATAAATGACAAACACCAAGTTTCCAAAATAGAAGAATTTATTTTCAAAATAAAAAGAACAAGGCATGCATTCTAATCAACCAAGGTTGCAACACACACAATTATTTGAAAGAAATTAATAACTAACTACCAAAAAAAGAACACAATAAATGGAAAAATATGCAATAAAATAGAAACTACAAATTCTGATATCATAGTTCTGTAGGAATATGGATGCTAAAACACCAAGGCTTACATTGCACTGCTGGAATGAAAGCTAAATTAGTTTACTAATTGTGATGAGTTTAAGGTAATTAGCACCATTGATTTATGTCTAAACCGGAAAAAAATTCAACGAAAAATAAAACATTCTTCGGATTAAGTAATGTTATGTTTAAAAATCATCTGGATGAGACGTCATTAACTTTTTAAAAATTGCTTCAGTAAACAATCTAATTCCACTATTTTGATGCATTAAGGTGGGTTCAGGCACAGCTAATAAGATTAGTTTTTTGTTGAAATTATCTACTTTAAACCAATCTGTTTGAACACCTTCACTAGCAATGTTTATGAAATGCAGGCCCAACCAAACATGTGGGTTAATCTCAGCCTGTAGAACACAGCAGGTAACCTCACACAAAGCTACCCTGGTTCTTTTAACATTAAAACAAAGTAAAGAAAACTAATGTTGGATGGAGCAACTCAGATCATAGGATTTAAAATCGACTCTTGGTTGGAGTATATATGAAAATACTGATTAATCCTGCAGGCCTGCAACCTGCAGCTAGTTATTTTTTGTTTCTGCTTCTATAGTACTAAACAAGAAACAGAGGATGTTGACAAATTTTCCCCTATGCCCAAGAGCCTCAGGAGATTTTCAGATGTGACGCACAAGTTTTCACTCTTGTGTTTGCAAATGCAAAAACTGAAAGGGAGGACATGTACAGACAAGGAGTAATTCTAAGTTAACATTTCTGAAGATACACTTGAGAGTGTTCCTTGCACCACAGCTTTATTGCCGCCGGTTTGCACCTCGACTATTGTAATTCCATACTCTACGGCATAAACTCATTTACCATTGGTCGGCTGCAGCTGGTGCAGAATGCAGCGTTCAGTGTCTCAGCAGCTTTGCATTCTCCCGGTAGTTTGTTCTAGATATGAGGAGCATAGAAACCAAAAGCTGCTTCCTCATGTTTGGTTCTGGTTATGGGGATGATCAGTAAACTAAAGCTGGAGGACCTGAGTGATCTGGATGGTTTGTACCGTGGTAGCAGGTGTTTAATATACTCTTGTGCTAAACCATTCAATGATTTATAAACTAATAAAAGCACTTTGAAGTCTATTCTCTGAGCTACAGGGAGCCAGTGTCACCAAAACCAGTGTCAACAAAAGTCACTCCATGGGTTGGCACCTTCATATTTGTCAGACTTGCTTTATCCGTACCTACCCCCTCTGTCTAATTAGCTAACCATCAGTTACCTTTTAATCCAAAACTCCGGTATAAATGTAATGGTCATCGTGCCTTCTCGGCCTGCGGCCCATCACTCTGGAACCAGATTCCCTTTTTAATAAGACAGTCCTCATCTGTCAATGTTTTTAAGTCTCAACTAAAAACCTACATTTACTTTTTAGCTTTTCCTTCCTCCTAACGTTCCTTTATAAATTGGTTTTACTTATTTTATATTATTTCATCCACTCTACATGTATCTTTTCGGTGCAGCACCTTGGTCAGCTCTCATGCTGTTTTTTACGAGTGCTTTAAAAGACAAACTTGGTATGGTATGGTATTAAATTATTATTTTAGTTTCTGCTTCTGTTGTAGTAAACAATTCAACAGAGAAAGTTGACTGATTTTCCCTTATGATCTACCCATCATGCCTAAGAGCCTCAGGGGATTTTAACATGTGACACAAGTTTCCACTCTTGTTTTTGCCAAGGCAAAAGTTAAAAAGGAGGACATGTACAGACAAGGAGTACTTTTGAAGTTAAACCTTTCTGAAGATACACTTGAGAGTGTTCCACCAACAGAAGAGCAGCTGTTTTGCTGCCGGCTGATTGTTTAATCCATTTAAAATTTCATGCCAAGTCAAATAGTTAAGCTTCATGTCAGCATTGAGTGAATGTTGTTTCAATATGCATGTCATCATTGAGTTTTGGGAGTGGCAACAGATAGAACATTAGTCAGAAGGCTTTTAATGGTTCACAAAGCAGAGGGATGACAAAGACAAAACCACAACGTAAATGTCAGTTTTGCTTACTTTCAAGGAAGACCCATTTTTTAAATATCTTATATTGAGGTTTTACCTGGAACTTTGTGTTATGGTAAAAAGAAATGTGGTGGAAAAATCCAGCAATGACAAGTAACCTGCAGTGGGACAGGGGTCCAAATTTGAATGTCACTGTGGGGGGAGCTGCAACACCCCTCTCCCAGACACCGTTCTTCTCCTAGGTGTTACTGGTATATTCTTATCTAGATCTTGTTCCTTTTGCTCATTTTGAAGTGTTGGGGCTGGGCATTCTCTATAAAAGATATTGTAAGCCAAGTTTGGGCAGGACACACAACCCAAGAACTGAGATGCTTGGTTTCTGTTCCTTCATGCGGCATCATGTAAAATAAACCCGGGGCTCAAGAAGAAATCTTTCTCATAGTCTCAATTAAATCTAGCTGTTTCTTAAACCTGCCATTACAGTTTGGTGTAAGGAGTTTGGGTTTCAACACGTGGTCTTTCAAGGATCGGACTGAGTGACCGTACATTCCGGAGAAAAATCTCCCGCCTCCAGCCTTGCTTAGCCTTGAAAAATGGGGGACTCAGACTGGATCCTTGATTGTCATGGCTTGATATTCCAATGTTCCCTAGTCTTCTTTATTACCGGTGAGACCAGTTTTCTTCTTGTGAAATGAAAAAAGGAAAAAGGTTAAAAATTGAAAAACAAAATAGTGACTTAATTTGAAATTTCTGATTGCATGTTGGAGTAGGAGTTGAAGAAAAGGGGTTTTAGTATTTGTACCTTTAGAAAAAACAAAGTACTGTAAGGTTTTAATGTATATTTTAGTGTCTAGTGATAAATAATTAAAAATACAGGATCGAGAGGATAAGCTTAGGTGATTATGCTTTAAACGAATCACCAGTGTTGGAGACGTCCTCCACTGTTTGGAGTTCACTCTCCACAATTAGAGATTAGAATGGGGTGTGGATTCTGTAAAGGAATTGAGGTCCCCTCTTCATACTGGAACAAAAATTGTCCCAAAATTATTAGGATAAATGGATAAAAAATAAGGTTTAATGTCCGCAAATAATGCAAATATAAATCCACTGTGTAACTGAATGAAAGCAGGTAGTGATTAAGGATGGGTACCAATGTCCTGACATAAACGGTAGTAACCAGACCGAAAAGCAGCGCACATTTCTGTGCTTTATTTCGGTTCTTGTTTTCCCGGAGATGTCAAACACTATGGATTTTGGGTGTGCCATCAGCCAAGAGCGATTCCCTATATCACCAGAAAAGGTAAACATGGCTTTCTTTGTGCAAAAAACTCAATTAATTCCTAGAATTAACTATTTTTCCCCGCTTTTTTTTTTACGCAATGAAAAACATTCCCAGAACAGTGCCCTGTTTAATTCAGCCCACAACACATCAGCTCTCCTTCCTAACCAACCAAACAGTAGATTGTTGTGCAGCAGCATGTGTATGTGATCCTAAATGACATGCGAGTATATTATTATTGGCATATTGGCTTTGTGGTGATATGATAGGTTCATAAGTTATCTGTGAGAATTATCAGTCTGCTTCGGATGTCAGTTCCGGTGTGTGCGGCAAAGAGTTTAAATACTCCATATTTAAGTTGATTAATGAGTGTTGGCTCACCGTATAGCTTAATTACATTTCACAGTAAGATACCACTGTGTTAAAAATATGAAATTATTCAGTTAAAGTGATGTTTTCTGACTTAAATTAGTGCTAACTATTAGCGGAAGTAGCTGTGTACATCTTCACAATATTTCCTGTTGTGATAAACTGGACAATCTGCTGAGTGTTTACTTTGGGAAAATGGTCTGTTGGGACATTAGATTAGTCTATATTACATTTGATTTATCTGATATTTAATATAGTCTGTAGATATCCAAATGTTAAGTTTATTCATATATTTTGGTTAGTTCTACCTCAATTTGCTATTATTTTTCATATTCACAAACATTATGAATGTTACTGTGGAGTTCAAAACAAAAGCTTAATCTATTTCTCCTATATATATATTTTTTTTAAAGAGCAACTATACGATACCCATCCCTAATAGTGATTTGGTCCCTCCAAGGTCATGCTTGGTACCTGGAAAATGTATTTAAAAATGACCAAAAGTTAACATAGTAGAATGCGCGAGATTGTTGGTAAGTTTTAAGTTTTTTTCTTTGGATGAATAAAACAAAAAAGCTTTTGAATTGTAAGTACATTTTATTTTTGGTTCTGTTTCTTTTTGCTTTTGATTAATAGAGTAAAATCTTGTAAATATGTGCATGATTAGTCAATGAAAGTTGAATACAATGAAAGACAAAGAGAATGTCAGGAGAAAGTTTCTGTTCATGTGTAAAGCTAATAAGAAAAAAAAAAAGGAAAATAGTTTTTCATTAGTTTGTTCTTAATCCGTGATGTTTTCTCTGTGTGAGCCTTACTGCAGCGTGTCTTGGGGCTTTTTTAAATGTGTGGTTGTGCCAGAAAATGGCAAGAGAAAAATTTGAAAAAATGTCTATTCACATGGTACGGATGTCAGCCCGTACTGGATTCCAGTGTTTTACATGACGGACTACACCAAAACAGCAGGTGGCAGTATACTGATAATTCTGTAGCTATCCAACAAATAAGGAAGTTAGAAGTACCAATGTCATAAAACAAGAGACGCTCTGTTATTCAGCTGTTTCTGAATTTAGTCCTCCGCCCACGTGTCCAGTAACAATGCCACCTGTTCATCGGTCCAGATCGATCCTTTTGCATTGTCATCTTCTTCCTGGTGTGTTGCTGTGGGAGGCTTGAACAGCTTTGTTTTGGTTTCTTTATGGTGACATGGCGATTCGATAACTTCCGTTAGCAGTGTTGTCACTGTCGTCTGGAGCATGTCTATCGTCTCAGGTACGGCCAGAGTACGGCTTTTGTTCACATGATCCATATCCACTCGTACCTGGACTTGGATACGACCTCCAAGGAAGGTTTCTCGGACCGTACGCTGGCACGGTCCAGATTGTGTTCACATAGTACGATATATAAGTGGATTTTGAGCAAATATTGTACCCGAATACAGATTCAAGTCCCATGTAAAAACGTCAGTATTCTTCACTGTCACTCTTGGTCTAGCATGGTGTCACATTGAAACTTGCAACAGCACAATGCAACAACAAACTGTGGACTTTGACAGTGAAACCAGAGGGCTGATATGAAAAAGTGCTGAGCATCTCTGCAGACTTTATACCTGGTTGAAGGCTTGGTGAACAAGGGATGTTTGTTTCATCTTCTCAGAAAGACTGTCAAAGAACTGAACGAAACTTGAAAAAGCTTTATCTCATGAATCCATTACAAAAGCATGCTAAAAGAAATAATGCAAATATCAGGAAAACCAGGAAACTGAACTTATGTTTTGTTTTTGTTTTTTAAGCGCTATTTAATAATACGTGACTTAGAAAAGATCTGAGACAGATCTCCAAAAGCATAAGGTTACAAATTATATTTATTTATTTATTTATTTTCATTTTTTAGTGGTTCTGCTTTCAAACCATGTAGCAAAGTATATTTAGTCAAAATGTGAAGCTAGTGGTCACTTATCTGAATATAGATTATTTGAATGTTCCAATATATGTGAAATATTGCCTTCAAATAATCACTGTCAGATAAAGTAAATTACATGTTTCAAAATAAGGTTTCAAAAATAAAATACAGTGAGAATTTAAGATAAAATATAACACACGTTTGTTTTAATATGGTCTGGTATGCCATCCCTCTAGTGAAAAGAGAATGTAATACAAAGAGAAAAAAAGTATTTTCTCTAAATGGAGCATTCTTGATTCCAAAAGATTGAAAACAATACTCAACCTGTTATTTTTCAAGCACTAGGCTGAGAAAACTATAGATTCATTTGAAAAAAACAGATGAAAAAAAAAATGTTCTTGAGTTTAATAGACTGCAGTGCTTGCACTTTTTTGGTATACAATACATTAATTGCATGATTATAATTAGGCGGATGCATTCTTAAATACAGCTGTGAATAGAAAAAGATTGTAAATTTTACGTTTTTGTTGCTCTTTCAGAGGATTAAGTTTTTAATAATACTGTCTTAGGACATGTGTCAAACTCAAGGTACAGGTGCCAAATCTGGCCCGCCATAGCACTTTATGTGGCCCTCTAGACTTTAAAGGAGCACATAAATTGTCCTAAATGGTACTATTTTATCAGTCAAATTGCATCAGTGTTAATTTGATTAATCAATGTTACAAGATGTTCAGTATAATTTTTAATTTGAGGAAATACTTGTCAATTGGGAAGACAGATATTAACATTTTAACGCTTTGTTAAAGATAGTTCTACCGATACCTTCTACCACAAATGGCCCTCAGGGATATTTATGATCTTTATGTGGCAAAGAATGGAAATGAGTTTGACACCCCTGTCTTAGAAACATCACTTAGTCAACTGGGGGAAAAAAAAACTGCTTTCCAAAAGGATAATATTTAGATTTGGTAGACACCTCATTACGTTTAATCTTGAATGTAATTCTTATCACTAACAACTAACCCTGTTGTTTGAGGTTACAAAATTATTGATGTTTGTTTCTTCAAATTTTTGTTGGACTGAGACATGGGTGCTAACATTTACTTGGGAAACTAAGTACTAATCCTCTATTAACTGGTTTATTTTGGAATTGTGTTTGAGCTTTAGGAAGCTATATGGAAAAGGACCTGTGAATAAATGTATTCTTAAGCATAGTTCACATTTTCATGGTACTGTAAATTTTTGTCTGAAACTTTTGTTTTAGTTTTCATTCCAGGCGTGAGTTGACCTACAACAGTCGAGTGTTGTGACATGAGGCTTGTGAAGAAGCTAACAAGGAGAAGAAAAAGCTTGTTGGGAACGTCTTTGAGAAGGCTTTTTGAAACTCATGGAGCCGTTGAGGAGGGTTCCTGAACAACTGGATGGCTTTTTGCCTGAGGTGTAACAGCTGAAGTCAAAAAGGGCAGAGCAGAACAAAGCTTTACTGATAAAAAAAAATGGCAGGTAATCACATTTCTCTGATAAAGGAATTGACAAGGAAACACTGAAAGACAAAAGTGCTTTAAAAGTAAATTCAGAGTACTCCTGGTAACATATAGCAGCAGTAAAGGTTGCAGAAATAGTGACGTGGGTGCATGCCAGTCATTGCAAGAAGTCAGCAGGAGTTTGACTCATACATCTTTAACAGCTGGTGATGGTTAAGGGTATACCGTGAATGGTGTTTACCCCAACAGTACGTCATTTGCTAGCAACCTCTGATGTCAGAAGAAGGAAAGAAGGAAGAAAAGATTGGCGCAGTGATGATTTCATTAAAGGAGATGAAGACTGGATTTAAAGACATCCAATGAATGCAGTTCACATGTTAGATGTGATTTTGAGGTTTCCGTGCTTTGTTTATGTGGTATTAATGATCCTCTGAATTTGGAAAAAGTTCCTTAGGTGAGGATATCAGTTTTTGGCATTTATAACATTGATGAGATTTGGTTTGAAGTAAGGTTTAAAGAAAATTTGTTTACAAAAAGGGTTAAGTACATTTTAGACAGAAGGTAAATTATGCTTTAAAAAATGATTGAAACTAGAGTAAAACCATGGGTTTAAACAGTTGGAAATTATAATCCTATAAAACATGGGGTTTTATAGGTTGAATTTAAAAAGTGTTTATAGATTGAATTTTGGATTATAAACCTTTGGAATGAGGAAATTAAATTAGTTCTAATCTTTGTTTTGTTTTTAAAGAGGGAGAAAGATGTCAGATTGGATGCAAATTTAAGAAATATCTTTCTTTACCACGCAGACTTTGCTTTTGCTTCTTAAAGGGTAAAAAAAATGGTTAAACAGAAAAGAATAGCAGAATTACTTTAAAATGGAAATTACGGTAGTATGATGTCCATCTGAGCATTTTAGAGAGTGCTTGAATAACAGCTTAATGACAGTTTAGATGGGAATTTGACGACAGAATGCGGTTACAAGTTGGGTATGAATGTGCTTCATGCCTTCATTCTTACTATATCCGTTGTCTAGAGAGTTGAAACTTGGCTAAAAAAATTGACTTCGAGGCATGCTTTTCATAATATTGGCTTTCCTGGAAGTCTTCCTGAGGTAATTAGTAATGCAGATTTTAGACTGTACAGTTTCCCTGCTAAGTAATTAATAAATACTGCCTGCAGGGTTTTCGTTTTCATTCACATATTCCGGTCATAATGTAAAAATTTATATTGGCAAAGTTTAGTGGTGTGATATTCCACACACACACAAAAAGAAAAATGTGGTGGAAATATCTAGCAATTACAACCTGCAGTGGGGCAGGAGCCCAAATTTCAATGTCACTGTGGGGGGAGTCGCTACACCCCTCTCCCAGACACCTTTCTTCTCATAGGTGTTCCTGATATTTTAGTATCTTGTGCCTTTTGCTCATTTTGAGGTGTTGGGGATGGGCATACAACCCAAGAACTGAGATGCCTGCTTTCTTTTCATCCATGCTGCATGCAGCATGTAAAATAATTCCGGGGCTCAAAAAGACATCTTTCTTACGATCTTTGTTTAAATAGCTGCTTCTTAAAGCTGCTGTTACATAAACAAAGATGGAGGATTTTATAAACATGACACCAGGACATTTTGAATAAAAATCTGGGAATTTGTTTTTTAGAAAAACTTTTATGAAAGAATTATTCATCAAAACAGCTGTCCAAGTTAACTCAGAAATGGTACCCCATACCATCTCTGTAATTGCAAACAAAGGTTTCTGTACCAAATATTGAGTTATGTTTGTCTGATGTATCAAAGACTTATGTTGTGCAATAAAACTGGAATTAATTATAAAAAAATCATACAAATTGAGTTTCTGAATTTTTTTGGTTTAGATTCTGTCCCTCACAGTTGAAGAGTACCTTTGACACAAATTGCAAACCTCTACATGCTTTGTAAGTGGGAAAACTTCAAAAATCAACAGTGTATCAAATACGTGTTATATGTCCCAATCATTTTTGTCATGCCCTCCTAAAAAGCAATTTCTAGCAATGCCACCAGTTCAGAGATCATATTTTGTATATCTTGGTTGTGGGAAGCGATAATTTTAGTTACTGATACGTTTTTATCATCTTTAACCAGTCTGCCCATTATATTCTGAGCTCAACAAAACATCGCAGTAGAACAGCAGTTAATGAAATATATAGAAAAGCTCGTCCTGAACAAACAACTCTGCCGCATTCAAAGTCACTTATATCCCTTTCTGATCCTCAGCAAGTTGTCTTCACCATGTTTAGATTCCTTAATCACTCCATCTCATCAAAGGGTTCTAGTAAATTTGAGAAAGCATGTTAAAAGTTCTTCTCAGAATTAAGACTTATCTAAATTTTGAGAACTTGATGAGGCATGTATATCATAAGGACACGTAACTCCTTTGAGTCACTTCTGATGACTGGTCTTTCCTCTGTGCGTCACAACCTCAACACTATCAAGATGGTTTTGACGTTTTAAAAATAATAAAGCCTCCCCCACCCACTATTTATTAGAACCAGTTGGTGTAGATTTCAATTATTTGTTTAAAAAAAAATAAATAAAATCATTCATCCAGGTCAACAATGTTGCGTCAGTATTCAGTAGTGTCATCACTACTTGTGCGCAAGCGATGATTCTCCATCTAAGATTTTTCAGTGCAAGTACCTTGCATGTACCCCACTCTCCCTTTTTCAAACCTCTGGAAAAAACAACAACATCTGAACCACATTAGGAACAAAGAACAAACATTCCAGAGCGAGCACTGGCTCCCGGTGGTGTCAGTTCTCCAAACAACTTTTCTCACACCAGCAATCGAAGATATACATTTCTATTCCCACAAACAAGCTGCTATTACACAGTCCTTTTCATTCAGTCATTGTCAAGACCTGTTAAGCATGTGGGCTCTTAGTTGAAACCAAAACTGGTTTCCTTATACTTCTCCTACACACCATGTGAAATGAGGGGTTATGATGAATCTAAACCCGTTAAAACAATTAAACAGAAAACATTTTATTTCAAAAACAGCTACCAAAAAAATTAGTGCAAATTGTTCAGTAGTGCTACTACATTCATTACAGCTTGGTAGTTGCCTTGTAAAATAGCTGCACGTTTTTTGACAGTTTTTTACATTTGTGTGAAAAACATCCCCTGGGAATAAACAGTATGTACAGTCCAAGTCTCTTCAAAATGAAGAAAAGAGCCAACATGTTAAGCATCACAAAGTCCATCATGAGCCAGTGTTTTTAGTCACAGACGATCCTTGCAGATTTGTCCTGCAGGGGATCTGCCTCTGTGTCTGGTGGTCCAGTCCATTGATGTAATGGGGGTTCTGGGCATACATGAGCCCTCCGACGGAGTCTGCAATGTCATAAATAAATGCAAGTACAGAAAGCGCTGTTCCAATGGCGGAGAGCTTCAGTACTGCAGCCAGCATGATTGCCATGGATTAACTTGGTTGCCTTGAAAAAAAACACACACAAAAAAAACATGTTATATCCATTTAATTACTTTTATACAATATTATTAAAGGGTTTCATTTAGAGCAGGGTTTGTACAGGTTTCTTTCTACTGTTTATATAAATTAATAAAACGTTTCCTAGTTTCCTAATACATATTTCCAGCCCTACCGGCAGAGAAAAAAAAATATTTTTGAACTTGTGTTAATTTATTTCTCAGGGAAATGTGCAAAAGATGACAACAACCCAAGCAGAGGTGTAGAAAAATCAAGAAAATATCAGCAGGTAGCACAAGAAATTTTGCCTATGTTTAATTGTCTTTTAATATTGGTAACGTGTATTATTATTATTATTTTATTTACCTTAATCTTCATTTACTGAAGATGTTATGTGTTCTGATTATTTTGGTTCTGTCACTATTTATTTATGCTACATTATTAAATAAAAATAATCATGGTTGACAGATTAAATCTTTGAGGAAAAATGCAATACAAATAAGTTATATATATCACAGATTTTAAGACCTAGACGTTAAAATTCAAGACTTTTAAATTATTTTTAAGGCATGACTTCCAATTTCATAAATTCAATGCTTTTAAGGTTTTTAAGACCCCCTAGGAATTCTGTAGGGGTTTAGAGGAAAAACAAACAAAAACTATTCTACATCCTGTTCTCTTACAACCCCAAACCATATTGTAATTTGTTGGTAAACGAGAGGGCATACTGGTGCAGTGGTGAAAAAATAATGGTTTTCAAATGTTACAAAAAATACAACAAAAACGGTATATTGTGATGTTCATGCACTGACCCCCTTTTTAGTCCATTACCCCTAAATACAATTCACTGAAACATTTGCCTTAAGTCACCTATTTAGTAAGCACTGTGACCCACCTAAACTGACACAATAAAAAGAGCATAAATCGGGAACAATCAATAGGCCCATAGTGTCTCAAGAGGAGTTGCAGAAAAAACAACCTCAGTTGGACCAAAAATGTGGCCTTTACAGGAGAGCAACAAGGGAGAAAATAGTATATATTGTTTAAAGAACACCCTGTGCACTTCGCAAACCTGTGGAATTAGGTTTTCCGGTCAGATTTAATGCTGCATTTATGTCCTGCATGCAAAAAGTTGTGTGGCAAAAAACAAAAACAATGTATGATATCATTTTAAGACCGTTGCCAACTGCAAACATGGTGGTGCATCACGCAGGGAAAGCTGGAGACAGTCACCGTCACTAACAAAGTCCACTTGAGTAGCCTATATTTCGTAAAATTTGAAAATGCGTCTTTAGATGTTTAGAGATCTTCTACGTACAGTTTGACTTAGCTCAGACAATTTATTTCCAGGTGGGTGAATGGGAAGGGTGGCAGACGGTTCTAAAATTAACTGACCTGTATCAAAATCCACACCACAAACAAACAAAAAAAGATGAAAGCACGTAAGAGCGTAAAATCCAACGTCAATGTGGAAAAAAAGATAACAAAAATGCATCCAGCCGCGTTCAAAAACCATCACCTTTAGAGACATAAACCTTTATAATTCCGTCATATGCAATTCATCACTGCCACACTTATACTTGTTTTTTATGTAGCTCTAATACAATCGCAAGGAGCCGAGACAAAGCGCTACAGTAACAGAACGGTGTTTCCGAAATAAAACGGAAGACCTGAAAGATATTTACGAGACAGCGAAATAGCGTGCAGTAATGTTTGTTGGCAGAACGAACAAGAAAATCACATACCGATGATCAACAGATGGTTGTGTTCTGCCTTCTCTTTCTCCTCCGCAGCTCAGCGGGAGTCGAACAGAAACAGGACGGCTCGATAGTTACTGTAGAAATGGGCTGTCTCGCTGCTGCTGCTGCTGCTATATCATGTGGTAGCTTGCTATGCTACTTCCTGAATCTCCTGGCAAGAGTTGGGTTTTTCCACAGGAGTTTTTTTTTTCTTTTTTTTCTAATGCCTAATTAAAATTTTCGTTGAAGCTATCATTCGTCTGTTAGTGAGTCACTAAGCTCCCCTGACCTGATTTAACAATTCTGTAGGGTCTGTAGGCTATAGGATATTTATGCTTGCTTGTCTTTAAGAAAACTAAGTCTATCATCTTTCTCAAAGTGTTGTATCGCTTCATGCACATTTTTGACTTTTCCTCAAAACTTTTCACTCAAACTAGGCCCGGAACAAAGTTCTATGAGGCCCCAAGAAGATTTTGTTTTAGAGGGGACCTCCAGTTAAGACCCCACAAACTACAGGTAGTTTGGTTGGGGACCCGGATGGGAACTAATAATCAAATGCTTATTAACCAATATATTATATAATTTTGTTTTCACCCTAATCTGTTACATATCAAAATAAACTATGTTTAATTGTATTGTATTCTATGTAGAATAAAAAGAAATGACAAATATATTTGATTTGATGGTTGAAACTTCTTGTGCTAGGTCGCCTACCTCTAACTCTCCATGAAAACCCAGATGTTTATGAGACGGATGTTCCACTAATGCGAATATCTTGAGTGTTTGTGTCAAATTTACAATGTTTAACCAAATAAATTATTATAAAAAAAATTTTGTGAATACCAACCATTAGAGGGACTTGGAATGTATTCCTAATTCTGCAGGGTAGAAAAAGCAGATCCAAATTAGGGTCGATGGTAGACCTACTGTAAAGGGTGTCAGTTTGTTTTTAAAATTGGTGGGGACGTAATTATTAACTTGAATGCGGTTTTATGATTGGTGGGGATGCTTATTAAATATTAATATAGCTTCTAAGTATTCATCTCATTACAATATGCACTGCAGAGTAGGCTATAAACGTGGTGAAAAAATCGCATCTTTAGTAAATCTATACAAGTTAAAAGCCATAGGTTAAACTGTTTTTCTTTTTAAACGTCACCAATAGGCTGTTGGTTGGGAAGAATGATTAAAATCCACATCGTAGCACAAAGAACAATGTTGAATATCATATATACTCGCACCAGAAGAATGCCCAACAATAAAACGCGCTCCTTTTGCAACCCCAACATCATTCTGTGTGGAGAAACTTTAAATTTAACTTACAGCTGACAGTTCTGCAACAGGGCAGCTATCTGTGCGTGATCCGCATAAAGTTGTTTCAGGTGGAAAAAAACGAAATTGAATTTCGCGGTTCCGCGGGACGAAGTTTATTTAACGCGAGCGGACATAACTTATGTTTTGTTTAACAGTCCCAAAGAGGAAAATGTTCATATGTTGTTTTGGTGTTGGGAGAAGGAGGGCATTTTTCCCGCTGATGATGCAATGCTGTTGCTATCCATGCAGTGCTTCCAGCGATTCCAACTCATCCTCACTCCCAACTCGTCACATATGGACACATGGTCCGGAGTCTGATCTTGCGTCCATATGTGACGAATTGGGAGTAAGGATGCGTTGGCGATCAGGAATGAAAAATCTAGGTAAAGCCAGACTGGAAACAGTGTTTGGTTTCTGCACAGTGATTTCTGCATATACATTTCAGCTGCAGTATGATGAAAGACAAATAATTCACTGCACTATAATCTACTTAAAATAATGGATCAAGTTATTTTTCTTTTTGATTTTTTAACTGTGATGTAAATGTTGTCCACTCCCTGGTTCTCCGTTGCTGGTTCGCAGAAGTGTCTCTCTCTGGAAGCTGGATGCAGAGATGGCGAGAATTTTTCGCCTTCAGGGCAAAGTAGGCAAGTATTCTGGCATGTTCTCTACACAAATCCAGTATGTCAGCATATCATCTTTGGGAGTCTTAAACAAGCAAAAATATTGCATGAGTATTTTGTTCCTCGCTACTTACCCGTAGAAAATAAACCAGACCCATTAAATGTAATTTACAATGGTCCCTCATTTATTGTGGGGGTTCTAAAAATAACCCACAAATCTGCAAAGTAATCATCTTTTTTCTTTTCTTTTTTTTTTTTACAATTATTGTGTTTCAAGGCTGTAAAACCCCTCGCCACCAACCTTTTTAAACTTTTCTCAGACATACATTAAAATTTTATCACATTTCTCTCTAGTTTTAACACCCAAACCTTCGTATAATTAAAACGCAGTTTATATTAACAATTATTATTGCCTAAGAGTGTAAAGAATTTGCATTAAGGGAGACAGATTTATAATGCACCCAAAATTATTTAACAAAATTTATTAAGTACCATTGTTAAATTGTTATTTTGCCTCTACCTTGTAGGATACTTTTTGTGCTATTGATTGAGGATTGCTATTATCATTCCTAGATATAAAAAAAAAATCTAGAGATTACGTGCCCTGACAACATCAAAGTCTTTGTAAGTGCTTACTACAATATACCAGACCTTGCCCATCCATAATGTTTCATCGCAGGCAAACATTTTCTGGGCCAAAGAAAAAAAATAATTGTGGCTCAACAAATCCAAAAATATTTGTTAATCATAAGCCTTCTGTCCATTATCATAAAATGTATCTGTCCTTCATCTTCACATGAACACAAAAGTTGATTTTTGGATTTTAGGGGTTCTTCTTTCCCTCTGGACATAAGGCCATCTCCCAAAGCATCAATCACAAAAAAATGTCCTCATGTGGAAGTACAGTCACATATGCCTGCTTCAGATGCCAAAAAAACACTTTAACTTCTCAGCTTGCACAGTGAATCAGAATCAGAATCAGAATCAGCTTTAATGGCCAAGTATGACACATACAAGGAATTTGACTCCGGCAACTTTTTCTCTCCAGTACAGAACTTAAATAAGTGAAATTAAAAAACGGAAAAAATAAAAATGAAAAATAAATTAAAATAAAAAATAAAGGATAATATATACACCAAACCAGGGTTATTGTACAGTAAGTATATACAGTAAGTATATACAGCAGTGCAGAGTTTTAGTTTATTGTTCATGTGAGTGGACTCACACTCTGTGACTATTCAGAGTTCGTCAGAGCGACAGCCTGGGGGAAGAAACTGTTCTTGTGTCGGGTGGTTTTGGCGTACAGCGCTCTGTAACGCCGGCCTGAGGGGAGGAGCCTAAACAGATTGTGGCCAGGGTGTGAGGGGTCAGTGGTGATTTTTCTGGCCCGCTTCCTGACCCTGGCCCGGAAAAGGTCCTCAATGGAGGGAAGATCAGAACCTATGATCCTCTCTGAGGACCTGACTGTTCTCTGCAGTCTGTCCCTGTCTTGCCTGGTGGCGGATCCGAACCAGACAGAGATGGATGAGGTCAGGACAGACTGGACTATTGCTGTGTAGAATATGGTCAGCAGTTCCTGAGGCAGGTTGAACTTTCTGAGCTGACGCAGAAAGTACAGCCTTTGCTGGGCCTTCTTCCTTATAGAGTCAATGTGGGAGGTCCACTTCAGGTCCCGTGTGATGGTGGATCCTAGGAACCTGAAAGACTCCACTGTGGGGACTGGCCTGTTGGTGATTATGAGAGGAGATGTTGATGGGGGTCTCTTCCTGAAGTCGACTGTCATCTCCACAGTTTTGAGCGGGTTTAGCTCCAGGTGGTTCTGACTGCACCAGAGGACCAGCTGTTCCACCTCCCTTCTGTATGCAGACTCGTCGCCGTCACGGATGAGTCCAATGACGGTGGTGTCATCTGCAAACTTCAGGAGTTTCACAGAAGGGTCTCTTGACGTGCAATCAGTGGTGTAAAGGGAGAAAAGCAGTGGGGAGAGAACACATCCCTGGGGGGCGCCGATGCTGAGGGACCGGGTGCTGGATATGAAGTTACCCAGTTTCACCTGCTGCCTCCTGTCAGTCAAGAAACTGGTAATCCACTGACAGGTGGAGGGAGGCACGGTGAGCTGGGACAGTTTTTGGTGGAGGAGCTCTGGGACGATGGTGTTGAATGCAGAGCTGAAGTCCACAAACAGGACCCGAGCGTAGGTACCTGCAGAGTCCAGGTGGTGCAGGATGTAGTGGAGAGCCATGTTGACTGCATCATCCACTGACCTGTTTGCTCTATAGGCGAACTGCAGGGGGTCTAGCAGGGGATCCGTGATTTCAGGAGCTATTTCAGGGGATCCGTGTGGTCCAGGAGCTATACAAAGCCATTTCCTTGCACCTCTGAATTTAATTAAAATTATTACATTCTATATGAAGAGCCCTGTAGATGTTAAGACGTCATTTGTGTTATCTGCATCCAGGCCCTCTCCCCCAACACCCTGGCCCCAGTCCTCCTGCCTCCAGGCACCCTGGCCCCAGTCCTCCCACTTCCAGGCACCCTGGGCCTGCTCCTCCTGCATCCAGGCCCTCTCTCCCACCACCCTGGCCCCAGTCCTCCCACTTCCAGGCCCTCTCTCCCACCACCCTGGCCCCGGTCCTCCTGCCTCCAGGCACCCTGCTGCACCACCTCCAGAACCAGGGCCACCAGGCGAACCGTGGCACCCACGCTTAAGCACCCCTTCACGGACTACACCAAGTAGTACGCGCCGCCAAAATCCTCGTGCCTCTGGTAAGGCAGAAAGTTTCTCGTGCCTCTGGTAAGGCAGAGAACCGCACCAAGGAGGGGAGCAGCCGCACTTACATAGACTTTGATGTTGTCAGGGCACGTAATCTCTAGATTTTTTTTTTTTTTATATCTAGGAATGATAATAGCAATCCTCAATCAATAGCACAAAAAGTATCCTACAAGGTAGAGGCAAAATAACAATTTAACAATGGTACTTAATAAATTTTGTTAAATAATTTTGGGTGCATTATAAATCTGTCTCCCTTAATGCACACTCGCAGTAAACATTGGTAAACACTGTTCATTTTGCATATAGAGCCTAAGATCAAATTCTTTACACTCTTAGGCAATAATAATTGTTAATATTAGGTGAAACATTTAAACAAATTAAAATGATATAGTACAATAGGGTACAATAAATCTAACTCTTTTTGTTCTGCAGATATCCTGTGATGTCTGTGGCCGTTGGTTTCACCATGTTTGCTCTGGATGTTCAGACACATCAGCAGCTTTTATTTGTAAAGCCTGTTGAGGGAAGAGGAGATGTGGACGTTTTGTCACAACTCGAACATTTGTTCAGTGTTATTTTTGCACTTGGAATTATGCTAATTGTTTTTATTGTTTTATTTATTTTAGATTTTAAAAGAAGCACATTTTATTTATGTTAAATTATTATGTTACTCGGACTACATATGTTTACAGCCTATGTTCCAGATAGTGTGACAGTATCTGTTAAGTTTTGAACTCAAAGACGATCGTTCCTGGCGTGTTTTGTAATTAGGTATCCGTCTTTGTCCAGCCAATATGTCTGTCAATGTTATGTTGAAATATTAAACATATGTGTGATCTGGACCAAATCAAAGTATTTAATTTTTTTTTTTACTGTTCTGGTAAAATGTGTGATCATTCATTTCTAAAAAAACACATTTTCCCCTGTTTAAATAAGGGGGAACGGTATCTGACGGGTGTTTCTTGGCCATCAGATACCTTTTCCCCTGTTTAAATGAGGGGGAACGGTATCTGACGGGTGTTTCTTGGCCATCAGATACCGTTTCCCCTGTTTAAATGAGGGGGAACGGTATCTGACGGGTGTTTTTGGCCTCAGATACGTTTCCCCTGTTAAATGAGGGGGAACGGTATCTGACGGGTGTTTTTTGGCCATCAGATACCGTTTCCCCTGTTTAAATGAGGGGAAACGGTATCTGACGGGTGTTTTTTGGCCATCAGATACCGTTTCCCCTGTTTAAATGAGGGGGAACGGTATCTGACGGGTGTTTCTTGGCCATCAGATACCGTTTCCCCTGTTAAATGAGGGGGAACGGTATCTGACGGGTGTTTCTTGGCCATCAGATACCGTTTCCCCTGTTTAAATGAGGGGGAACGGTATCTGACGGGTGTTTCTTGGCCATCAGATACCGTTTCCCCTGTTTAAATGAGGGGGAACGGTATCTGACGGGTGTTTCTTGGCCATCAGATACCGTTTCCCCTGTTTAAATGAGGGGGAACGGTATCTGACGGGTGTTTTTTGGCCATCAGATACCGTTTCCCCTGTTTAAATGAGGGGGAACGGTATCTGACGGGTGTTTCTTGGCCATCAGATACCGTTTCCCCTGTTTAAATGAGGGGGAACGGTATCTGACGGGTGTTTCTTGGCCATCAGATACCGTTTCCCCTGTTTAAATGAGGGGGAACGGTATCTGACGGGTGTTTCTTGGCCATCAGATACCGTTTCCCCTGTTTAAATGAGGGGGAACGGTATCTGACGGGTGTTTCTTGGCCATCAGATACCGTTTCCCCTGTTTAAATGAGGGGGAACGGTATCTGACGGGTGTTTCTTGGCCATCAGATACCGTTTCCCCTGTTTAAATGAGGGGGAACGGTATCTGACGGGTGTTTCTTGGCCATCAGATACCGTTTCCCCTGTTTAAATGAGGGGGAACGGTATCTGACGGGTGTTTCTTGGCCATCAGATACCGTTTCCCCTGTTTAAATGAGGGGGAACGGTATCTGACGGGTGTTTTTTGGCCATCAGATACCGTTTCCCCTGTTTAAATGAGGGGGAACGGTATCTGACGGGTGTTTCTTGGCCATCAGATACCGTTTCCCCTGTTTAAATGAGGGGGAACGGTATCTGACGGGTGTTTCTTGGCCATCAGATACCGTTTCCCCTGTTTAAATGAGGGGGAACGGTATCTGACGGGTGTTTCTTGGCCATCAGATACCTTTTCCCCTGTTTAAATGAGGGGGAACGGTATCTGACGGGTGTTTCTTGGCCATCAGATACCGTTTCCCCTGTTTAAATGAGGGGGAACGGTATCTGACGGGTGTTTCTTGGCCATCAGATACCGTTTCCCCTGTTTAAATGAGGGGGAACGTATCTGACGGGTGTTTCTTGGCCATCAGATACTTGTTTTGGGTTTGGCGTTTCCCTGTTTAATGAGGGGGAACGGTATCTGACGGGTGTTTCTTGGCCATCAGATACCGTTTCCCCTGTTTAAATGAGGGGGAACGGTATCTGACGGGTGTTTCTTGGCCATCAGATACCGTTTCCCCTGTTTAAATGAGGGGGAACGGTATCTGACGGGTGTTTTTTGGCCATCAGATACCGTTTCCCCTGTTTTTATATATATATATATATATATATGTGTGTGTGTGTGTGACATCATCGCATCATTATAAAGTTGTTATATCTGAAAAACCAAAACAGCACAAATGGACATTTCTGCTGTGAACTTAGATTGACCAAAATTAGGGTATATTTTAAAAACTAAAACAGCAGAAATGATTTATTTTTTTTCTGCAGAAACCAGCACTAAGACAGCACAAATGACTGTGGCTATTTTCACTGAGTTTTGCGTAAGGGTGGGGGGCAAACTTCACGCAGGTAAGCTTTCACTGTGTCTGTAGTTGTCTTGAGGCTCAAGCACGGTTCGCTGTTACGAGCGCTGAACAAGCACGCGCGCTATTTGCCGCGTGCGAGCCGCGGAGCGGTGCGCAGACGCAGGGGAAACCGTATCTGACGGGGAAACGCGGCTCGACGTAACACCTGTTTCCGCCCTGTAGCTGACTACCAGTCTTTTAAAACATGACGTATCATAAATAGGCCGCTTATCTGAAGCTTAAAATGATAAATGAATAAGAATCATTCAGATCTAATGTAAATGAGCAGAAAGAAACATGACTACATAAGAAACTGGAATTGAGTTAATTAAATAGTATTCTGTTTAGATACTGATGGGGAAAATTTACTGGGAGCAGAAGTGGCTGTTAGGTCAGTAAAAATTTCCGCATCAGGCTTGGTGGGGACAAACCTGTCTATCTTAATATTGCTGGGGACATGTCCCCGGCATCCCCGGTTAAAATGACGGCGATGCCTACTGTATAGTATCTCTGAGTAGTATTCGGAATACTCAAGCTATGCTGTTTTTATCATAGTGAAATAAAGACAATTGAAAAGTGAGAGTTTGGGTAAGGTAAAAGTCTTATCTTTGGTGATTTGTTCGCCATAGTTTATCCGGTACAGCAAAATAAAGTTTGACTTCTCAAGTTGGTTTAGACAAAATTTGGGCAAAACATGTAAACTACAAAAAGGAGCCATAAAATAGATGTTCACAGATAGTGTTGAAAGGTGGTAAAGCAAAGCTTGAATTCTACCTTACAGATTTCATGCTTTTGCTTTTTTTGCCACTCTTAAATGTTTTAGATCAGCAACCAAATTTAGATATGAAACAAAGATAAACTGAGTAAAGTAAAAAATGCACTTTTCAAATGATTCTTCTAATTATTAAGGGAAAAGAGCTTTGCAAACCAATATGGCCCTATGTTGAAAAGTAATTACCTCTTGTTAAATCACAAATAAGTTGTTATGAATAACTGTAAAAGAATTTATTTTCAATAGTCACGCAGGGGTTAGATTAGGTCTGTTGCCACCTGTTACTACCAAGAGTAGTACAACTTCTTATTAGGTTTTGCGGCAATACAACTTTCAACACAGGGACAAGTAGGTGAGGAAACCTTTTTTACTTAAATAGAATTGTTCTAAAAAATATTTTTGTTTTTACTCAAGTTATCTCTATATGGTATTTAAAAAAAATTTTGGTTGTCTGAAACATATGACCAAGGGAGTAGATTTGATTTTGAGATTGGTGAGGACACAAAAGTGCTCCAATGCATTACTCTTGAAAGTTTAAGTTTTTTTGCATTAGCAATCATAATTTCACATTATGCAGATGTTATAGGTTAAAGTAACTAATGAAAGACAAAAAGGCAAATTCGAAAAGCTCTAATCTTTACTCTTAAGTGCAGGGCTGTAGTGAAACTGTGCATCATGTCAATTAGCTGTTGAGCTGGAATGTTATTTGTGTCAGGTTGGTTGGGCTTGTCCAGAATATCCTCCTGATTACTGCCACTCTCCCTGCTGCTCTCCAGGTGGATTGGATTCCTTAGGAATCAACCACAATATAAATTTGAAAACCATAAAGCAACTACTGTAAACAAATACACACTAGTAATACATGAAGAGGCCTCTTAGATTTAAGGCACTGATTTTAAAGCTAAATGGTGGGATTTTTATTCGGATCATCATCATACTAACATTTTTAACTGCTGTTATATTCTGTGTGTGAATGCTTGTTTTATTCTAATGTTTAAACTGTTTTTATCATGTAAAGCAGTTTGTTTTTCTGTTTGCATGAAAAGCTCTTTATAAATAGATTTGATTTGATCTGTCACAGTGCTGAATCTCATGACTAACACATCCACCATTATTTAACCTCACCTGTGAAATTGCAGCCTCTTTTTCAGCTTCTCCTTCTCTTCAACTTCCTCCAGCTTCTCTAATTTCATCTAGTCCAGGTTCTCCTTTTTCTATATCCTCAAGCCTCTCTCTCCTCATCTGCTTCTCGTCCTTTACCTCCTCTGGTCTCTCCTTCTCCATCTCCTCCAGCCTCTTTGCTGTCTGTCACCTTACAAAAATATGTTGATGCATGACAGATTAGAGATAGAATGATCATAGAGTTTGATGGTAAAATTATTACCTGAGCAAAAAAGACCTTTACTTTCACACTAATTATGTGTAATTTATTCCCCTCATGTACACGCACGCACGCAGACACAAACACAAACACAAAGTGTAAATGACACCAGTAAAATCCATCTAGCTGACGTGACCCGGACAGAACAAATGCCAAACGTATTGACAACTTACACTCGCAGGTGCCTCTCATCCGCCCCAAATAGCAGTTGTAGCCTGAGATCTTCACAGTCAGACGTTCGACCAGACATATACACACATGTCTATGATACGTGTTTATGTGTTTGATAAGCTGACCGCGCTCGGTTTAAGAGGAGATGGAATGACAACGGGGACGGACAATAACATGTAAGTTAACTAGAACCCGGCAGCCAATCAGGAACGATATTTAGGTTAGAGGCGGGATTTCTAGCAGATACCGACATTTAACCTATGCATTAACCCATTGTGTGCCATGATCATTGACTAAACAGCGGTTGGATATGTAGTAGCAACAGCAACGCTGTTGATTGGTGGGGACAATTCACTAAACGCTGGATATTGGTGGGGACATGTCCCCTCTGTCCATGCTAATTCTACGCCCGTGCATATGACCAAAGGAAAAAAAAGAATTGAAGGCTAAAAATCTATAGAATATAGCAGTTAGGTATGAATGGAAAAGAAAAACAAAAGGATAAAAACAAATCTATACCGACATAATATGGTAAATATGAGTTTTATGAAAATACACAGAAACTTACTGGTACAGGCTACAAGGTTGGTGTTTGACTGGAGTATTGCCATAAAACCAGACTTTCAACAGATTTGATCAGTATAGTAAGATTTGAACTCCTTGGTCACACAAAAACACAAAAAGGAGCCAAATTTAAGTGTTTTAACCCACACTTAAGCCCAAACTCAATTTAAGTTTTACAACCCACATAACTCTTCAAACAAACATTAAGATGAATGTGACGTACAAAAATTAAGGAATTATCCCTTTGACTCTTAAAGAACTCATTTACTAATTTTTTCAATAAATTTGCTTTGTTCTCCAGAATGCATTAATTCCTTGTGAATCATGTAACATGGAATAAATGCTGTCTTGCTCCTGTTTTGGGACGTTGCAGTTTGCAGGAGGTGGCAGTAGTTCACCTCAAGTTTTTGGTCAGCCTCTGTAAGGTCAGAACAAGAAATTATGCCATGGGTGGCTAGCTTTAGCAAGGTAATCGCAAGCCAATTCAGGCTAATAGACAGCTGAGGGAGTTGACAACTCCTGACTAACATTAGTCAGATCAATTCCCAGCTTTGGAATGGATATTAGCTGCTGCGGCTGGGAAGTACTCTTAATTTTGGCCCCCATATCGCGACATAAAGTTTGGCATGTTATTTGGTGAAATGCATTTCCGATTACTGCTAGAATAAATTATCTACGTTTATGGTAACTTTTACGGGAAGATTCATTGTGGTGACGGCACTTTTTTTCTTCTGTAAAAGTGGACAGGGCTGTTTTTTCCTGAAATTCGTAAAAATCCTCAGTTAGCTTCAGCTTCGAGCTTCTATTAGCAGACATGTGCTCTACTCTCTCCAGACTGCAAAATAAGCCTTCATTTGGGCAGTCACAAGCAGGCAAGGCTATGAATACTAATTTTTCCTGTGACGTAGAATGGTCTGGCCTGTTATTACTCACTCGTTTTTGCCACCTGTTTTCTTTCTGTGTCTAATACAAGCAGTGGGGGTTGGAGAAAATATTCACATGCAGCATGCATATGCAGCTCAAAGTGATCGATCGTATTTCAAAACAAGTATAACACAGTTTGTCACTGAACAAGACCTTTAAGTCTCAACCTTCTAATTTTGCAGACTAAACACCAACATAAAAAGCGCAATGAAGCATGGTTCCAGTCTAATAAAAAATAGAGACATTTTCTTACAGTACAAAATGCACATCAAAAATAAACATTGTTTTTCATATTGTGCCACCATGAGGGCACAGTGGAAAGGAGTTACTCCCTTTTAACAGTAAGAAATCTCCAGTAGAATCAGGTTTATTGTGAGCAGGCATCAATCATGTACAACAAAATGGGAGATTAAGAAAATGGAAAGCAAACGAAGAAAAAACACAAAACACTTTTGCCAGGAGCACTTTCTATGGTAAGGATAATCTGTTTACGTATAGAGTTGATAGCTGTAGTATGTGTGTTAATTGCACTGTGTAAGAAAAGCAACTAGTGAATTGAGAGCTAGTATGGGATGAAAAACAGGGAGTGAAAACATAATTAAAGCAGTAACTCTCTCCAGGAAATAAAAATAATGAATAGGACAACTGTCTCATTTATGGAAAAAAAGTGTACAGTATACAGTTTCTATCTAACAGTTTTGGAACACACAGTAAGATGTTTTATCATGAAATTAACACATAGACACTGTAATGGGATAAATATAAATAACTATATAATTAATAATGCTCTGACTGGATATCCGTGTGAATCAATATGTAAATAGTTTGGAGATAGACAACTCAACTACTGCCCCTAGTAGGAATAAGGTGCTTTCTTTTCACTTAAGACACCTTGAAGGTTGTAAAAGGACCATTTTCATTGGTGTAATCCTATAGCCAGGATGTCTAAAATTGAAAAGATGAAGAATGTATGGTTTCACTTCCTTGTATTAGGAGGTGAAACAGAAAGCGAATTGGCAACAGAGGTGCTCCTCACTCTGATTTGGGGCAAAAGAATTAATCTGGGGGAGACATGACAGACACTCATTCACACACTGCCCAGAAAAACCTTGCTCAGACCTGTTGAGTGAAACATTTTCTTAACTGTGACGTCTGCCCTTTCAGAAGGCTGAGCAGGATGAAATTAGATGCACTTCTCAACCAACTGGTACGATTCCAATTTTACAGTGGCACATCTAATGTGAAATGGTTATAATTTACACTTGAAATAGGTTTGTTGTAAAAAACAAAAACAAAAAAAAGCAAGTAAGCAGAATAAACAGTGGCATAAAGACTGTACTGTTTTAGATTTTAGGAGGGATCAAGTCTCATGATTTCCTGTGCAGGAAAACCCAGAGTTGCGCAATGCCTTTGAGAGCCTGCTCTCTGAAAACCACAAAATGAAAATGCAGCCAGTTTGTAACATTCTAAATCAACGCAAGGTTAACCAGTACTGTTGATCAAATCATCGTATTATACTTTGAATTCATAAGTGTTAGTTGTACACATTTTTCAATACATCTACTCAAAAACTGTAATAGTAGCTATGAAAAAAATAGTGTGTGGAGCAAAGTAAAAACATGTTTGTGATCCGATTAAGGAATTTTCTTTTATTCCCTCCAAGATGAGGAGATTGGTTGACAGGAGTTCAGCTCAAAACAAGTATAAACCTGAGAATGAAAACTTTCACAATGCTAGGAAAGCACATTTGGAGAGCACGGACATCCACCAAGGCAGCTGAGTAACCCCCCCTAAAAGATCAGTCATTTTTTGATTCATTTTAGTCAGAACAAATCCTGACTCTCTGTACCATTTGGCCAATCATTATGTTCTTGAAATGCAGCCAGCAGTTTTGATTTTACACACACGTTTATTGCTTCTCTCTGCTTTTCATTATAGTGTCTAGTCCAAAATGAGTATTTTCTCCGGAAAACAGATTTGCTCATTACTCTGGATTCTGACGTAAATGCACAGGTGTTTGTTGCTAAATGTTTGCAGCGATTAGGGATCCAATACTTTCACCACACCAAAAAATTCCATGAATTAGAAGACAGGTTTTATTTTCTTCTCTGCTTGTTAGAACAAGTGATGGCGAATTAGATCCATCCATCCATCCATTTTCTTAAGCTTAATCCTGAAGGGGTAACGCGGGTGGGGGTGCTGGAGCCTATCTCCAGCTGTCAATGGGCGAAAGGCAGGGTACACCCTGGACAGGTTGCCAGTCCATCACAGGGCGAATTAGATAAAAAACTAAAATATTAATAAAAAAATGATAATTCTAATTATAAGTGAAAGATGGAAATTAGTGCTGTGTTAAAAAAAAAAAATGGGACAAACTTGGCTCAGGAGTTTGGCGTTCGTCTTGTAATTGGAAGGTTGCAGGTTTGAGCCCTGGCTCTGACAGTCTCAGTCATTGTGTCCTTGGGCAAGACACTTCACCCTTTGTCTACTGGTGGTGGTCAGAGGGCCCGGGAGCGCCAGTGTCTGGCAGGCTCACCTCTATCAGTGCGCCCCAGGGCAGCTATGCCTACAACATAGCTTGCGATCCCCAGTGGGTGAATGATTTGATGTAGTGTAAAGCGCTATACAAATACAGGCTTTTTAGTTATTTTTTTTTTTTTTTTTTTTACATTTATTCTCCTCAGAATTCCTAAAATCAATTTGGCCATCCAAAAATCTATTTAATTGTTTAACATCATTTGCCCTTTTTAGAGCTAGAATAGGAGGGATAAGTCTAGATGGGCTTTTTAAGGCTCAGGTCTCAAAGGATTATTAACACAGTTTCCCACCAGTGAACTGTAACCCATCTAGTGTTGCATCATTAAATTACAGGCTTATGATTAAGGTGACAGCTCAAAAACACGTTTTTGATAGCACTGACCCATATATCTAACAGGTTGGATTGGATCGTGATAATTGATTCTAACTCTTGAGAATGTGAATCACATTGATTCTTGAAATTTGAATCAATACCCAGTTCTACTGGAAATGTTTCAGATTTATTTATGTTACAACAACTAACTTTGCTGTATTTTGTTAGAAAGGTTATAGTGGTAACTGTGAAGTTAATAGCAAATATTTGTAAAAGTACAAATCTGAAGAGCCTCTTTCAGGTTTGCCTCCAGATTATCTTCTGTTTAGCTCCAATCAAGTCTTAGCAGATTCCCTGCACATGCTATGGAAAGTAATCCATGCTGCTGCTACGACTATCTTCAACATTCCAGAGGATGGTGTGTTTCTTTACAGAGAGCCTAAAACATTTACTTTTATTCTCCCCTGACCAGCGGCCATTCTTTTCATCTTTGTGATGTTGCTTTTATGGCTTGTGGCAAACTTTGGAGGTCTGGGTTCTCATTGTTTTCTCGTGATTATTTGTGTTTTAACTTGCAAGTCTTCGACAAAGCCAACTTTTGAGAAGTTAACACCAAACAGCTGTCTTGTGGAGTTATACTAAGAATATATTACACCGAAGTTGATTCTTTTAACTAATTAAATTAATTTAAAAGACAGTAGTTGCACTGTGTTTTATTTAAGGATAGCAGAGTAAAGCAGGGATATATATGTATTTGTTTGTGTGTGTGTGAGTATGGCTGATGGGTTGGGTTGGGAGGGGGTTGTATTTGCATTGATGATTTTAATTTTGAAGGGGGGGTTGTAGGGTTATTTTAAATCTGTAAAGCACTTTGAGTAACTTTGTTTGTTTGAAAAGCGCTTTATAAATAAAGTTTGATTGATTGAGTTTATATGTATTTGTTAAAAAAATAATTTATCATTTAATAAAAACTTGAGAATTAAGAGCTTGTTTTTGGTGGTCTATCACACAGGAACCTATTATTAAAAGATACTTTTTTATAAAACACAAAACTGGGATTGATTCCATTAATACATTGCTAAATAATTATTATTCATAAACACGCCCAGACTGGGAATACTCTAGAGTGGTCCAGAACCCCCCCCCCCCCCCCCCCCAATTTAATCAAAATCAGTGTGTAGCTTCTTGAGTAATGTTTCTAACTAACGGGGGGGTGGGGGGGTGGGGGGGGGACATTACCTCTTGCCAAGCTGACCAATTAATTGATGTAAATTACTTAAACAGATGCAATGAAACATAATATTCACTAGGTGGCAGCAGTTGACAGTTTGGAACAACTGTAAGAGAACAGCTTCCAAAGTTCAATATATTTATTCTCAAAAACAGACTCTTCTTCTGTATTTTAGCAATATATTGTATGTAAAGCATAGAGTCATATTCAATGAATTACAATATATATTACAATGATATTAATTTGTCAGACTGAAAGTACCAATTGGTAGAAGTAGCCTTTAAGCAAACATACTTTATGCAGTTCTGTTTTAGAAATTGCCATCTTAACTGGTAATCTTTTAGTAATTTTCATGTAAAAAAATTAATGATTTAGCGATTCATGATTCAGACCTTTGAAATGTGTAACTGTTGTCTGGTGCATGTTTTTTTTCTCTCACAAAGATGGTATCAATATAGATTTTTCTGCGTGAATCAAATACTTTTATTATTATTCATATGGTTATCTATGCGAGAGTCACAGTGTTTAGGGTGAAACACTACAAATAACAGAAATAAAAATAACATTTTAACAAACCAAACTAAACCCCCTGCGGCCACCATAGCATTTTGTGATTTTCTTTTTCAGAGACACTGAAAGGACAAATGCATTTACATGGGTTTGCTAAAAATGTTGCCCCTATTCCTTTAAAGATCCCTGATTTGATCAATTTGGGTCATCTAAGACGTGTCCTTCATGGTCTTCCTCTTAGACAAAAGGAGAACTCTTTTACTCAAATAGCTACTTGTCTGTTCAACCTTATGACTTTAATTTGTCTCAATGGGTCAGTGGCTGTCCACGCTGTGCACATGATGTTCATTATGATAAATGTAATTCACTGAGGAGCTGCACATGTGAAATTAAGAGGAAGGTTGTTCCGCATGTGACAGTCTTAGATGATATTAGGTTTGTACATCAGCCATACTGGAAAAGAGATGACAGATGTTGGAAATCTGTCCTTAAAAACTGAGAGTCAGTTTTCTGATAATGCTAAGTGCACTTTGTAGGTGAGAGGTTTCTATTATGACCTGTCAAAAGGGAGGATGATGTGCATGGGAGGATTTAAGTGGAGCCCAGAGGACTGGCTAAGAAGATTTTCCATTTTAATGTCTCACCAGCTGTCAAAGTCAGTTAGCCACCTTGACTTGATTTCTTAGTGATAGGAGAAGCATTTTACATTTGTAAAGGCTCTGCATAAAAGGTAACATATTTTAAAGTAACAACAAATGTTATTTAAAGTTTCCTGTGCTGTACCCGTGCCATCTTTTCAAATAGAAATGGTAGCATATTGATCTTGCAAAAGCCCCAGTCCCACTTGCTTCTGAAGCTTCTTTAAACCAGAAATCCTGATTTATGTTTTTTAGTTTTTATGTAAAAGACCAACACAAAGATTTGCAAAAATTATAAAATCGGAAAAAAAAGTGTGGTTTCTTTATTTTTTCTTAAGGAACATCAAAAAAGTGTGGCATGCATTTAGAATAAACTTTTTTTGAGTCAAATTTATAGGACGACCCTTCTCTCTGTAGTTGAGGCTGAATGTTCTTTGAGGTATGCTTCTAGCAGATTTGAACACTTTTTCTCTGGCTCTAACATATTTTCTTTCAGAAATGAGCTGTATTTATCTAAAATTATTTTCTAATCGATTCTGCCCAGCTTCCTTGTCCTCCAGTGTGAGGATGGTACACAGAGTGAGGCTCAGGGTTGGTTTCTCACTACACTGTTTTCCAGAACTTCTTAGATCTTTATTTAAGCAATGAATTCCCTCTAGTCGCTCTTCCAAAAAGGCCAAATTTGTGGGGTGCATGAGTAATAGTTCTCCTGCTGACCATTCAGAGGCCACAGTGAGAATTACCCTGCTTAGACAGTTTGAATGGCAACCAAGCAGTGGCAGGGTGGCCATAGTTCAGGAGTTTTCCAAAAGGGCCGGTCTGTTCTTGGCAGGTGTTCGGACCGTTTTATGTCGTGACCAGAGGTGGTAGAGTAGGCCTACCCAAAACTTGAATTTAAGTAAGAGTAGCACCACTTAAACATACAATTGCCCTCCAAGAAATTACCCAAGTAGGAGTAAAAAAGTAATCACCTACCTAAAAAGGCTACTCAAGTACTGAGTAACTAAGTTCTATTGGCACCATTTATTTGAAAAGAATTTAATTGGACAGACAAATGTATAGTTATGTGCAAATTCTGGTGTTTTAAAGAGTACAATGAAATAATTAATACATATAGATATCATTATTACAAAATACATTAAAAGCAGAAGAAACTAATTTTCAAATCGATAATTTCAACATGAAACTCATTAAACTTACGATTGGTCAAAAATATACAGTGGGCACATAGGAAATATAGAAAGTTTAGCATTTTTTTTTTTTAAATGCCCACGAAATATCACATTGACATAAGTATTCAAATCTTTTGCTCAGCATTGAATAGAAGCATGTTTTTGAGCAAGTACAGCCACGAGTCTTCTTGGGAACGATGCAACACGTTTTTCACCTTGACTTGAGGATCCTCTGCCATTGTTCTTGCAGATCCTTTCCGGTTCTGTCAGGTTGGATGGCGAATTTTGGTGGACAGCCATTTTCAGGTCTAGATATGTTCTATTGGGTTTAGTTCAGGGCTCTGGCTGGGCCAGTCAAGAACGGTCACAAAGTTGTTTAAAAGCCAGTCCTTTGTTATTGTAGCTATCTGTTTAGGGTCATTGTTAGGGCTTGGTATTGTTAAGAATTTGACAATTCAATTCAGTTTCGTTTCTTGAAGCTTTTATTCGATTAGATTTCAATTCAATTTGATATTGATTAATTAGCGTCGATTTCCAAATATGTTGGCAAACTCTATGTGCGCTCTAATATGTCTTCCACAGAGGAGAGGCTTCCCTCAGGCCACTCTGCCATAAAGTACAGACTGGTTAGGGGCTGCAGTGGTAGTTGACTTGGTACTTTCTCCCATCTCCCTACAGTATCTCTGGAGCTCATCCACAGTGATCTTTGGATTCTTCTTTACTTCTCTCACTGAAGCTCTTCTCCTATTTTTGCTCAATTTGGCTGGTCGTCCCAAACTTCTTCCATTTGAGGTTTATAGAAGCCACTGTGCTCTTAACAACTTTAGTGCTGCAGAAAGTTTTTTTGTAACCATGGACAGATCTGTGTCCTGCCACAATTTTGTCTCTGAGTTCCTAGGGCAGTTCCTTTGACCTCATTCTATTTTCTTCTGTCAAGATTAGGTGCTGACTGTACATTTATGAAAACTAAAATTAACTTTTTTGATTTTAGCTAATGGCTGCAATAAAAGAAAAGTAAAAAATGTAAAGGGGTCCGAATATGTTCCATACCCAGTGTATGTTAGAAAGGAAACAGTGCTTCCAGTGGACCAACAAGAGGTGTCACTTTAACAATAACTGTAGGTTTGTGTCTTTGTCTGGTGCATTTTGCATTTAAACATTCCGGTTTTGATTCACTGATATTACTCACAATAGGTAGAGTATCCAAAGATTTTATTCAAGAACGAATATTAATTCCTTATAATATTACTACTAAACGAAAAGTAAAACTTATCTATTGTGCAGTATTCTACTGAAGTAACTACCCTAATCGCTAACTAAGTAAATGTAACTAGTTACTACCTGACTCTAGTCATGTCAACATAAAAAGATGTTATTGTTATTATCTTAAACATGTTATTATTATAAATGGTAGCATAACAGCATTATTATGTCTACCAGTAAATACTACCAGTAAAAGTGTTTTAGTTTAAGTTGTGGTTCCACTTGCATTCTTTGTGAGGTCAGAGGTCAAACTCCTCTCTGAACCAATCTCTCTGGCTGAATTTCAACACTAGTCCACCTCTGGAGCCAAGTCTCTTTAGGCTAAGAGTTGAGTGCACTCTTTCCAATTGTAAAAAAATTTGAAAGCAGAAGGACTTCAATTACTAATTGAATAACTTCGTAATGCAATTACTTGCACATTTATTAAGTAATATCAGAGAAAAGGGGCCTAAATACAGATGCACATCACAGTTATTAGATTTTTTTGCAGCATAATTTAAAATGGGTCCGTATGAGTCCACCTTATTTTGGTCTATCGCATAGAATCACAATCAAGTTTGTGGATATATAACAGCAAAACGTGGGAAAATTCAAGAGGTACTTTGTCACTGTTCACAAACTGCACAAACTGCACAAACTTGTAGATTCACATGATTTCGGTTTTTCCGAGAGAATAGTTTTGAAACTGTTTAGACAGGTTGTGTAACAAGTTAGTGCAATCTAGTTTCAAGAATGTCCCAGCACAAATGACTTTTTGCAACCACATGTTGAGTTAGGCTGAATTTCCGACTTCAAAGACTTGATCCTTCGAGGAAAAAACACACTTTTGTGATATTAATGTTGCTGCTGCAGGTGTAAAAATGTGTTGCTCTCCTCCCAGACTCTGTTCCCTCTAATACTGAAATCCTCTTTGTAAACATGACGTTGTGCCACTGATAGAAAGCGGGATTAACCCATACATAGAAAGAGAGGAGGACATTAAGAGAGCTACATGGAGCACTCTGCAGGACAGGCCGCTCACACCATTCAAGTCATACACAGGGCTTGGGGGCAATGGGTTCTTTTTCTCATAGACACAAGGACTTTAGATGAAAAAAGGTGTTCCTCCTCCAAGATTTCAGATACACTAACATAACAGGCTCGGCGCAACAACATCAACAATGCTCTGCTGCAGGCATCATTACCACGGTGACGCCCTCTCGGTGGGAGAATCTCCAAGGTAACGCCCTCCACTGACACGCCTAGAGGTGGCTGGTATCTTTCTACGGGCAGGTGCATCCTGTGCACCAGCAGACGGAGCAGTCTGAGAAAGGCTTCACTTTTTTTAGACTCACAATTAGTTTGGTTAGAAACAGCAAAGAGAACTGAGCACCTGCCAGGATTCAGCTTAGAATACTTAAAAAACAACATTGTGTCAATTGTGTTTGGTTTGCAAATTTGATAAACTTTTTTATTATTATTTTTGCTGTAATTGGGTATAATTTCCCCATGGATTTATACATTTAAACATTTGGTGAACATCTTTTCTTTTTCTTTCTTTTCTTGTTTTACACTTCTGTTATTGCATGATATAACTGGAAGAAGAACAAGGCTGAGCCCCCACCCCCCCCCGTTTCAAGGTCAGATCTCAGGGCCGATGATGGAAAGATTTGAATACAAGCACTTTGTAGATGGAGAGAGAGAGAGCCAGCAAATTGACTATCGAAACATTGTAGGAGATACAACACCTTCATGTAGGAATGCTCTACCCAAGGAAGGAGATCATTACATCCGGCACATCCCAAATGTCCATGGACATGAAACCGCAGCACAGCGGTACACTGCATCACGGATTCAGACTGGTTACTCTCCAGAAAAGTGAGTATTCAACATAGGATAATGAAATAAAAACTTTGCACTAAAACATCACCTTTTTTATACTTTATTATTTCTTGTAGAGATAATATATGAATAAAATAGAGTTCTGTTACACATTCACTAAGTACATCTAAGTAAATTTGGAACATTATCAACTTGGTGTATATGCACTTCAAAAGGACTGTTAGTCAGAAATAGCAGCATGGAGATGTTGGAATGTAAAACACATTACAGAATTCAGGGGATACTTTAAAGGTGTGGACTGTAACTCCTGACCCAGATAGTGTCAGAAGTGTCTCACCTGAGCTAAGTAGAAAAGGGCTGTGCTATTGATCATTGCCCCAAACTATGCAGACATGCACAGATGCATGCACTCTGCAAATTCCTGGTTCTAGCTGGCCCACCTAATACTGATCTAGTCAACAGTAACACAACACTAACAGCACATCTTGAGTTGACAGTTGTTATTGTGATCCTGACCTTTTCTGGTCCTAGTACACACAGATGGGGGGACTCTGCCATTCACCATAAAGGCCAGAGCAAGTAGAATGCAGTGGGGAGGATAAACAACGCTGAATCAAGTGCTCAGAATAGCAGCAGTGGACAGAGGAACTACTGACCCATATCTGTAATGACCCACATTTGGCCCTCACACATCCTCCTGTATCAACTTGGCAAATATCAAAAGAAGCGGGGAGTGTGAATTATATTCGTCACTGCATCAAAATTCCATTTTCTATTTGCAACGGTATATGTAACAAAGTCCTGATTGGCAGTTGTCATTTTCTTCTGCCCTTTCTGGGCTCCAGTGAGATATTGACAGATAAATTTAGCTGTGAGGAAGCAAAAGGAAATTATACTTTTCAGGCTGTCGGTTGTGTGATGACAAGGGCAACATGTCAATTTGGATACATGACTGCAGTTGTCTCTTTCAAGGTATGTGTACAGAAGGGTTAGGATTACTTCTGAGACTTTTCCTGAAAAGTGTTGTTCAGTTTCAGAGTATATTATTGTTGAAAATATGAACTCCTCTTTGTGTCATCTAACACTTTTATATGAACAAAATGTTAATATAAAGTTACACAGTGGACTTAAGAAATCAATGATCTATTACACATCAGTTTTCTTCGGTATGTTCTTTCTGAGTGTCATGTTGACATCTTGATTAGAATTTTTGTAAAACTCAGATTGGTAGAGAATCGAATTACCTTCTGCTGACATGTTTCGGCGTTACACTTCCGCCTTCATCAGAGTACCCAATAATACCCAACCCATGTTAATACCCAAAGGACACACAGCAGAACTAACACAACATTTAAACAACCTGGACGAAACGAAGAACATCAAGTTCACATACGAAGAAGAAAAAGACAACAGCATAACATTCATGGACATGAAAATAACCAGACAGTTGGACGGAACTCTAAAAATAAATACATATAGAAAACCAACACATACGGATCAATACCTACTATGGACATCAGAACACCCGACAATACATAAAATGTCGGTCATCAGAACCTTGTACAGCCGAGCCAATATGATAACGGAAGAACAAGACCGCCAAATAGAGGACCAACACATAAAACATGCACTCAAAAACTGTGGCTATCCAACTTGGGCATTGAAGAATGGAAAACAAAAAGTAAACAACAATACTAACAGGAAACCATCTAGAGGAACGAAAAGCACAGAGAAACCAGAATCAAAACCAGTCATAACTCTTCCCTACATTAAAGGAATAACAGAAAAAATAATAACAGTAATGAAAAAACACAAAATCAACACACCAACGAAACCACACATCACGTTAAAACAAAAACTGGTGCATCCAAAAGACAAAATACCATCAAAAGAAAAATGTGGCGTCGTCTATGAAATCCCATGCAAACTGTGCAATAAAACATACATAGGAGAAACTGGACGTCAACTCAACACACGAAAAATAGAACACCAGAAAGAATGTGAGAAAGAAACAAAACGAAGATACACAAGAGCAACAAAACAAGAAGCATTAAGTACAATAAAAAAATCAGCCATAACGGACCATTGCACAAGAGAAAACCATAACATGGACTGGGACAACATAAGGATCATCAACACAGAACAACAAAAATACAGAAGATGGATTAAGGAAGCGATAGAAATAAGAAGACGTGCACATAACACCATGAACCGGGATGACGGAGTCTACACATTAGATCACAGCTGGGACTGCATCATCGCCAGGGGAGAAGCAAGCAGCAGGGGGCGACACCGTCCCCTGCTGCCCACACATAAACGGAGGCAACAACACGATCAACGATAGCTCTGATGAAGGCGGAAGTGTAACGCCGAAACATGTCAGCAGAAGGTAATTCGATTCTCTACCAATCTGAGTTTTACAAAAATTCTAATCAAGATATTACACATCAGGTTTTAACATTCCTAACAAAAAACAACAACTCTGCTTGTAGTTTCTGTGTTGCTGACCTTACATGGTTTGAACCGGTGTAACTGCTTTAATATGAATGAAATGTGCATGGTTGTGACCACTCTGTGCATTCACCCCAATTAAGATCATGTGAATGTGGCAAAATTCCAAACAGTCTTTCCTAACATTAACAAGATATTTCACTAAGTAAAAGGAAATAAGCATGACGGTTTTGATTTTCACAAGCAGTCATGAGACTGATTTGTTTTCTATTAAACAGACCTGTTGAGCCACAACTTTCTCTTGTTCAATTTTACCAAGAACTCAGGCACATATAGTGTCAAAGACCAGATCACGTTCAAATTGGTTCGTCTGCTTACAGTGCCTTTCAACAGTAGTCATACCTATTCAAGTATTTCACATTTTGTCATGTGACAATTACAAATGAACTATTTTACAAATGAACTATTAGAATCATTCTTCTTCCTCTGCGCAATAGCCTATTTGTGCTGGTCTACAAAAAACAATCCTAGTTAAGAACTTAAAATTGTTTAGTTGCAAAATGTGAGAAACTTGAAAATGCAGTACTTGTTTTGCAACATGTCGTTATCTAGGCTATCTATGGATCAGAAATACTTGCTCAGGTAGTTAGTGACAAGTGGAAGTGGGGCCCAAAACCGGTTTAAGCTATAAACTCCAATACACTCTTGTCCGTAGTCTCCCCTGGAGCATGATGTTAATAACAATAAAAAAAAAAAAGGTGAAACTTTTCTTTATCATTGCCATATATGAACCTACAGATGTCGGGCTTCTTAAGGAGTCAGCAAGTAGTGGATTTATATATATATATATATTGTTGAAAATGAACAGGACGGAGGGGGTTAACTGGCCTCATGGAGGTGGGGAAGTAGAGGGGATGTGACGCTGATAATCTCAGTACATAACACCAACACTGTCTGCAGACCAAGTAGCCACTTCTCAACCTACTGCAGACACCATTCTTCACATCTTGGACTGAAGCAGGATCTTCGTTTTCATTTAGTTAATTTTTCTACGAGGTAATGGGGTAGTTCTGCATTTACAGTCGGCTTTGCAGGATTTCGCGAAGGCTCACAGCTGGAAAGTTGTTTCCTTTTTGTCAACGTGGGCACCTGGTCTCTGAGGCTGCTGCTAGCTTACCCCCGAAAAAAGATACTCGACTTTACTCTTGGGGGTGAACTTAAACAAACTGAGCCGCTTTCGTGGCTGCTAAACGACGCGAAAGCTTCAGTCGGAATACTTAAAATATCAAAAGCCTTTACTGAACCTTAAGACATGACAACAATGCCGCTAATGCTAAATGCTAACGGTTGCTCCCACATGTCTGCAAACTGAGTACGTTGACTGTAGCTCGTGTGGTCACCCACAAGTTCATTATTGATGTTAATATGATCATTTATCGTCTTTATAACCTGTTTAATACCCCAGTTGTACGAAATTCGGGTATTTTACGCATATAGCCTTGTGGCGTAAACGTGTTAATCGTATGTAGATATTTTAAAAACATTTTTGTCCTAGAGTTGAGATCTTTTTTTTTACTTAAAAGTTGATGCGCTTGTTTGTAATGTCAGCGGTGACTATGTATTCTTCAAGTTTTGAGTGAGTAACAACTATAGTTTCTCATTATTGCTCAAAGCTAATTATGTTAATTATTGAACTTGTTAACCTAGCTGTAGGGACTGACGTGCGTTCACAGGTGCTCATGCATCATTTCCACCATTAAATTATTAACTTTTGCAGATGTTTCAGTGCAGTATATAATTACTGCAATGTTTAGCAAAGGTTTTTTTCTTTTTCTTGCATGCGGCCGGAGAAAGGACGCATCTGATCTAATACCAAACTTGCTTTGGGAATCATTCAAAATAACAGATGTCGTACTCCTAGATATTTACTATAATATTCAGAGGGATGTTTTAAAGGATACATCAAGTATGTTAACCTAATCTCTAATTCGGCACGTTTAAAACGAATGAACACGACTAATCGTTGACATTACAAGTGAGTTTTTTGTCATTCGTCCTTTGTAGTTGTTAACTGCAAGTTTTTCAAAAGTTGCATGAAAAAACTAAGTTTAACTTTTTCTTTTTTCTTTTTTTTTGCATAATTTAAATCGTGTAAATCAAATCGAGCTTCCTTTTATACTCCACCAAAAGAACCTCAAGCAGCTAACCCAGATATTTGCTATCTTATTTAGCAGACTATGTTACTGTATTAATATATTTGCTACTCATCTTTAAACTTTGCAGAAACAAAAATAATTGTAAGGTTTTGTGATATTTTTTAATCTATGTTTTGATTTCAATTAGTTTCTAATAACGTTTTGCAACTATGGTGCATGTTAAAGCCAGTTAAAACATAAACAAGATTTGGAAAAATACCATATGGTGGGTTGCATCTTGTTCCCAAAATGTAGTGATAAGCACACCCCATAATCGATGCTAATGGCTATCATAGATTGTTAAACAGAGATGCCCCTTTGATGCACCTCTGTGTAAACAACAGAGAATGATCTGAAGCATCGTATTTTTGTTATCTATGGGTGTGGAGTGCAAGCAGCTAATGTTTCCTAGCTGCTGATAATCTAATCTGGGTCACCAGGCCAGTAAAGCTTCTAGTCAAGATATATATGAGGGTGTAGTGGGGGATATATGTGTATATTATTCAACATTTATTTTAAAATGAGTTTTTACTATATTTAAGTTATCTATGTTTTTTTTATTTTTATTCTGTTATGTTTACCCGCAACGATGCATGTGTGTGAGACAAGGTCAGTGTTCAGGGTTTTGCTGCACATAGGTTAGTGAGAGGACTAATGCACTGCTGTTTTTTTGTTTCTGTATTTTGTGATGCAATATTTTAGATCTCATAGGAACATTCCGTTTATTCTTCATGTTTTTCCTTTTATTCAAAACGTTTTATAGAGTAAGAATACATTTTTACTGAAAAAACATTTAAACCTTGTCCTCATGTCATTTTTTTTGTATTTCTCTGTTAGATCCTCTGATTGAAGTTGCCTCTCTTTGTGATCTTTCGGCAGCATGGCAGATTATTTAATCAGTGGTGGTACTGGCTACACCCCGGATGATGGACTCTCAGCGCAGCAGCTCTTTTCTGTTGGTGACGGCCTCACATACAAGTAAGTACCCTTGCATCATAGAATGCAAGTTTTTGTTTTTCCCCCCTACAAATCTCTGTAGAATAGTGAAACAGACTCACAAGGTTTACCATTTTTAAAAAAACCTCAGTTCAGTTAGGTTAAGTGTGCACACCATTGCTTTGTAATGGTCAACGCATTTTGAACCAGCAGATCTGACCAACAGTGTGTTGTCTCGGATGGCCATACGGCTGAAGAGCTATGCTCTAAAGGAGATGGGTTGACTTACAAGTGAGTAAACCGATCCTCTTCAAACTATTAAAAGAAACCCTCTGTCTATGCAGAATGGGGATTTTTCAAGGGGGATTCAAATTATTGCTCATAAAAAAAAAGAAATTTATTCCAAAATTCAAGGTGGTTGTCATGCAGTCAGGCATTTAAAATTTCCTTGAATGCTCATCGTAATCTTGGTTATGGGGAAAAATGTTCCTTTCACTCGACATAAGTTTTCCATTGTTATTTTCCTAAACAGATCAGTAATGTGCTTGATCTCTCATGTTAACACAGAATGCATGTCTAACACCTTATGTTATTTCTTACACATACTTAGTTATGTCAAAGGGTCTAATTGAGCACTGTTTTCTCACCCTTTCTTGCTTTTCTCTTAACATGCTAGTGGTACATGCCTAATGGGTTGACTAACAACAAATTTAGACTCAAATATAGATGAAGCCAGAACTTTACATGCACTGTATAAAAAGCCACATAACCTTTTTTTTCTCTCCCTGACATTGAATCAGACAGTTTAGATCAGTTTGGATTGCTAAAATTATTTGTATTCTCTAAATACCAGAATTATACTTAAAAAAAGTTTTTTTGGGCTTTATTTAAAGTCATGTGTTCACATGCACTAAGAGAAGGGACAGTTTTAAAATAAGTTTCTGATTGGTAGATTTAAAACATTCAAGTTGGTAAGAAGGACACCAGCTGGGTGCTTTTAAGGCAACACGTCAAGCATCCTGCATCTTTTTGTAACATAATTGGACAATCAACAGAAATGGGCAAGATATCAGGGGAAACACTGTGCTCCTCTACAAGTCTGGATCATTTTTAGGCACAATTTCTAGTTGTCTGAAGTGCCACATTCATCTGTATATATAAAAAAAACTTTTCCAATTCAGTTTTTTAAACTTAGAAATGAAGTTATTGTAGTTTTAGGGTGTTTTTTATTCACCTGTATTTAGTTTACTTTGATCCAAATCAGTTTAAATTTAATCAAAAATCGGTCTCTACAAAACACAAGAGAAGATGTGTCCAGGGAGGGAGTACTAAATATAACTACAGGAAGCAGATCCATTGTTCTGAAACAGAGAATTGAATCAAATTACTCTGCTTCATGCTAAATATTCGGAGCGTGCTTAACTTTTGTGTTACAAAGGAAAACGATAAATCATTTACCACAAAGACAACATTAACTTATTCAGTACGGATACACAACAGATACACAAACATTGTTAATTAGTTTGCTTATCTGACCAAAACCCCATAATGCAGTTCAAGCCTGGCTATTGAAGGCATTTGGCTATAGCTTGCAGCGTTTACCTGATGGCTGTGTTAGATTGCGGTTGCATCACATTCACACCATAAACAAACTGTTATAAAGTCCCATACCAAGAGCACCTCCTGCAAACATTCGCAGTATGGATGCTTTGGTCTGCATCCTAGTGCGATTGCTGCGTTCACATCTACACAAGTAGGGAATTAAACCAGATTTGATTTTAAATTAACTGAAAAACTCTGGTATGAATACACCTTCAAGAAATTATTTGATTTATTATTCCAGCATTGCACAAATAGAAATAATTCAGCTAGTTTTGTCTGACCAAAAAGGGAAACGTTCAGAATGATTAAGTGGGAGAGAAATTTTTTTTCTTTTGTACAGGGTTAGTAATTTGTTTCAGCTCTAAAAATGACAGCATAAAGCCTTCCAAAATTAGAAAATTGTGATTTTGATAATGAGATGCATGTGCAGCTTTTTCCCACTAATATAAATCTTTCACCATTGTATCCATTAACAAGTTGATCAATGCTCAAGATCCTATCGCAGCTAACTCCTAAATCGCTCTTATTAGCTGAAAATCACTAAGTTCAAGAACTTACTTGCTGCTGATTAGTTGCATACCAGGTTTTATAAAATATTTTACTAATAGCTACCTGAATGGGCATCATGTAACCTGGTTGAGGGTCTCTTTGTCCTTTCTCTACAATAAAAGAGATTGTAGCCTTGCTTGCACTGGTTGAAATTCTTATTTTTGACACCTTTGTTTTGCTTCATTAAAAAATTGGAAAGTTCTTTTTCTTACGAGACAAAAATAAAACAGGAAGTTGAAACATGAACCCAGAAGCTTGTTTGTGAGAGTTGAAACTTCCTCTATTATAGCATCACTAAATACCAGATATATAAATTACACTCCAGATTTCTGTCTGCCCTTTATAGTGAGAGGTGCACTTGTATGCTTATTTGACTACTTCATATTGATTATGAAACATTTAAAACCATGTGTTATTTGTGCATCAGGCCAGAAATAGGAAGGCTGATTACTTTTTTTTTTTTTGTGGAAAATATTAATGTAAAGAAATTAGCTTGCATAAAGAAGATTGAATTACAGTACCTTACAAAATATGGAAAGATGTAGATAAATTGTATTATGGTTATTAGAAAACTGGCTAGTTTGCAAAGGACTTAAAAGTAGGACAGAGGTTTACAAAAACTCTAAAGATAGAGCCATAGATGGGAGAGAATCCATGAGAGGCTCACTTTCCGTCCACTTCAGACTGTGCTACTTTGTTTTGGTCTTTGACATAAAATCCCAATAAAGTTTGGGGTTTATATAATAGTGATTGGCATAGGGGGTTTGAATGTGTTTTGCGATCAAAGGAGAATACAAAGTCAAAATGTTCTCCATAGTTTTCTAGTAGTACAAAACTTTAGCCACATAAGATTATCTAAAAAAAATGTGGCTTGACCAGCAGACTCGCAATTTATTTACGTCCACGTCCTACTCTATAAACTTAAATGCATTGGAATTAATATTTTTAACTTGATGCAGTTCTGCATCAAGTTAAAAAACTGCAACTTTATGAGAATACATTAAGGGTTTCTTTCAGTTGTTTTGAAGTTTTCTTTTTTAAATGGAAGAATTTCAGATTTTTAAATCTTGCAAGGATCAGGAGCAACAAAAGAGCAGTGGTGACCTTTTCTTACCTTAAACACTCCCACGTAGCACCATTCATTTGTCTACATTTAACATTCAAATGAGAACCACAATTTGACCACTGGCTTTTTTTTTCCTTTTACGAATCAGAGCCTCTTTGGCTCCGACTCTGAATCCGTTCAGACTGTGATGCTGCTGAGGTTTGAGGCTCCAACTAAATGTTTCCAGATGTGGATCCCTATTTACTGTTTGTGGGTGGGACTCCGGCCTTCCAGTGTCCCATTAAGCAAATCTATTTTAGACTCTACTTGTCCCCTACAATGTCGAAGCAAGTCACCCCTCAGACTCCTGCCTCTGTTGCTCTTTATGTACACCAGTAGTAATAACCTTTCTTTAGTTTGGATTTTTTTCCTACTACAAACTTCTCATCGGGCATTCTTTTTTAAAATACAAGGCTCACTTTAGTCCTGTACTGTTCCATTCCTCCACTGCATGGTCTCACACCCGTCTGCAAAAACCACTAAATACACACAGACTGTATGGAGGGGGAGAACCATTCCTGTGTCTAGCTTTTTCACCTCAAATTATCTCGTTCTAGTTCCTATAGTGTTTACTCTGCCCAGGAGCTCAAAGAGGCCAACTATAGCTTTTTATCAGCTCCATGATGTACCCAGCTTTTTGGTGCCTGTGCTTAGCCATGTTGGGTTTTTCTGGGAACATTGAAGGAAAAACAAGAGGATGTACTCATAATAAGATGCAAAATTTCAATTTGGCTTAAAAATGGTTGGCTTATGTTCATTATCTGCCCACATTATTAAGTATTGTCTTAATCCGTTGCTCCTGGAGTATCTAATAAAATCTGATTCAGTGATGATGCATCTGTCTTTATTATTTTCATCTGACTTTCAGATTTTTATTCTTTGTCTTTCAGTGACTTCCTGATTTTACCTGGCTTCATTGACTTTACCTCAGATGAAGTGGTGAGTTTACTCTCATGTGAAGGTCATGTTTTGGAGCACGCAGGGCGTTAGTCACCATTGAGCTGTAAGCTGAAATTTTCTATGTAAGACAGTTGTTTCTTAAGATTGCTTTACTCCCCTCCTTGTGAAAATATTCAAAATATATCTTCTTGATAAAAAAAAAAAGGGAGGAAAAGCATAGTTACACAAAGGGGTGTCACGAATCTCAAAATCTTTGATTCGATTTTTGCATCACGATGCAATGTTTTTTCCAGTTTTTCTAGTTTTCATAGTCTAGGCTATGATCATTGGTTTTATACATTACATTTCATACAGTAATTCCTATTTCAAAAGATTGACGACTTATGATGCAATTTCCATTATTTCGGTGTAATAATCACATTTGGCACTAATAATTTATTGACAATATAAATGTAACAATCTTGTTCAGTCAAGTGGAAAACAACAAACATAACAATAATGAGTATTAGTCACACATGGTGCCTACCATCTAGTGACTCTTTAGTTACTGCAGCGTGCACAACTCATTCTTTTCTGTTTGTGCAATTTTGGAGGCCATTTCAGGAACCAACCGAGTACCTGAATGGGGGTTTGTACTAGAAGGTGTCAATTCAGTTTTTATTCTCTTGGTCTGTGTGCCTGTTGCGCTGATCAGTGACGCTACTTGCTGCTGAACGGTGTGGTTTCCTGGTGTCTGTAGCTAATTACTTAAGAGGGCCGATCGTGTATGGAGACATGGCGACTGGTAAATAAAACATTTGTGATTGTGACACCCCCAGTTTCACAAGGTTTTCTACTCCACATCATAGCTTCATATTCTTAATCAAGCTGTTAATAAAAATAGCATTATTTTCCATTTCTTAACTTCTTCATCTTTGCTCTTTTTCTGGGCTGCTATTTTTGCTTAGTTTGGTTAACCACTGGCTGCACCCACACCCTGTTATGTTTACATTCATGTCTGGTCAGTGGCTCATCCGTCTCTCAACAGATGATTTAATCTCTGGGCTTTAGATGAAATTAAATCTTCCCCTTCTGCTCTATCCATCTCCGAGGGTTTTAATTTCAATAATCTATAATCTCTTTATGACTGCTCCTGCATGATAGAGCCGGCATTTTGCAGCCAACAAAAGCTGTATTTATAGGTGACCAACATAATCATTAAAACTCTAAACAGTACTTTTTGTCCAGTTTCAAAGAGGAAATAAGTGATCTGTTGTTTTTGATACTGTGGTACTTTTATCTAACGTTACTTTAGTTTAAGAGTTTTAAACCAGACCATGATGTCTCCAATGTTATAATCTGACCTAATTTCAAAAGTAATGACATCAAAAACTGCAAGAAAATATGGGGAATTGAATTAAAAATAGATGTAAAGAATATATTACATTTGGATCATCAGAATATATCTAAATGTGCAATATCGCAGTTGATATAAAATAGAAAAATTGTTGGTGAATATTACTTTGATGACATAACTTAGGATAACAAAGCATTAATTTTGCTTTTTGCAGTTACATGCCCCAGATAGTGAGTAGCATGTTGAGATAACTCATTTGGGTCCAAACAGCGCCTTGTGATATTAATATTGCAGTCACTAATATTGTAATAAGCATATGTTTGTAATAGGGTTGGAGCCAAACCCAAATACGGTATTGGGAGAGGCACAAATAATATGTTCTTTACGAATATTTATTTCTAACAAATTCTTTATGAAATATTTGTATTCCTGAGCAAGAAACATTTCTAGCGGGACGCCACCCATGAAATGAGTCACGAGAACGATACGTTTGCCTGCACTTCTCACGGTCTTGTGATAACAATGACAATCACAAGGGTCAAGCCAGACACCGTGCACCGCTATCTCTGATGGTGCGCAGACAATCACCACCAAACACTGACAACAACATAACTCAAAGGATAACTAAGGAGCATGGCTACATTTGGAACACAAACTATAACATACAACGGAGAACTTCAATGATTAATACCAAAACATCTCCTGCTTTGCACATCCCCAGTTTGTAATATATTGCGCCTTCCTATATTCAAATCCTCATACTTTAAGAATCAATTTGGCAAGTAAGGTTTGGCCAGTTGAATAGTGTAAAGTTTTTCTGTCCATATGCCTATCATGGAGTGCCATGGGTATTTGTTTTTTTAAGATAGGGGATCAAACATGTTAGATGAAAGTTTATTAAAGTGTTCCCACTGTTAACAGTCCTTATTTAATAGGATGCTAAAGAGTATGTGAGGTGACGATTTTGACAGACTCATGTAACATCCTTTTAAGGTTTTCCATTAAGAGATGTTTGTATTTTTTGACTGTACTTCCTAGATCAGTACACAGCTTATTGTCTGTTTTTGAAACGGGGGTGAGTGTAAGTACTGCTTCATTTTTACCTATTTAACTTTTAAAGACAGAAAAAATTAAGGTTTTTTGAAATAGAGTAATACGTCTTCGGCATAAAGAAAAACTTTAATGACTTCAACATGCTTGTATGGTCAGATTACCAGGGGTTTAATAACTTGAGAAAATGGCAGTGAATTAAGTGAGCAAGCATATAGTATACCTTGTTGTAAATTTTGATTATTAGTGCAAATCATTTGATGGTTTGGGATGCTTGAAGTTTTATGTATTTCTCACATTTCAGGTTTTTGACATGCTTCGCATTGAGTAAATATAGAATAATTTTTTTCTGCCTTCACCATGAACTCCTGAGAAACACAGCGATCTACCTCCATAGTTTACGTCTATGCCAGATAAAGAGGAAATCTGAGACAAGAGTTGGACTGATTTGCTGGTTTCCCATGCAAGGAATGCTGCTGTTTTATTTTCTTTTTCTTTCACAAGGCGAGAAAAAATCTCTCAAAAATGCTGGTTCCTGTGGGAGTTGATAAGTGAAGGCAAATACTATTGTTTAGGGAAAATGGTAATGTGCCACACAGTGCAGTTTAAAGGATGGATGAATTTATAGGATTTGAAGGTAAGTTATCTTATATCGGAGAGCAATACCAAAACAAACACTTTTGGGACCTTTCCTTTTACATTAATGTGCATCAAGGAAGAAAAATGAAACTACTAAATAGTATAGTTTATTCTTCCCCCTGCTGGATGTGTTTTCCATCTTTTAATGTTCTTTCACAGGACCTGACATCAGCACTGACCAAGAAGATCACCCTGAAAACCCCGCTTATCTCCTCTCCCATGGACACAGTCACAGAATCAGCCATGGCAATTGCAATGGCGGTAATAAAATACAGAAAATCTTTTCTGTTTTTCAACTAAAAGTTCAGATTTTCAAGTAAAATGTGGTCTCTCCTTTTGTAATTTGGTAGCTAATGGGAGGAATGGGGTTTATTCATCACAACTGTACACCAGAATTCCAAGCTAACGAAGTCCGGAAGGTCAAGGTAAAGGAATAATTCCTGTTTCTGTCATGTTCATTATTCAGTGGGGTTTCTTTTAGTAATGTACGCCATATTTATTTTAACAGTGGAGATTGTTGTGGTGGTGTTGTTCTGTATTGTCTTACAAAAACTGAATCAATTACAATCAAATTGATTAATCTGATACTACACTCTTGACTTATTTTCTTTCCTTTTTTTAATATAGCATATGGTAATTTTCTCTTTTTGTGTGAGGTGCATGTACTTATTGCCGTGTATTTTTTAAACTTTTTTATTGCGTGTGGTGTATTACTATTTATTACTTGTGTGGAGTTTTTCAGCTACGTCTGCTGCTTTACTCACAAAGAAGATCCCACTTTGGTTACGAAATTAATCATGGTTTTGTTGGCTTTTTCTTTTTCAGAGGTTCGAACAGGGCTTTATCACAGACCCAGTCGTAATGAGCCCATGTCACACTGTTGGGGATGTGTTTGAGGCCAAAGTAAGGCACGGTTTCTCTGGAATTCCCATTACAGAGACAGGAAAAATGGGCAGCAAGCTTGTTGGCATAGTCACCTCCAGAGATATTGACTTCCTCTCTGAGAAGGACCATGGCAGGCCTCTGGAGGAGGTGTGTTGCTTTGCAGTTTTAAATCACTGGAAGATTTTTATGCGTTATTTTGCTTTAATACTGTAATCATGCTTGTCATTTCCAGGCTATGACAAAAAGAGAGGATTTGGTGGTCGCTCCAGCTGGTGTTACGCTCAAAGAAGCAAACGATATTTTGCAGAGGAGCAAAAAAGGTGAACATTGGTGTTTTTGTAGCAGAGCTTTTCACACTTCCCCGTTTTGTTTCCTCAGCTCACATTGGCGCTCTCATTTCAGGCAAGCTTCCCATTGTGAATGATAATGACGAGCTGGTGGCCATTATTGCCAGGACAGATCTGAAGAAGAACAGAGACTACCCTCTAGCATCAAAAGACTCACGCAAACAGCTTCTCTGTGGTGCCGCCATCGGTACCCGGGAGGATGACAAATACAGACTGGACCTACTGGTGCAAGCTGGGGTAGATGTTGTTGTGCTGGTAGGTGTTTTTATTTATTTATTTTTTTTACATTTTTTTATCATCCTTACTTTTTTAGAGGAAAACTGCCCTCTTATAGCAGTTATTGAGAAACATTACTGTTGAAAGAGAGATTAGGATGACCTGCAGCAGTGTATTCAAGTATGGACATGACCTTGCTGTGAAGAGAATTTTTGTGTTTGCGTCATCCCCCTGTGAACAAAGCTACACAGCACCCCCTGGTGGGTGCAGTTGATCTACTAAGTTCCTTCACATGAACAATTTCTTAAGTGTTTTTCAACCCTGCTCCTCAAAGTACACTCCCCTGCATGTTTCAGATGTCTCCCTGCTTCGGAACATCGTGTTTCAGTTGGCAGCTGTTTAACAGACCTTTGACGAACTGCAATTACACAGGCGTGTTAAAGCAGGGAAACATCTAAAACATTCGTTGCAGTTTGCCTTGAAGACCAGGATTGGGAAAACACGGCACAAGAAAGTGCAGCAAGTTTTAACGTCTAAATCTAACGTCACTAAAATTCTTGCAGACAATCTACTTTAATTCCACATCTATGTTGCAGCACATAGTTGCAACTGTAATTTTTTTATACTCCTTACTAATGTCTGTTTAATGCATTGATGAAGGGGTATTTAATCTCTGATTGATATAAACCCAACATCTGGGTTGAAGCGGTGCCTTTCTTTCAGGTTGTTATAGCTCACAGGTTTGTACCATGTTAAAATCCATATGACTAAACTATTATTCAGGTCTGGATGTTTAGGAAATAAGCTATAGTATGCTAGCATTTCCAGAAATTATTCACAATTTTGTTTAAAGTTTTTTTATTTCTCCTTTATTTCCAGTCTTCATTTTTTGCAGATATTTGTAGGTACATTTGTATGTTGTGAAGTAGTATAATCATATAACCCCCTAACCCTTTATTTGAAACGTCATAAATATAATCTGACAAGATGAGTTATTTCAGATCTCTAATGTAAAATCAACAAATCTCTTCTCAGTTTCTTCAGGACTTTCTTTGAAGTGTGGTTTACTTTTACCTAATTAAAAAATCTTTCTCTATTTCCAGGACTCTTCACAAGGAAACTCGGTTTTTCAGATCAACATGATCAGCTATATTAAACAAAAGTATCCTGAATTACAAGTCGTTGGAGGAAACGGTGAGTTTGTTGCTATTGGACACAACCGCGTCCCTCGAAACGAATGCAAAATTAAACGTTAAAAATCAAGCACTGGTAACAGTTCATCGAATTGTCTTACAATCTTTTGCTTTATTTATTTTTCCCTGCAGTGGTTACAGCAGCTCAGGCCAAGAATCTGATTGATGCCGGTGTGGATGCTCTGAGGGTTGGGATGGGTTGTGGTTCTATCTGCATCACGCAAGAAGGTAAAGGACAACTGAACACAAAGGTGGCATTGCAGAAATTAAATGTTTGCTGCGTGACTAGAGCACTCTGCTCATTTGTGGCAACAATACAGATCTGAAGGGCCACTAAAGCCTGATGGCCTAACCTGCATCACCTGGATTAATGTTTTCTTTGCCTTTTAGTGATGGCCTGTGGACGACCTCAGGGAACCTCTGTGTACAAAGTAGCCGAGTATGCAAGGCGTTTTGGCGTGCCAGTGATTGCGGATGGTGGTATTCAGACTGTGGGCCACGTGGTGAAGGCTCTTTCTCTAGGAGCATCCACGGGTGAGACCCAACCCTTTAACATTCAGAATTGTGAAAATGATAAGTAACAGCTCTATCCTTTGTGTAAATATTTCATACTGCTTTTTTAATAGATGTCATCAAAGCATGTGTGAAACTTCTGATCCTCTCTGACAGTTATGATGGGCTCCTTGCTAGCTGCAACCACAGAGGCTCCTGGAGAGTATTTCTTCTCAGACGGTGTGCGACTGAAGAAATATCGGGGTATGGGCTCTCTGGATGCGATGGAGAAAAGTACTAGCAGCCAGAAGCGCTACTTTAGGTGTGTGAGAGCTCAAAGGTCACAAATGCAAATGCTAAATTTGGGTGAGCTAGATATCAAGCGGTTGATGTCTTCCCTACAGTGAGGGTGACAAAGTGAAGGTAGCTCAGGGCGTGTCGGGGTCAGTCCAGGACAAAGGCTCCATCCACAAGTTTATACCGTACCTCATAGCTGGAATCCAACATGGCTGCCAGGATATTGGAGCAAAGAGCCTCTCTGTTCTCCGGTGAGGTTTCTGTTTTATTTGGAGCTTAGTAGTAATATTTATATACACTGTATTAAAGTATTCTGATTTGGGTTTTTTTCTCATAGTTCTATGATGTACTCTGGGGAGCTGAAGTTTGAGAAGCGAACCATGTCTGCACAGGTTGAGGGAGGCGTTCATGGACTGCACTCGTAAGTGATAAAAAAACTTTAAATTAATGTAGAAAACAAAAATATAACTGAACTTTTACTTAATTCTTTTTCAGAATCTCTGTGTAACTCTGTGTTATTTTATTCACACATTTATAACATCAAAAAGACGGAGTAGATATTGAATATATTTTAAAAGCGATCTTCTTTAGATATTAAACCTCGCGTTATATAAAAATAATAGAATACAAAAATCTGGAAATAATTTATACCTCATGATACATCAGCAGTTGTATCAAATAGAGCACAGCGACAAATGCTCTAAATTTAATTTATATTTATTACATGGACATATTTTCCTAGCTCTCTTTTTTCAGCTAATGTAATTGTTACATCATTTAATTAATAAAGATAATCTGTTTTCTCGCTTAAAAAACGTAAAACATGAATATAATAATTGTGATTATTGTTCTTATAAAAATGTCACATTTATTTAAATATAACATTTAGGTTTATCAGGGTGTGTACTATGGTGGCCATAGGCAGACGCGTAAGCAGCCTTCGATTCTTAATCATGTTGGCCAGAAAGAGGGTTAGGGTTAATATCAACAAAGAAGTTCCACAGCTTTGATATACAATATGTTTTTTATCGTTGGGTGAAGAACACTCAAACATTTTTAAAGTCTTTTTTTATAAACTTTTGATGTTTTTCATTGCTTTAAAACTACAAAAAATAGGGGGAAAAGCCATTAAGTTTAACCATCATGTTTTCCTCTATGGAAGGTTTTTTTTTTTTTTCAAATGTTACACTTTTTTGTTAAGGGCTATGCAGGTTTTACAGATTAATATGAATTCTTTGTAATTGGCTCTTTACATAGTAAAGGTGGCCAACCACTACTCTGAATCAGTTATCCATATATCAACTGATGATGCAGAAGTGATCTCTTGAGACTTTACATGGAAGTGTATGCTTTCCTCACATGAGATAAGACATTTTATTGTCCATTAAACGTACAGAAAATAGATATTTCTTTAACAATGGTTTGCTACTGTATCAAAATGATATTTTTATTTATAAAATGTATTTTTGGAAAAACTAATTAACTCATCTGTAGTGGTTGTAATAGATGTTGTTTCCCATTTTAAATTGACCGTGATTTGTATGGTTTAATAAACAAGGTATTTATCTTTTAGGTTTTAGATGATGGCCTGGTTCAAAGACCATAACAAATAAAGAAAAACAATGCATGGGAATAACTTAGAATTTGGTTTATTTTTCAAATACAGCATGGCTGGTAGGAGAAAAGAGAGACTTGCAGGAAGTGGTGGGTCTTATAATCTTCTGTGGAGAATCTGCATTCACTTCCAAACAACACCAATCTACCTGGACCTCAGAAACACAGATGCACACACACACACACACAGACACACAAATCCAGAAGAAAAGGGTTTGGCTGTAAGAGTTTCCTTGGCTATAATACAGCTCACAGCAAGGCGGAGAGATGTACTCTGGTTTATTCAAACTGCATTTTTATGCCAAGCACATTTAAAATATGGTCTTAAACTGAATGTAGGCTCAAAATTAAACTTTTTAGTGCAGACTAAATGCTGTTTTTGTTTTGTTTTTTTCTTTACCTCCACAGTTATGAGAAGCGACTTTACTAAATGGACAGAGGAGCGAAGGAGATCCGATCTGACAGTGACCAAATATTTAAAAACTTCTGCTAAAATCCACACCAACACTCTGCTTCCTCTACGTTGTGCCCACTCCCTCACTTATCGCAAACGGCTGATTCAGAGAGGAGGGTGGCATCGTAGCAAATGGAAAATCTTCAAACCGACACAGACTCTCTGAACACCTCAGACTTTGCTCTCAAGAAGTGACACATCAGGGTTATTCTTTTTTTTTTTTTCATAAGTATGCAGCCCTAAACTAGGTTCGTGTGCATGGGCTGATAGTCGTGAGAGAAACAGTAATGTGAATTCCAGGTTGTGTGAGATTACAGCATAGTCGGGCAAAGTGAAGGGGCACTGTGTTGTATCTGTCCTGTCGGAACCAGCCGTGGTGCAGATCAGCAGTATCTCTTTGTGGCTCGTTCGGGTTCATGCCTACCAGCAAACGCACCGTTGGACGTTCAGCTCATCCCAGTTCAACAACAGTCATATATGTGTGCCGAATACAAGACACCACCTTACTGTGTGTGGACTGTGTCGGTCTGTAACGGCAAACGTTTCCTGATAATATTTTTAGGTCATTACAGATGTATGCTGCTTCTATTACAGTACATGTTGTTTACTTGGTGTATTGTGCAGTCTTACAATTGAGACGTTTGTTATCTTTGTTAATCAAATCAGAATAGTGGACGGATCCACAAGGGGTTCCACTTTGGAAATTCAATCATACTGAGCCAAATAACCAGTGCCCAATATCAGTGTTGTTGGTATATTTCACATGGGAGGGACCAAAAGCTAATAAATATCAGGATATATATAGTGGGTCAATCAAAAATCACTTCAGCAAAGTGACTATTTCCTCGTGGTGATCTGAATATTTTTCAGAGAAAAACTTTTTATTAAACCCATATAGTCCTGGTGACTGAATTGAGCTGGAAGGATTTTTGATAATACATTTGTTTTTTGTTTTTTTGGGTTTTTTTTCAATGATTCAAGCATAGCCATATTTATATTCTGCTTAGATTACATACATACTGCCAAGTGTATTTACACTTTTTTTTTTACCTTTGAAACCAAAACTTGTGCAAGAATTAGCTTCTTTTTTTTTGTTAGGCATGGATTGTGCTTTTTTTAATTTGTTCACCAGCGGTATGCCTTGAAACAGAGATGGACACGTCAGCTCAGTGAAAAACGACATCTTGCCACGTTTTTAGTATCTTTTGTTCTTTCTTCCGTTGATGTTGGAGTTAGAGATTGTTTAAAGTGGACATCCTTGCCATTGTTTTTTACCATATCGTTTTCCTCTAACCTAATATAGTTTCTCTGTTCCACACAATTTGAACTAACAGTGCTTGCAGCTAAACTGGCTTTCAAGAAAATGTACTTAAACATAAGTGAAGAAAAGTATAACTACAATAATGTAAAACAGACTGCTGTTTTTTTTTCTTCTCCATTTAAGACTTCTCATTCAATGGTTTGGAACGTCTAAATCGTAAAGTACCAAGTCAGGACAGTCCATCCAGAAAGCACAAATGAAATTTTATCAACGTTTCTCTGTGTGAATTTCCGTTTACAGCACTTGCCATCACTAAATGGCACATTTTGCTGCCAAAAAAATCAAATGTTTTCTTTCTTTTCTTTTTTTTTGTAAACGGACGGGAAAGATTCAGTATTTAGTACATCTATCAGGAGATTTTGAGGAAGATCATTTTAGGATATGTTTACAGTAAAAACACTCATGAGAGGAAAGTTGCTTTTGCCGTTTTAATATGTTAAAATAAATACATAATACTGTGCATGAGCTCCTGTCATTTTTTTCAAATTGGCATTATAAAGCCATACGAGAATTACTTTTAAGCTCAAGAAGAAGACTATTTAACATTTTATTTCAACACAAATTATGCCAGCGAGGATGCTATCCGATTCATACAGTGCTGTGAAAAAGTACAGATTTCTGCTTTTTATTTGGAACTGAAATGTTTGGCTCATCAAACAAAAATATTTCTGACAGTCAGCCTGAGCAAATTCAAAAGCCAGCAATGAATAGGTTGAATTTAGTAATGGCGGCAAGCTGTGCTAACCAAACTATCTGAAGCCATGACCTAATGTAACTAATTAATTTTATGGTTCATCTTCTACCATACACACCTATTCTTGGTTTCTGCATGACCTATTAAATGAAAGCAGAAAAAAATTATGATCGCAGTACTGCAGGCCTCTTTTCCTCAGTTTTTGTGTTAACAAATCAGCAATAGGATTGGGCAAAAAGAGCATAAGTGTAAAAACCTATTGGCCTATCTTTTGGAAACATTTTGATTCCCAAGGGTTTAGGAAAATAGTTTGCAGATTGATGAGACGGGAACATCCTATCCAGGGGTGCTGCCAGGCCATTTCGGAACTCGACTAACAAGGGGATTGAGAGAGCTGATCGATTCCTAATCGCCACAGAGCACTAACACAGTACAGAGTTTTCAATAGTGGACCTGTGCAGAACTTTTTCAGTTTGGCATTTTCAACACAAATCTATCTTTCAGTGTCTAACAATAAAGGGGGAAAAAAGACAAATAGGACATCTTAATGGTGATAAGTAGTGTAGACAAAATACGGACACTAATTTAAGTACAGAGTAGCTTGTCCAGCTAAAAGGCTAACATTACAAAAACAGCTAACTGAATCCAGCAAATTTTAACTCTCAAAGTTTAGGTAATGTACAAGCTTTGTCTGTTCTGTTTTACTTTGTGTTCCAAGAGGTCTTCAGGCATCTACGAAAGTAGAGTTTTTGTAACATATAGCAGACAGTCAAACATGGCTTGGTAGTATGATGGCCTGAAGTTGCTTTGCTTTTTGTGGACCTAAATAATTTATGATTATTGGATCCATGAATTCTGCCCTCTACAAGATAATACTAAAGGAGAACGTCCAGCTGCCAGTTTCTGGCTTTTAGTTCAAGATCAGTTGTGTTAGGTAGCAGAACAACACACCAGCAATTACAACTCTTAAGTTGGGAAAAAAAGTAAAGATATCAGAGTCGGGATGGTTTAAGTCTGGACTTGATGCTAGTTGTTAAAAACTCTTGATGGCAGTTTAGTTATTTAAAATACTGTATTTACAGGTCAACCACTTCTTCACGTTGGAGCAGACTGGCTTGCAGAGCTTTATAAATGAATAAATTTGAAAACAGAAAATATTTTCTCAGTTTATCTAAAGGATATTTTAAATTTGATTTCCTGAAACATTGTGTGGCAACAAAAGCAAACACAAATTAAGTCTGTAGCACCTTTTTACAGCACTGTATGTAATAAAACAGAGACTAAATATACTGTACATTTGCCACCAGAGGGCACTACAGTCCCATAACTGAGCAAAATGTTGGTATGAGGTGTTTACATTTAGAAAAAAAACAACGTAAACCTATGTAGGTCACTACAATAGTAGCAGTTCAGAGCTTATATCGGTCACAGTACAACCTAGTGGAATGTTGGAATGCAATACAAATATCTGTACAAACAACTTCTTGTCCTATCATCACTTAGTAAAAGTAACTTTTTACTTAATATTATCTGCTTTTATCAGACATGTAAAATTTACAGTCTCTTGGCTTTTGACAATCTTGGCACTTGGACTCACAGAAACATTCACCAAATGCTTAAAGTCTTTTCAAACCTCCTGAAACATTTTGGCAGCTAAAGTCTTTTATATGGAGGTGAAGCTGATCTGCTCCATCAAATAACCTTTAAATTTCCAGGCAACTTGCTGCACAAAGCAGACACCCATTTTAGATCCTTCTTAATCAGTTTATTTTTTATAAATCTATGGTCTCACTGCAGATGCTTAAAGAATCCATTTGTCTGCAAACCGTAATGAATTCTTGCTGCACAGATCGATCTGTCTCAGTTGACAGGCTTTCCTGTGAGGCAGCTCCCAGAGCTTGGTAGTGTCTTTGTTGGTTATGGGATGCCACATCTGAGCCTTCCTGTGGAAGCTGCCTTGTATGTCTCTCAGAACTTGGGCAAAGGACAAGAGAGGAGCCAGTGAGAGAGGCACGGTACAGAGAGCAGGACGAGGAACTTCTTCTCCAACTTTCAGGGGAGGAATCACTGGAAAATGAGCTCAAGGAGGGATATTCTGGTGCTCCTTCTGTGGCTACATCTTGACACTGGGTGGATAGCAACTGTGGCTGAGAGGCTATCTCAAGGCAAGATGAAGTTCTATACATACTGGAGTCGGTGGAGAGAGGGTCACAGGGACCAGTGCTTGGAAGTGTCCAGTTGTTTACAGATGTGTCACTGCAGCAAATGGGTCTAACAGGACTGAAAAGGCTCATGGGAAACAATGCCTCGCTGAACAGTGCTTCATCTATACTACGCCGCAAGTTGATTGGTGAAGGGGGTCGCAGGTCTGTTGTAGAGTCACTTGAAAATGATGATCCACCTGAGGGCTCTCTGCCTCCGCCAACCTCAGGTTTTTCTGAACCCAGTAAACCTAAATCCAGGTCAAGATCTCTGTATGCTAAGGCCCGGTTGCTATGGTAGAGGAGGTCCAATCCGTTCAGGCTGTTTCCAAGCCTCTCATCCATCAGAGTGTACAGCGGAAGGCTTTCTGTCTCACCAAGCCCAACGGTGTGAACAATAGCAAGCTTCTCCTGCTGGCTGAGTGTCCACTGATAGGTTCCAGGCAGAATGGGGGACTTTGATGCGAGGAGTTCAGTCCAACAACTTCCAGCTACTGGAAGTTGGTCAGAACAAAAAACTGGTTGGGCAACAACTAAAAGTAAGGTAAGACAAACCCCAAGTTCACACAGTCTACAGCCAAACTGGAAAGCCCACCAGGGCCAGGGGTAGAAGACCTCCTCTCCACCAATAACACCCATAGCATTAAGCATGGCATATAACTGCAGTCCTGCACATGCTAAAGAAAACAATGCTGAAAGGCAAACTGTTATAGCTCCCCGATTCCAGTCCCGAGTCTCAGCAAATGGGCAGCGGTTGTAGCGTTCTGCAGGTGTTGGAGATGTGTTGTTCAGATGATAGATGTGCTTGGAGTCTGCCCGAACATAGATATAAAAAACAAAATAGGCAGCAGATAGAAATGTTGCAAGTGCCACAAAGGCTCCACGGGAAATCAGAGACAGAAAGAGGCACAAAGGGGGTGCTTGTCTGTAAATCTTCAAGAAAGCCACTGGACCAAAAGCAGCAGCAAAGTGCAAGATAACCAGACAGGCCAGAAAACAGGGTCTCTGGAAGGCTGAATAGGAGAGCTGCATTCTTGAGCGCATTGAAAGGAGAAGAAAAACCAAGCCAAAAGCTGCAGTAAGGCAGGGAAAAGGTGCTTCATAGAGCATAAGTGAGGCCTCTGTGGAGGATATACGATCCTGGTGGCCATAGGCATCATACAAAAGTGAGAAGGCCCTAGTGCATGTAGCAGCTAGAAGGAATAGACTGACCAGAGCAAAGTAGCCACACCCTGATGGACATCTCAGTGGCAAACAAAGCAGATTGAGTGCAGAGGCGAGTGCTAGCACTGCAAAGACTCCACCCGCACCGTAGACATGTGCCTCCCAAGCCAGGCCCCAGGCCGCCATGGCACTGTTCCAGTCTGTATGCAAAGGCACCAACATGGGTGTAGCTGGGATAAGAAAGAGGCTGGTTGACTGGTTTGTGGCAGTGATATTTTGAGTGGGCTTCATGTTCAGGGAAGTAGTGACATCCAAGGTGTAGGAGAGGTTACAGATTCCAGAGCGTTCTTTATTGCAATCTGGAAGTAAGCTACTTTCACTGCTTGGTAGGTCAGACATCCAGTCATCAGTGTAAAGAAGTATTGATGCCGTTTGAGAGAGAATACCTGCAGCCAAAATGAGAATAATAGATTTTAATTATCTTTGCAAATCGAATGGGATAAATCAGATTACCTATGACAGTCAAAAATTGAGAAGAGTGAACAAGAGAATGGCTCACTTACAAAACTCAAAGATCTTTTACAACATTTAAAAATATGTAACAATTAGAATAGGAAAGAAGGATTTTATAAATGTCCAAACTGTAACTGGAAAGTAATCTGCTTTGATCCATGATGCAAAAATAGCACCACCCGTAATGTGCTAATCCTGTGGAAAAGTTTGTAAGTAGAAAACTTCAAACTGTGCTAGACCCAGGAAAGTGTGTGTGTGTGTGTTTGTGTGAGTTCTTGTCTGGAATTCTGACTGAGGACCAATTTCTACCGTTTTGGGTTTTTAACCTATTAACTGAGGACCTTTTAAAACCAACCACTTGAGCTCAGCAACAGCAACAATTTGGTTAGGAAAAGTGTCTGGGTTAGGTATAGTACAGTCACTAAAATGAATTGTAGTCAATGAAGGTCCGCGCTACTTATAGAAAAACAAGAATGTGTGTGTTTGTTTATGTGCATGTGTGTCACAGCCACAGTGCTACTTTATCCTGCATTACATAAGCCAACTGGACTTTCCATATAACTTATAATTGTGTTCATCATGTCTTGGCACTACAAAGGAAGTAATTTAGCTTTGAGGATTAGGGTGTAAACATGTCTGTGTTTGTGTGAAATTTGCAGACGCATGCAAAAGTCTTTTTGTATATGTTAATGCGGTTGTATTACTGGACTCTTTAGAGAAATGTGAAATATTAGCATTTTGCAATCAACTTCATGTCACACAAGGAAAGCAGCAACGTGAGTTTAAATAAAACAGAAAAACATTAGTTGAATTCTTTTTAGCAGTACCTGGAGAATGCATCAAGACTTGTGGTGCCAGTTTAAAACTATAAATGTTCAGACCCTGGCACCACAAACCTCAAAATGTTTCTGTATAAATTTAAGTTGTCAAATTTTTCCAACTCTAAACTTATATTATTTTATTCTGGTTTTACATGTTTGTCTCCATCTCTTCCCTTTTATAGGTTATGCCCTTGACTTATACTTCTCCCATCCTTTTTTGGCCTCCTAATTCACTGCAGTTGTTTTAATTTTCCTTTCACACATGCTAGTGAAACAGTGTAAACACCCATACATGGATCTGTTATTCCGGATCTCAAATAAATGTGTATACATATATATGTCAGGTTTTTTTAAAACTTGAATTCATTTCCCCCTGCCTGCGGCTTTTCTTTATCAGTTTTCTCGTTTATTGCCTGACCTGAGAGTTGAATAACTGTCCCAAGCTGGGTTGAAAATGTCAAGCTTAAGGAAATATGACCCCACAGTGAGCTACTAGTGCATCTGTCAGTATGATACAAAAGCTCCCCTTCAGAGAGTGTACTGTTGTCTTGAGTGTCATCATTTCTCCAAGAGAAGCAAAAACATATGAACCTTTTTAATTCCAGTTTATTTTAGAGTGGATGCATTGTTTTTGTTTTTTCTATTAATGTAATATGCCTGTACTGACAAAATGGTGGTAATAAGGACTCCTTTTTGTATTTTTCCCCCCCAAAATCATCGCCACTGCAATGTATGCCTACTTGCCTACACAGAAGTGCTTTGAGGTAAACAAAAAGCACATGGCGAGCACATATTATGTCTAGTGTTACCAGAACGCAATTCATCACAGTACGCACAAAAATATCAAAAACCTAATTAAAAGTATGACATCAAAAAAAGCTTTTTCTTTTTTTTTTCTTAATAGCAATTATGATAGTACCCAGGGTAATCTGCTAGCTCATTGCCAAGGAACAGCGGTGGGATTGAAAGGTCTGCAGCGTGAGGTAGAATTAGGCTAAAAGATGTATTGCTAGAACCAATTGGATGCTATAGAGACTGTGCATATATAAGGTCACATTTCATTGTTTTATCAACTGAATATGGATGTTTCTCTACACGAGCTCTGTAGGCCAATCCATGGGAACATGATGTCAACAACCTTTGTGCTCAAATGTCTTTATAATTTGCAAACGTATCCATTATGTCTACCTTTATTCTTATGGGGAGCCTAAGTTACACCCTTCTACTTCTGGTCCATGGGTCCCCTTGAGAATGAGAATCAATGAGCCATAAAAGTTATTTCTGGTCCACATTGTTTTACATCCTGAATCACACATTTGTTGTACCTCAATTTAAATAACTAATGATTTGTGTTTCAACTGTGTTTGCAAAGTGATTTAACATTTATATGATTGTAAAAATCTGCAATTAAAATGCCTACAAATCAGAAGTCGCATATTTGACGTCACTTTTATCATTGACTTCTATTCATTATTTTTTCAGCCAGGGGACCCACGGGCCGACCGGAAGGGGAGGAGACATAGGCTCCTTATAGAAAAACATGTTACCAACTTACTTAAAATAATAGTGCCTTGTAAAAGTATTTACACTTGTATAATTTTTTCGGATGGCCTCACAGAGACCATCAAAGTTTTGTTAGAAAACTTCAATAAACAACCGTAATATCACGCGATAACTACGTAAATAGAGAGGAGAATGTCAATAAAATCCACAGCGGAAAAGCCACACTCCTCTACCGTACTGGTTTTATTTTTGAAATATAGCGGATTAACTTGGCTGGCTCATCTCTCACTTCCTGTCTGGCTCATGCAATTTCTTCAACTTCACTAAAAAATGCATCCATCGTCCTGAAAAAATAAGCTTGATCCGAAAAGTTAATGGAGCCCCTTATCTAGCCCCTGACCGCACCACAGCCGGTGTGAATGCTCTGATTGGAATCCATGGTTTTTCGTCCGTGCAGTAGCTGTACATTAGTTCTGTGCTCAGTGTGAATCAGAAGTTAGTTCACATTGCAGTAATATTGAACTTTTTGGCCTACATGGGACCTTGTGAAGTGGAAAATTAACACCCTGAATTGCTCTGTGCCCATCATGAAACATGGTGATAGCAGCATCATGCTTTGAGGATGCATTTCTTAAACTAGGACACACAGGACAACACTTGAAGAAAAACTGGTAGAGGCTTCTAATGACACAGCAGTAGAGCAGAGGTTAGCCTTTGAACAGGGTGTATGGATTGATTTAGAGAATATGATATTCATATGTTAGAATGGTCTAGATCTGCATCTAACTGAAAAAGTCTTTCTGCTTTGTAATTGTTCTTCTTATCTGTTCTCAGTATAATCTGACTGAGCCATGCTCCAAATGAATAAAACAGAAGTTTCTAATGTCCCTCCAGTCTCTAATGATCAACACAAATAAATACCTTATAGCTATGAAGCTATTTGTATAACAATTTTGAAAATCCTTTCGCCTACCATTCATAATGTATTACTCAGTGTTGCTCTATCACACAAACTTAAAAATAAAATTTAATGATATAATGTTTGTGGTTGTTAAGTGTAAAGGTTAAGACGAATTAAAACATTTGCTTGACTTTGTTTCCAAACACATGCCATTTCCTTTAGAACATACACATTTTAGCCCTGTGATTTAGTCATAGCTTTCAGTAGCTATGTTGGAAATTTGGCTAAAACATACAGGCAGCTGTGGGCATTTTAAATGTGGAGGCTGTATATAACGTAGGTGGTGTTCGGCACAGGGTTAGGTCAGTGACTTGTCTGGCCTTTTTAAAAATTTTTTACTTCTCAAGGAAATTGTTTGGAAGCTCGTGAGTCAGACTGTATGGAAACAGTGACGGGTGTTGAATTAGGCCCATGGTTTTCTTTTGCTCTTGTCAGGTGGAGTCACATTTGATTTGTCTGTTTGCTCTGTGGATGCCTACGGTACACGAACAGATGGGAGCATGATATCCCACTTCATGCTGCTTGGTTATCTGACACATTCCTGCGTTAACAAGTCTCTCGTGTTAAACTAAGTTGACACATCAGAAGCAGATGGAAAAGTAACCAGGGTGGATAGCAACAGAATGGTCATAAATACTGTAAAGAACCAGAAAGAAGATCCTGCCATCTAAGCCATTGTATTTCCCCCCACTCCTCTGTTACATTCACACATTAGAAATTTCAATTATGCCCTAAACTCTTACCATTAAAGCTTTCTATCTTTTTTTAAATGACGATGACAAATGTGATTATATCTTATTTAAATTTTATTTAAGAAACCTACACAATAGAGGACAGATTTGTGAAATTGAAGAAAAAGGATGGTTTTCATTTTTAAAAATCTAAATCTGAAATGTGTGTCATGGATTTACATTCAGTTCATATAAATAAACTTTTTTTATACAGCCAGCTTTGTCTCGTTACAGCTGCATCTTGTGGGGTCTGCCGATACTAACTTTAATTTTGGAGGCATTTATGTCAACTCTTTTTGCTAAACCACTCAATAAGATTAGATGTAGAATTTCTTTGAACAGCCATTTCCAAAGGTTGCCACAGATTTATCATTTTTTTAATTGAACTGAATTTAGGGATTTTGTCCTGTTGGAAGTTAAACATTACCCCAGTCTCAAGACAATTGCTTACCTTGTTTACTTCTAGGAGTGCCCTGTATTTAAGTTCTGATAGATCTACTGTTTAATTCTAACCACCTTTCCTGTTTCTACTGACGGAAATAATCCCCACAGCATGTTGCTGCAACCATCATGACTAATGGTGGAGATGGTGTTTTCAGAGTTATGTGCAGCACATTAACCAAATATTTTTGCTTTGTTCCACATGTCTACTTGTCCCCTACATGGCTTGTGGCAAACTGAATAATTAACTTATTACATGCTTCTTTCTTTTAACAATTCAACAAGATTTCCACTCTTCTACGGAGGCCGTATTTTTGCAAGCATTGTCATACTTTTGCCATTTTTGGAGATGTCCAACTCTTGTTGTAACGTTGTTTCAAAGTATAATAGCCTAATATCTTTACATAATATTATCTTTTGGCTGAATTGAAAACAAAGTGGTGGCAAGATCAATATATATTTTTTAAATTTATCATAACACACTTGGATAGTAAAATTTTAATCCTGGCTTTACATTATCTCTGTAACCAATTTCTACAACAGATTCAGAAAGTTTATTTTGCATGAAGTAGGCTGAGACTTTTTATTCCATTCTGAATGAAGACCGGAATATCCATAAAGCAAAAAATGCTAATGTAGTATACAGGGTTGTATTCATGTTGTAATTCTTTTTACCCTCAATTTTAAATATTGCAATGTCTCACTTGAGGTACCTAACCCGTAGATGAGCTAAGGTAATAAAGACAGAGCACTTTTTTTTTTTATTGTCAAAGGACTACAAAATCCACATAGATATTTTATTAGCTTCAAGATGATTCTGCATCATGAAACTCAAGGCTCTGTGTTGTGTCTATTAGGTTCACCGGTGAATAAGCAATTAAGAGGGAGCTCTGACGGAAGTTAGATTAAACATTATGAGAAAGAGCACACATTTACTTGAGGGGAACTGTGAAACAACAGCTTCTTAAACAGTTTGTGCAGTGGAAAGAGACTTGCTGTCAGTTTGTTTCATCAGTCTCTTTGAGCCTGTTTTGAAAAGAAATAGATTGTCTTAGAATAATGGTTTTTTTCACCCACTTTTGACCTACCAGACTAAATAACCCATGACTTTTCATCATTAGCACATGGGAAATTCTACAGATCTATTTTGAAAAATCGCTTCACATCATTTGCTATTCTGGGTGAGGTATTGTAGGTTACATCTATTACTGTGAACTGGGGCAAGAGTAGATTCATTCAAAACATGTCTGAACAGAAATGAGCTTCACGATTTCTATACTATTTGCAGTCTATCAAACAGCCTTCATAAAAATATTTTATCATTTTCCCTTAACTGAATATTAGATGGATCTTCACGTCTGCACTGAATAGCAGTCATCCTTGCAGTAATGAAGAGGATAATGTGTCGTTATGAAGGCTTACAAAACAACAACGCTGAATTATATTGATAGTTTATAAGCTATTGCAGATGCGTAGTGAAGTATCAGATAAAAAACTTAAACCCGAAGTGGTGATATAAATGGTAACATTTTCCTTGTCATTTTACTTTATCCTTTAGTGGAGCTTGAATACAATATTTGATTTAGCAGTTTCATTTACAACTGAGTTAGATCCAGTTTGTCAAAGAAATCGTTCTATTTCTGTTCAGAGTAACTCATATTGGAATTATAGCTCCCCCTATATGCCCACAATTCAAATGTGTACAAGCAAAGACAATGCATCAATGAAAGTAGATGTATAATGAAAGGAGGGTCTAGGGTCAAAGTATATACCATACATGTTTAACATTCTGACTACAAGGAACAGGAAATCGGCAAAGATGCCAGCAGATGTGGGATGACGTGAATACAAGCGGAATAAATCCAAGCTTTTCTCTTCACAATTGTGAAAACCTTTTAACAATTTGGAAATTAGATCAATCATTTAATGTCATACAAACTAAAGGAGGACAGAAATAAAAAAAACAAAAATCCCCTGAAAAGCAAGCACCTGCGCTTGTGTTATTGTTTGCATACATTTATTGTTGGCTCTACAGCATACCTATTTACTGTAGGAAGTTAAAAAAGAAATATTGAACTCCGTTGAGCCTTTTGCTTTCAAGATGTTGGGATTATTTATGAACCATTTATGACTGTTTTAACATGTGGAAGAAAAGCTACGCTAAAATTGTTGTGAGTGTGTAGTCTTGGTACCCGTATTGCTAAGTACATTAGTCTAATATTGTGAATAATATTGAAGTCAAAGCAATTGTGTACTGTTACACAATTACATATTCATAGACATGAATATGTAATTCCATAATTTCTGCCTCACCACACTTATAATACTAAACAAATACTGCTGAAAAAATTTACTTTTTCCTCATGTACGGCTACATCAAAATGAATAATGATTGTTATTCCAGTAATTAAATATAAAAAAAGAAATTATTTTTGCATTATTTAGAGACTGATAGATTTCATGCATTATTTCTGATAATTTTGATGACTATGGTTTAGGATGATTATGGTAAGCTTAAAAATTAGCTTAATCAAAAAACTGAATCTGTATTATCCTATACACAAGATATAAAGTAAATTTTTGGAAGGTTGAACTTTTTGATATTATTTGACCTTACTGAAATGCATCTGTGCTAGCTGAAGTAAATATGCTTTGTGTGTTAAATCACTACTAAGTATTTCTCCTAGTCAAATCAAAGTTTTGAAACAAATATGAATTACATTTATATAGTGCTTTTCGATGCCCTCAAAGCACTTTACAATTCCATTATTCATTCACTCTCACACACTAGTGGAAGCAAGCTACATTTGTAGCCCTGGGGCAGACTGACAGAAGTGAGGCTGCCATATCGCACCATCGGACCCTCTGGCCAACACCAGCAAGGTAGGTGAAGTGTCTTGCACAACGGAATTTAACCCATGGAAGCAGGAATTGAACCCACAATTTTTGTGTTTCACTGAGCCACAGCTGCCCAATTGTGATATGTTGGCAAAAACTGGGGCTGCACCATGGTACCGTTGGTAGCACTGTTGCCTTGTAGCAAGGAGGTCCTTGGTTTGAATCCTGGCCTGGGATCTTTCCGCATGGAGTTTCCATGTGCATTCCCTGTGCATGCGTGGGTTCCCTCCGAGTACTCTGGCTTCCACCCACAGTCCAAAAACATGACTTTTATGTTAATTGCCTCTCTAAATAGCCCTTAGGTGTAAGTCTGTGTGCAAAGTTGTCTGTCCTATTTCTCTGTGTTGCTCTGCAATGGGCTGGCAACCTGACCAGAGTTTACCCTGTCTCCCCTACCGATCCTACAATGGTAAGTGGCATAGATAATCAACAGATGGAAAAAACTGCAGCTCTTTTATGTAATCAGCAAATAAAAATGTGCATTGTTTTTTCAATAAAAGCTATTTGTTTAAAACCAATTATTTTCTTTATATCTGAGACAGTACAGGGGCATGTTAGTTCAGTGGGTGAGCATCGATCCTTATCTTTTCTACTCTCTTGTGTAGAGACACCTTGTGTGAGCAGTTATCTTCTCCCACTGGAAGAAATTAGTAGTTTTTAGGAGAGGATGCATGGCACAAATATTTCACAGATTTTTAGGTATTTAAGCATGCACGGTAGCTTATGAAATGCACAGCAAGCTGTATTTAATGGTTGAAAAAAAGGGATTAAACAGGGTTGTAACTGACAGGAAGCTTTAAAGCATTGCTGGTGTATTTACTCACCTGTGTTCTGTGCCGTGGATGTTATCAGCTTAGCAGTTGATGTGGAAGTGTCTGTCAAATGTGTGTCAGCATCCACGCCTGTAGCTGAAGTAACCCCACCTTCATCTTCCTCCTTAGCCCTTTTGTCTGGTAGCTCTAAATAGACACAAGCAGTTTCACTTTATAGTAATATTAGAGTAATCTAATTCACAAAGCACTAGATCTCTGGAGTAGCAAAATAGATTAGCAGTCCTGAAGCTTTCCAAAGGACAGTTCAACCATTTATTTACTCTGCGCACAGCATATCTGAGACGTAACTGTTCAGAAAATGGAACGAATATATTTCCCAACCCAGTTCTGTCAGGGATTGGCCTATCAACCACTTAGTTGCAGGCAGCCATCCATAGAACAGTAGATTGGGCCTTTGTGGTCTAATTACATTGACATCCTTATGTGGATGGGTGTGTACATCCTGGCTCACTGCAAATCCAGACTCTTTTCTAGTGTAAGCAGAGGTGAAGAACTAGACGTTTTAAATGCATTTTATGGCTGTACATAGTAAAAATTGATTTCTTTTAATTAAGTATAACCTGATAACATTTCAGGGGTTCAGGTTGCTGAAGTTACTTATCTTTGATTTGTATGTGTCATATCCCAAAAATTGAAGTATAATTTGGAAAGATAATTTTTTCCCTCTTTTTTGTGAAAATTTGTTATGATTTTAAGACTAAGACATTAAGTACTTACCTTAAATGTTCTAATGCAAAATTTTACGCTAAAAAAATAATGTATGTAAATAAAATAAATAACATAAAATTATTTCAATGTTCATTTATTGACTCTTTGTGTCCATTTCTATGACATTTTTTTGTTGTTGGAAAATGTTATTTCTGAACATTTTTTTTTTTTAAATGTCTGCTTGAGTGATTGTCATGTTAAAGGGTTTTTCTTTAGTAAATTCAATTCAATTCAAAAATACTTTATTGATCCTATAGAGAAATTAAGGGTTGTTGTAGGTCATAACTAATTCATTTTTCAAGGCGTTGTTGTAGACCATGATGGCTGTGGGGAGAAATGATTTCCTGTAGCTGTCTGTGTTGCAGCGAACCTGATACTCTGTTGCTGTAGGATAGTCTCATGAAGGGGATGCTCAGGGTTGTCCATAATCATAAAGTTGTCATAAAGGCAAGTTTTGTACCAGGGTTTTCTTAAACAAAGGAATAAAAGGTTCAAACCTGTATTAGATCATTTGTTGTTGAAAAATGTAAAATATAATTATTCTTGATGAAGATTCATTAGGGCAACATACTCATTTTATGTTAAACATATTAAGTTCAGCTTTCAAATATTGGAGGCCACGTCCAGTCAGTGCAGTTTCTTAGATCTGCTTACAGACAGCATAACATGTGCATGTGACAGGAGATTAAATTATGTATAATACAATCTGTTCGAAATGGTTTAATGAGAGTAAACATGAGCACAAACTCAATCAGGTAAGAACAGTCGGGGTCCGGGTCATTAGCTCATCATACACAACATTTCTAATGATCAACTGCTTGCAAAGACAGAGCAAAAAGAAAAACAAAAAGGGTTTTAAAGGAAGGTGGTGAAGCTAAATTTTCATTTTAGTTAAGCAGGTCAATCTTCCATGTTACTCCTGAATTATCATATTAGTGTCTAATGTGTACATGCATAATCTACTTTTATCATGTCCTAAAGAGGTCATGTACTACTTTTTTATTACTCCTTTCATTTCTTTTTCCTTTAACTGTTTTTAAGTATGTAAAATATACAATATTTCATATTTATAGCAAGTAGTTTTTCTGAGGCAATGGAATTACAAATTCCTATGCTTTGTTTATAAAAAAGTGCAAAAATAGGTTTTAAAATATCACAATAAATGGTGAAAAAAACTATTAGCAACTTGGACTTAGCCTCTTGGTGGATTTTAAATCAGTTTTGTCATAATCAGCAACAATAAATACGAGCATGTGTAAATCATAGAACCCAATGAAGCAAAGATTTTTGACACAACCATTCTCATTTATGGGCAGTGTTCATGTAATTTATTAAGAGTTCCTACTTATATTAAACAGGAAGATGATGTTGCTCTCTATTTCATCATTATTAGTGTAATCTTGAGCAAGCTTTGTGAAAAGAAAACACTAATTGGTTTCTGACAAATACACTGATTTTAAATTGACTGAGAAAGCAGAGATTTGTTGGGGTGCAGAGTAAAACAAAGCAGCATTAATGGATAATAAAAAGAGATGCCCTGCTTTTCTTAGCTATTCTCTTTTTTCCTTTTCCTGTTACATTTCAGTCCAAATTTATAAAAACTAGTGATGATTCCATGAAACAGCTCTTCTCATCTCTTCAGAATGAAATTCCTTTGTTTTAATCTAGTTCTATATACTATTTTTAGATGACTTTGTAAAATATAGTAATATCACTAAATTAGATTTAGTATTTTTTTTGTTATTTTATTTTGGTCGACTTTCTAAATAAAATAAAAAATATTGATGCGGAAATGAAAAACAAATGCAAGCAAAAACACAAGACAAAAACGTTTTTGTCTTTCAAGACTAACAATTGGTTGCTTTAATCTTATTCTTATTGTCTTAGCACCTCAACAGTGGTAAGAGTATAAATCTGATATTAGTGGCTCTCGATAACCTATATCCCCAGCCTCTTTCCTCGTCTCTCATAATTGCCCTTGTTTGCTCATGTTAGATGGTCCCTTATAAATTATCTGACACATATGCGCAGCATTGCAGTTCGTTTTCATCAGGCTTCTCAAGGGCAAGGCCACAAAGCAAGTACTCTCCCGATGCAAGAAAAGCTACCTATTTTTGTGGTGACGATGCTTAATGTGTTTGGAGATGAAATTACTCAACTTGTGCAAAATTGGGCAGTGCATATTTTACTACCCGTTGATCCCAAGGTATTGTGTGTACATTTATATGTATTTTTATGTCTTCCAACCTTTTCATCAAATCTTTTTCCAAGCATTAATTACCCTAAAGATGAATTTCATGTCCATGGACCAAAGTGAAAGGGATTTGTATTAATCGAAAAATAAAATGGTTTTAAAAATGAAAGGGGGTTGGGAGCGAGGGATCAGCCTAAACGGCAAGAAGCCTATTTGCCATCCAAATAGCGAATGGCAAACGGGCGGTCCCACAGGAGAGATGGTGATTTCGCTGAGTGTGCATTCAGAATACTGATGCAGGAACACAGAAGCCATCTCCGCCCAGCAGAAACCCCCTCTCTTTGCTGTTTGCCACCGTACGGTGCACAGCTGAAAACGAGAGCAGACACAACACTCGCCACAGACAAAACATCCTGCAGAATCAGCAAAGGGCACAAGATCAACATTTGGGATCACTGCATTCCAACGCAGTTCATGTGTGAAAGAAAGTTTCACCCAAATTCACCATAATGCACCATATTATAGATTATAAGCCATTTAAACTTAAAATCAGTTGGAAACTTTTTGGGTTTTTAATAATTTTAATGTGCTTTGATGTGTTCCGAAAATGTGAATCCTATACATATTCAGTTATATCTAAATCAAAGCATTAAATGAAATGAAGTTGAAGTAAAGTTCATGTAATCAAAGAAAGAACATGAGAATAATTTAGAAATGCCAAGCAGAAATAAAATAAAATAAAATAAGGTGACACAATGTCATAAATTACGGTATGAAATTAATTTAAATATCATGGTGCATTAAAAGGATATTTTAAGAGACGTGCGTTAGGATGGCATCATTGGACAATAGAAGTTCATCAATCATGGTTTCATCAAATGCATACCAAAGCTCCCATTGCTTAGAATAATCGACTCATGATTTTCTTGTCCAACCTTTGACCCAACATGATGAATGTGTCTGTATGTGCTGGAGGATCTCCTTCTGAAATCTCATTAAGCATACAGACACCAGCCACGGGGGATGGGCAGGAAAAAAGGTGTTACTGCTTCAATGTCAAACAAGGGACACCTGAAATGTACGCTCAGCCGATAGATTGTTTTGTTCATCACCTTTTTCTTTTCATGGAATAATAAATCCTACACATTAGATGGCATTCTCTTTCATTACAAGATGACTCATACAGAGTTGAAGAGGCATTGCTTTCAAGAAACTCATTATAGATGCTTAAAGTTGCTACATGAGGGATAAAGTGACTTTCAAAGAGCGTAGGATGGATTACATCTGGAGGTATCTGTGAAATAAAACATTAGCTAATGATTTAAGGTTTGTGATACATCATGCAAAGTGTCTCTTCACCCACAGCATATTGCTCAGTTGATTCAGTTGCTTTTTTCTTGATGGATGCATTGGAAATTTAATAATGCATTGTAAGTATGTTTTTGTGCTTCTAAAGCAGCTCATTTTTCCAAGAGTTGTTATGTTGTTGTTACCGCTCTTTTTATAAGTTCAACAGTCCAATTTGACCACTAAATAACATTGTACCATGTTAAAAATTACTAACCGTCCTTTTAAGATATTAATCTGCACATCACATCAGAACGGATTCCCCGTTGTTTACTTTTGTAGTTATATATAACAATTTTGAAATCTGACCTTTGGAAATATTTCACATACTGAGGGCTCTTGGGCTCTTGAAGAACACCTTCAGCAAGACTTTAAACTGAGCTAGAATATTCTTATTGCAGAGATGATGTCCCTAAGCCTTTAAAAAATGCAATCTTTATGAAGGGTTTCTAATCAAAAGTATTGCTAGAACAGAATTATTTTATTCTGCAACTTGAGAACTTGATAGCCTAATAAAACATTTCCACAACCAATTAACTCCTCTTGGAATTATGTTTTTTAAATGTATATTTGTTGTTTATTATTTCTTAATGAACTGGGGCATACAATCTAAATAGCTAGGACTTGAGGGTTGGTGTCCTGCCAGTTTTAGATGTGTCTCTGCTCCAACACAGCCGGTTAAAATACTCTACTACCTTCTCATACTTCTGCAGAGATCTGCTAATGAACCATCATTTAATTTGAGTGTGTTGAACCATTGGATGAACTAATACCTTTGATAAAGTTAGACCTCTAATCATCTGATAATTCTCTGAATGGATATTTTCTCACCCCGCCTCTCGCCCGATGACAGCTGGAGATAGGCACCAGCCCCCTTGCGACCCCTTGAGGAATAATCCGGTTCAGAAAATGGATGGATGGATATTTTCACTTTCCTTTGGAATTTTACTTTAAGTAATGCTGTGTGGGGTTTTGTATATGTTCTGCTTTGTGTGTATCTTCTTTGTTAATTGACAAAATAGATGTGTAATAGTATAATCTTTTATTCTGTTAGCATGTAGTTTCACTAAAACTATTTGATTTCAATTGAAGTATCATTTTTGTGATATTGGTCATATACTTTTATAAAATAAGAATGTTATTTATTCCTCAAAGCAAAATAATTCAGGCTTCATGGCAGAGATGTCAAAAAGCCAAACTATCTGTATCCATTCAACGGCCATCTAACGAATACTAAAGACCTGCCTGCACGTGATTGATCACATTTACCTAATCAATGAAGTGGATTTGCTTAGATCTGCTTACCTTCTGCAATTGGAAAGCTATCCCTTTGGCTATGCGTTGTGCTTGGTATGGATTCCACAGCTGAATTATGATTGATCCGGAGAGTGGTAGAAAATGCTCCAGACTGTTGTTCAGCATTCACAGTTCTTGTCTCAGAGAAGCCCAAATCCAAATGGCTTAGTGTAGTCTGGATTTGTGCTGTTGTGCTCTCCACCACTAAATTTGGAGCCTCTCTGACGGTAGAAGAGAAGACTTCTGACTCTTGTTTGGGATTCACCATAGTGGTCTCAAAGCCCAAGTGTAAGTGTTTTTTTGTGAGGTACATTTCTGATGTTCTTTCCACTTCTAAATTATGATCTGTCTTAACGGGAGCAGATAATACTTCTGGCTGTTGTTCAACATTTACAGTATTGGTCTCGAAAACCCCCAAGTCTAAAGAGTTTTGTGTTGGGTTAATTTCTGAGATTGTGCCTTCCACCATGGTAGGATCCGTCTTTAGGATAGTAGAAAATAACCCCGGTTGTTGTTCAGTGTTTGCCAGACTAGTCTCAGACAAGCCCAAGTTCCAGTGGCTTTGTGTGGAGTGAATTTCTGATGTTCGTTCAATTGAGTGAAGGGCGACACTTACAGCTAAAGTTTCTTGTTCCCTGACAAAATGAGAAGTCTCCACTAGTCCTGGGTTGGGTGTTGTGGTTCGAACTGTTTTCCATGTCAGGGCAGTGGGAACTGTAGTTTGTGGTTGTCTTGTAGAAGAAGTTCTCTGTGTAGAAAATATATTATCCCGAAAAATACTTTCTTCATCTATGCGAGGTTTTTCAGTAGCACCTGGGCTTGAAGTAATTTCTGTTGTGGAACTCCATGGTGTTGGGTTAGAGGTTATGTTTTGTTTGGGAGTGTTGCTTCTGTTAGGACTGTTTGTGAACAGAGTATTTCTAATATAGCTGCTTGTGGGAGTAACAAAAGCCTTACTGTTGCTCTGAGATATGCTGCTGTATGGCAAATCCGATGTTCTAGTGGGAGGTGGGTCAGTTCTTATCTCTGCCACACTCATAAAGACCCATTGAGTCAATGTTGTGGTTTGTTGAGATTCCTCAAAATTGCTCCCTTCTCCTGACCCCGTATGGTCTTGAAAGAGACTGATTAGTTCTGTCACCCCTTTGGCAGTTGTGGTTGAGACAGCATCTTCATTTTTGCCACCAGAGCTCCCAAAAAGGCCAAATGAAGTTAGGGAAGGAAGCTTGGGTATGGAAGGAAACCACGAGTAAATGCTTGATTTCTCCTCAGGTGAATTTTTGCTTGATGGTGTCAGTTCCCCAGCGGCCTCTTCGTCGGCCAGAGCTCGACTGTGAAGCAGCAAATAATACCAGAAGAAGAGAGCCAAGGTCAAAGGGAATCGAAGCATGCTGTTGATTGTGGAGCACTGATTGTCACATGTTGTTCTCTATTCTTCTAACCCCTGAGGTGGGTAGGGCTGGCTCCTCTACTAAATGGCCTAAAAGACAAGAACACACAGGACACTTGGTGACACACTTTTCTTCTACAACATTTGGGTTGGCTTTACTTGAAAAAGTTGGCATCTGTTCATTTGGCTTTTCAAGGATCACATTTAAGCATGGAGCTTTACTTAGTGGCCCATTTATAGAAGTTTAAATGTAAAAATGATAAAACTCATAACAAGCATGTGATAAAGTCAGAGGACAGCTAAACAGGTTATCTTCCCAAATTTTAATAACACAAAGAGCTTATACATTTTGGCAAAGTAATTCTTTTTTCTTTTTACAAAGTGTCACAAATACGGTACTTAAAATAATTCAAAATGCTTTACAATAAAAAAGCAACAAAAGTAAAGGAACGGACATATTAAATCAGAAATTCATTAAATAAATATAACAATTTAAGCATAAATTCAAAAGGAAAAAAGCAAAATGTACATATTAAATAAATTGCTAAGTTGTGATAAAAACCCTGATAAAATAATTTTTGAACTTTAAAGAAATTCTGAAAGAACAATATTTTTAATCCTGATTTTCTCTTTTTTAAAGAGCAAAGCATATAAGTAAATCTGAAATATTTTTAAGTTGAAGAGCATTTCATGCTTTAGAGACCATGGTGAAGATTTTAAAATTAATCAGTTTAAAAACAGGAAGCCAGTGCTGTGATTTAAGGAATGAGATAATCCATTTCCTGGTGTTGGTTAGGACTCCAGCAGCAGCATTGTGGGTCACTTTCATGTTATTTAAAACTTTTATACAGACTGTAAAATAAATCTTTGCAATATCTAACCAATTGAAATAAGCAGATGGACCATTCCTATGTCAAGCTTTGCCAGGAAATAGTTAATTCAAAGATGTAAGGTGGGGGTAAACAAATTTTGTTATGGACTTGAGGTGTTACATTTTTGGTATAAGTTCATAAGGACACTTGATTTTTTTTTTCTTGCTCAATGGCTTTCAGCCTCACTGAGTTTTGAAAAAAAAACTGACTGTTTTGTAACTAAAAGTTCTTGTGTTTTCTTAAACAAGCTGGAGCATGTTCAGACCGTTCCACTCATTAATATTGATGGACACACTTAACTCAGTTACTGAAATGTAGTGTGACGGATAAAGTTGTGCTTTACCAATGTGTAAGTGAATTTGAAATAATCCATAATCGTAGCTGTGGGGAACATATAATTTTTGATCTAAAGTTGACTAAGAACAGAACCTTGAGGAATCCCGAATGGGGTATTTGTTTGCTAAGATGTGTAATGACCAAATTACCAAATTAGTTAGAGACCAGCAGTTTAGCACAGTACCAAAAAAATCGCACCCAAGATTCTGGAATATGTAAGTACGTAACAGTACTTTTTTTCTTTTTTCAAATTCAGTACTAATATTAAGTAGTACATATACAGAAGTAGAAAAAGAAGAAACAGCAACCTACATCTTAATCTATTTATATGTAACCAAAAAACAGTAGCTGAGAAATGTTTTCTATGAGCTGGGTTGGGGAGAAGTTAGAGAGGAATTGGAGTTTGGCTTGTCAGTTTAGGAACAGGGGGACCTCCCAATTCTTTCCTAAAACGTTAGATGGTTTCAAGTCACCAGCCTGTTGCCTAAGTGAAAAGATTGGAGCACCAAAGGAATTTCCCCTGTGAGAACAATAACCTGTGTAATTCATCTGTACTTTACTTCCTCTGAACATCCCCAGGCTTTGGTTTTGTTGTCTTTAAATCTCAGATTTATTTGTTCTTTCAAACAGACAAAGATATTTGTGTGGGAGTGACAAAAACATCAATATTCACTGAAAAGCTACTACGATGCTGAAACCCTCTTCCTTTGATGCTCTCAGTCCTTTTCTAAATGGTTTTCTGCTCTATTAACCTCAATTATTTTATATTTGTTGCATGTTTTTGCTGATTCATATCATGTTTCTCCATTGTCTTAAATGTACTCTTTTCCCTTTCAAAGGCTTATAAATCAGATCAATAGACCACAGCTAAAAATTTTTCAGTGGTCAGTAGTGTATTGGTTTAGCCCTGTCATTTCTCTCTGTATTTTTACCTCAACAGATGAAGTACACTTACTTAAAAGTCTAAACTCTGACTAACAAGGGATTAAACATAGAACTTCCCACACACTATCTACTTTTAGCACTTTGACTGAGCAGCATGAAAATCAGTTTCCATAGGGGTAATGCTTATTTTAGTAGCTGACTGTGGAGCTTGCAGTGACCAACCTGCACACAGTTCAGACATGCAGAGATGTGATTGTAGATCAGATTGGACTTCAGTCTCTATGTTAGCACACAGTGAACTTCTTCGCCCACATGTACTGTTCTGTAGTAGGTGTAAACACCCACGCATGCTCTTCCTTCTGGTTTCTTCAGAGATTTTGTCAACAGTTTCTAATCGAAATATACATGCCAGCAAAAGGGAATAGTATCTTCAAGTAATTTATCTTTTATCTCTTGTTACTCTGCTGTTGATTTAACATATAAAATATTTATCATTAAAACAGCAGAGGCAATGTATAATTTAGTTTGGCTAACATTCTCATATTACACCACAGTATCGCTTTCATTCATCATCTTAGGGTGAAAGAAAACTCAAGGAAAGTTAAAAATATAATTGTTGATGAGTTTGGGAGGTTTTCCATTAATTTGTATAACCAAAAGTATATTTATCTAAATTGTTTGGGCTCTCATTTAATACTTATTTCTAAAGGATCAGATAAACTGCTCCAGACTATTGCAAACTTCGACAAGGACCTTACAAGGACCTACCTTCATATATTTTGTATCAGGAGCACAACATGCTAAAAATCCCTCTTATTACCATCCCATGAGCTCAGACATGATTTAGAATGTGTTTTTTTGATTTCACTTATAAATATCTTATTTTTCTAGCATTCAAAAATCCAGCAAAATTTTAACTTTTCATGAAATAAGTAGCAGAATCACTAATTGGTAAATTTTCTTTGCAATAAAAATAAAAATCAAACAAAATTAAATTGTGCATTATATAATGATGGTGCCGTTAATGACAATAACGATAAACAAATCCCTAAAATGTGATGTCAGACTATTATTTTTCACTACAACAATTGGACAAGAGCATAAATCATGAATACATTTTCCCAAGCACTCAACCCTTTTACACAAGCAGGCTGGTCATCTTCCTGCATCTTTGGTATATGTGTAAATATGTTAAATGGGAGCCTTCGGACATGGTTTAGTTACACAGCTTTTAACATTTTATAACAAATGTGGAGAGAATGCAAGAATTTGGAAAAAAAGGCTCTATCCAAACAGACAAGAAAGCCCATGAATATGAAAATATGTACCACCAAAGGATCAACTTTTTGGATTAACATTTAAATGGAGTACCTGTTGCAACAAGCCTAAACTTGAGTAAAATTTCAGTAAAACGTCCACTGTTTGTCCATCCGTTTACCTCCCTGACCTGATTGATCAGGTATGTAAATGGTCCGATAAGAAATCAAAGATCCATCACCAAGAAACTCCATGATTTAGAGAGATCCCAAGGCAAGAATAAATAAATTGTACCTCTAACACCTTCTAAGTATGTCCTATGGTCTCAATCCACTGGGATAGGCAAATAAAACCTCAGAAGAAAGATACCCTTGAACCATAATGATGGTTTAACTCCTTCTGCTGACTTAGTCATGAGCTTGTTTTAAATTTGAGCTCCTCGCTTAATCTCTAACACTAAATTCAGCCTCTCCATGGAGTGAAATTCCTTTCTGTAACTTATATCCAGAATCTTCTTCTAGCCTGATCTGTGTCTCATGACCACAGTCGACAGTCTAAACGTAGATGGGCCGATGAAACCAAAGCTTTACTTTCGCTTTGGCTTGTTTCTTCACCGCAACACAACAAAACAAGGCTTGCCTTACTATGAGGCAAAAATCAGTCAGAGGCAATGCAGCTGTGAACTACTCCAATGCATGCTAAAGTTCATGGTTTAAAGATAGCAAAACAACAACACCTTCTAAAAGGAAAAAAGTTTAGACCATAAGTTACCAAACTCAATGAAGACCTCCTCTCAACAGCTATGCTATATAAGATTGTCTCCATGAACACCATCAACAGAATCAATGACAAGAGGCAGCTCTGGTAGAGTCCAGCCCAGGGGCGTCACTGGAATTAATACTTTACTGGGGCACACCTGGGGCACAAAGAATCCATGACAGTATGCAGAGTGCACAAAAAAACCCAAAAACACATTCAGCACTTCCCACTGCGCAAAGAGAAGTTAAAACAACGTGTTTTAGGGTCATCTTTGTATGTCCAATCTCAATCCACTGAAGGTGCAAACTGTGACGCCAGATGACGTCTTTTTTCCAAAGTCTTTAGAGTGTCCAATATTGATGTTCTCAGGACCTCTGGATGTGGGCTGATTCTAGTCCAAATGAGGTTACTGTCGACATCTTTTCTACGTAAAATTTAAGCCAATTTCAGACAGTTTTTATAGGCCAACTGTTTCTAGTTTCATTGGGTGACCCCAAATAGTTGAAGATTCAATGCATTGTTAGGTGGAGCCTGATTCGACTGCCATTCTCAGCGTCGGATCATCTCGGATGAAACAAGCATAATTTGATTAGGGGATTTAAAGGATTCCAGTGATGTACCGTACTGTTACATAAAATTTAAACAGTTCTTAAATACAAATAGTTCCATAATTTAAAAGACTAAAGAATTCAACTAACAAGCCAACACAAAGCTGAGAAGTCACAAGAGAGTGTGTTTAAGATTCACTTCTCTCATCCTTCACTATGCACACCCACCAGGGGACAGGAATTCATGTGACTTTGGCTTAAGTGGGCAGAGATGACAATTATGTACTTGATGCAGAGATATAACTCCCGTAAACTACCATCTGTAAGACGGTTCAGGGACAACAAGGCCGCCTTAATGCAGGGGCCAAACGGAGAAGTGGCCAGGGGCCTATGACGCTTGGAGTTCCTATTATTTCAACAGTAAAAACAACAAAAAAAACATTGTTTTATTACTTGTCAGGTTTTCTGTAAATCATCTTATATGCTAATTTAATGCTGCTGATTGATCCAAATTACAAGTGACCTATTTCGCCCATGTGGCCTCTAAAGTTCCCATTGAACCATGAGCTCACCAATCAAACAATGTCAGGGAAGAAATATCAGGGAAGAAATTTGAGAGCAGTGCTCAGAAAAGGAAAGTGATTCATGAGAAGGAGCTTCGAGACAAAGACATAAGAAAGAAAATTGCTAAGCTGACAGAATTCTTTAAGTCAGCTAAAGAAGTTGGACATAACTCGCTCACTGACACACCGGGCAGAGAGGAGGATGCAGCCCGAGCAGCAGGGAACCGCAGGTGAGGAGGCGCAGCAGATAGGAGTGCTGGAGGAGGAGAGCAGCGAGCAGACAGAGGAGGTACGTGACCCTTACAATAACGATCCGGGCCGCATTGGGATATGTGGTCTTTGAACAAGGTTGTTCTTTCTGGGCAAAAGTTGGACCAGAACAGTGTCAAAACAAAGATGTTGACTTTTTTGCAATTGAGTGGCAATATAAACGGAGGTGATGGTGGTATTCACTACTTTGTTATGTTTTATGGTGTTCAATAAAAAAATAAAATAGATATGTTGGCACAGAGGCATCGGAGTCTCCCATGAATCGGGAGAGCACACGTGAATAAATTACTATATTAATTAGCCATGTGCGCATTGTTAATGTGGAATAAATACAGCAGCAATGATTGACCATACTATATGTGCGCTGCAGTCAATGCTATATAGGTTTAAAACTCTGAAGTGATTTTCTCAAGATTTGTTTTTATTGTTATTGGTGAAATTTTTTACTGGGGCACTGCAGATCTGTACTGGGGCACGTGCCCCAGTGAAATCTGTTTGGCGACGCTGCTGGTCTAGCCTGCACAGGCATCAAGCTTTTTGTTTAGAATATGTAAACACCTTTATGTTTCAAGCACTGGATAATGCTTAGATGCTTCCCTGTCACTCTGTACTATTTACATTAAAAGAAACCATTATATTTTAACCAAGCCAAAGGAATTGTGGTTTTGGAGTAAAAAGATACTCCAGTGCCATCTGATAATATTAATTTGCTTCCATAAATATTCATTTCCATTGCTACATCCACAATTTAATGAGTAATGAACAAAGCGAAGTGAACATAGCTCCCACATCAGTTACTAACCAAGAGTAATTTTTTTTTTTTTTTTCCAGTTATAACCCACCACATCTGACTCATGCCTGGTTAATTCATGAGCTGACAGGCCGCAGAGCAAATGGAACAAAAGTATACAAAGTGTCTGTTGGGAAATTAACAACTGCCTTTGTTATTTTGCTGCCATTTTGACGTATTGCATCACATGGAAGGATGGATCTGAGACTGTGCTGTATACAATGAAGCTGAGGCGCACACAGCAATCTATACAAGGGAGTAGAGGAGTGACAAAACCCAAAATCCACCATGTTATCATTCTGTTCTGGCCTTATCAGTGCAAGAGAGAACATGCAGCACACTCTGTTATGCTTATATTATTTTTGCCAGGGTGTCTCTGTGTTTATCAGAAACCATCACTTGATTCACTTTCTGACAATAAGCAGCCATCTTGATCATAATCTGCCCTCAGCATACTGTAGTGTGCTTCTGTATAGAGATTTCCTTTTGTTGTACTGATCTGGCATCAGTATTTTGTCTTTCACAAATTATAATTTTTATGGTTGTGGTTAAATTTATTTAAAAGGTAAAAAATAACACATGCTAAAAGTTAGAATGAAAAATCACATAAAACATGATATTAAATACAGAAATACTGTCAGGAATAGAGCTTTCTGTCTTCAGTGATTGACTTAAATAGAGGTTCTACAACCTGTGGAGTGACAAACTGAGATCTGACAGTTGCCATTCTCATAACTTTTTAACAAACCCGCTGTAAGTACAGGGAGGTCTCTGTATCAGTGACACACTCCAGGGTAATGGAGTAATTCGCCTTCCGTCAAATGGCTACTGCTGTGGGTGCTAGTTGTTTTTTCCCTGCATGTGTGGGTGTGCATATTTACAAGCAGGACTTTTTTCACTCTAGTATTACTGTATTTCCATGGTTATATATAAATGCTCTTGCATGTGAGCTCACATGTTTTTTCCCTCATGTATGTTTGTATTTTTTTAAGCAAAGCTTTTTAACTTCACAGTCTTCCATCTAGTGGCCTTTTCCAGATGTCAGTTTTTAACCAGCACGGAGGTATTTTATGTCAAGTAGTGTAAGGGAGTTTTGTGAGTTTGTGAGTGTTAAGCATTTTTCGTAAGACAAAATGGTGGAAAAGTTATGATAAATAAAAAATACAACCTACAATTTTTTATTTCTTTTTTTACTTTATCCCTTTACAGAGCAAATGATCATATTTGTTCAATTCCACATACATTATAAATGATGTCATGGCAGCTTTTGCAGACTTTTACATTCACATTATTTCACCGAACCAATCAGCAGATATCAAGCTCATCAAAGTTCGCACCATTGCGCCACCTGACCATTAAATGCAGGTCTGTGACTCTACAAACATTAGTCTTCTTCCTGAACCAGACAAGTGCGATCCTGTTGCTAGCTTTTGTCTCATTTTACTGCCGGGTTTCTAAACCTAATGATGGTAAAATTATGAAACTCACACATTACATAGTTGACTAGTATATATGGCTGTATATGTTAGACTTCATGAAATAGGTCAAATTATACCACAAAAATCAGAGGCACCACATTTGATCATATTGCTTGAACAAGTGACAACAGATCACCATTTAAAAAGTCTACTTTTAGACAGAAGCCCAACGCATCAAGTGTTGTGTTAGGGTTGGAGGCCAAATAGTTTTGTATATACCGAATGTGTTTGAAACATTTTGTTCTGTTTCATTCTGTTTCAGTAAGATTATGAAGACATTCAAAAGGTTACAACATATTCTATATTATGTTATAAGATATATTTTATACATGTGATATTGTATATTACATTCTAAAAATCTCTATATTCAGTTTGCTAGATTACTTTAAAGTGTTTTATAATGTAATATGTTGTACAAAGTTTTATCCATGTTCTCCCATATCCATTTTTGGTATTTTTTGTTACCAAACTAGGGTGAGTGATAATTTGGTCACTTTAATTTATCTGATTTTCTACATGGAAAAAAATAAATAATGAAAAATTGAAAAATCTAACAACAGAAGAAACATTTTCACATATGCCAAAATAACATTATGTTATTTTTAATAACATAATATATTGTATTTTTTTAATTCTAAACTATTTTAATGATGGCCCTACAAAGAGTTATCTAACCTAACATACAAAATATATGAATGTGTATCTTTCCCACTGGATTTTAAACTTGTTGCTTAGCATATCTGAAACAAAAACACAATGCCCAGTTTATTGCTCAGACATTACCATAAACATTGATTAGATGAGACATTCCAGATCAGTTTTGCACTTTAGAATGAATCAGTGTGCTTTGCAGTGAGTATAATCATTGCTACTACCAATTTCTTCTTTTTTTAACCACTGTGCTTACTACAAAATTGAAGTTAACTAAGCAATCACTGTGGATCCCTCAAAATACTTGAGCTTAACATCTTTTTTAACTCTGTTTATCTAAATCAATTTCAATAGTTAGTTTACAAAGCTCATAAACACACAAAGAAAATCCTCAAGTTGAAAGCTGTAGTAACTTTTTTAGCAATTCACTCTACTAATGTATTCATTTCTGTTGCTTGTGATTGCGTTTAGGTAATTTGCCCATTTGCCAATCTTTAATCCATAATCCACTTTAAAGTATTGCCTTTATCTCTTCTTAATGCCGTATTGTACTCATGTAGATAAGTAGACAATTGTGCATAATTCTAGTTTTTCTATATAGGTAAGTCTAGCAAGTAATTTACATTTTAAACTATATTACTAAACTATATTATTATTATTATTATTATTATTGTTGTTGTCGTTATTATTATTATTATTATTGTTATTATAAGTAGTAGTAGTAGCAGTATGAGGAGGAGAAGAAGCAGCAGCAGTTGCTCAACAAAAAATAAAATATGTTTCCTTAGTATGGTCAGAATCCAGTCTTGAGCTGTAGTTATAATCATTTTAAACTTCGTCTTCCACATCAGAGGTCCCATAATCAACTCATTAGTTGCAGCAGACCCACAGATTGAATTATGCAACCAGCTGCAGTCAATAGTCCCTGGACATTGTTGACACTAATGAGAGCTGCTCTCTTGTCGACTATAATAATAAATAAATAAGACATAAATAAGATGTTTCTGAAAGGTCTGCATCATAAATTGGACTTCAACAGGTGATGCGTCAACAGTATGCGTTACCAACCTGACTCCCTCTATTTACAAAAGAGAAAAAATCCATGCTTGTCTAATCTTTGGGGCTCGTTCTTGCTGGTCCAGGTAGTAGAGTTCCATTCAGCACGAGATGCTATGAATTTCCTTAAATGAATCTAGTGTATGATGTATTCCAACATTTTATAAAAGACTCTCAAAACACATCTTGATTGGGACATTCATTGATCTGGGTTGTTGCTTGTATTACTCTAAACTCTGATCAATGTACTGAAGCTGCTTATTTTAAAGGATGCTCTCTAGCACAGGCGTTCCACTGGCTGCCTTTGCCATGGTGACAGCTGAAGCCAAAGACATTGCACTAATCCCACAGATTTGAGTTCTGCTGCTGCATTTAGAGATGTGTAAAATTTGCTCTCAGATCCAAATTGGTAGTTTCTCATGTAATTAATTTTAGCGTTAATGTTTCCTGCCTCAGTGACATAAAAACAGATGCACATGCTTGCAAATATGCCCTGTATCCTTCACTGAAAATAGGTTGAGCAGTCATGGACAAACCATAGCTATGGGGTTACAAGCAAATGGAAAATGTTACCATGGTTTTTATCCAAATGTTACAGTGAAAAAAATATTTCTTTCCTGTAAACCTTGTTCAATAGCATATAGAAATGCTTTACACTTACCAGTTTATCCTTCTCTATTTCATTGTCAACACACTGATAAATTTGTTACATTTTTGAAAATATACAGTAAGTTTACATATGCCAGAATGTTTACCTGCAGTATTATTGCAGATATGTTTCTTCCTCAGTGTGCATCTGCAAGCTTCAGTATGACTCAAACACATACTATCCATATCCCACAAGATAAGCCTGCTACATTAAACATTCAGGGTTAAACACAGACATTTAAGTCGACAAGAGAACATTAGCTGCTTACCGGCAGATCTATGTAGTAAGATGGAGAATCCACTGCCAGCGGTGTTAGAGAGCGTGTGTGTTGCAGGCAAGACTGTTTTTTTGAGCCTCTGTGGGTTTGCAGTGTGGAATAGAGTTCCAGTCTCCCTCCTTCCCACTTGCTCTCTCCTCTCTCTCACTCTCTCTCACTCTCCCCCTGTTGGTCTCTATCTCTCACTCGCTGCATGGCTCCCCCTATAATGCTTGCGGTCACACCTCACTGAGCAAATTGTTCATTACCTAAGATCACCCAGAACCGTGGACACCGTGGCACACAGTTAGGACAACGTTAAGTGATGCTAGCAAGCTTTCTGAAAATGAAATGCAAAGCCTACACATTCATCCACACATGCTCTACCTTAAAGCTGTTGACCTTTGCATACATTTTTCTTTACATACAATTTAAACCAAATAGCACATGATGTTGACTATTCAATATATAAACACAATATAGCTAGACAGATTAAATAGCTTGGCTAATCAGAAATAAAAATAAAAATCATACTATTTCTTCAGACCTTAAGAGGTAAAAGATTTGAGCTTTAAATATGGAAGGATGAGGCCTTTTCTGGGTATAGTCTGGCATCTCAATCCATCTCAAAATCAATAATCTCACAGAAATACATGTGAGAAAAGCATCATTTTAATATCTGATTTATAACAATTAGTCTATTTTTCTATTTACACATACACTGCTTTTACTTTTACTTTAATGCTTCATTTATCTCGACTAATAAAACGTTTTTTTCTACGGTTAAACTTCATTGGACTATTTTAGACAGATATTAGGTTGTAAGATGCCGTGCTCAACTTGGTACCATACACACAAGTACAATCTGTTTACATAACAATGTTAAAATGAGATCATCCAGGTAAAATATAATTGATCTAAATGTTCAAATACAATGGTCCAAGGATTCATCCTTGTGGAACACCTATAGACATCCTTATGCATGTTTTATAATTTTAAAAATATACTTTTAATATGAAAAGGCCTCTACATTCTCTAAAGAAAAAACAAAGGAGCTGTGGTTGCCATCTGTACATCTTGTATCAGTTTGTACTGTGTGCTTTTCACTAATGCTGTTGTTGTTATGTGTTTATGTATACACACACACACACACACATATATATATATATATATATATATATATATATATTATATATATTATATATATATATATATATATATATATATATATATATATATTCCAGAAACTCCTCTTTCCCTTGTAACATTTTGCCCCACCTCTCTTTATTTTTCAATCTTTTCCCCTTTCTTTTCCATCTCCGTGACTATAGCATTTGACATAAACCAAAAGCAAATATGCACATATGTATTAAGTAGAGCTTTATAGCAAAAGCTTAAAAATATATCTTCTTCTCGGAATCCACACAAGAATTATGAGTGCCACTTAACCAGACAAGACAAGTAAATAAAAAAGGAAAGTACTTATGTTGTAAAGAAGTGCTCACCTTTGACACAGTTTGAAGCATTGTGTTGATTTTAGAGAACAAACCTATCTCTGATGACATCTGAAGCTAACAGTAAAAGGGCGTTACTCTACGAAATATTTGGTCAAATGATGCCCAGGAATTTCAAATATAGAAACAATCATCAAAGTAAGGAAACATAATTTCCTGAGCAGTGCCTCAGTGCTCTCAGCAATGCTGAAGCCCACTCCTCAGCCTGACTCGGTCCCACCAGCTCAGAGGAGATCGCCTTGATGATATGCTTCACCTTGACTGTCCTTTCTATTCTTATCACCTTTGCTTTAGTCCAGTCGCCTCAAAAACTCATTACCCTTGTATGAAGACTTTTACTTCACATGTATTGGATTATATATATATATATAGATAGATAGATAGATAGATAGATAGATAAAGATATATAAATATTTTAACGTCTGAGATTAAGATAGCCCAGATATCATCAAAAGGGATTCTGTTTCTCTCATTTTTTTATTCAGCCAAGCAGGTAGCAAGCCCAATGTGACATGATCTAGAACAGGTTTTTTAAGGAAATGATATTCATCGTTTTAAGATATTTGCTTAGATTTCAGGCTTTGCTCCAAAGCGGAGAGTGATGTCACGGGTAAGGTTAAGTTTAGGCTAAACATAAATATTTAGGCTATGAACTATGCCTGAGGACAGCTTTAAAATCATAGCAGCGGGGTGTGTGTTTCAGTCTCCCTTTATCGATTGTATAACATCACATTTTTTATTTGCTTGCATTTATTGGAAAATTTATAAAATATACAAATATAGACAAGATAGTCAGGGTGATAAAAAAAGTTTATCATACAGATCTTGTGACTGGAATTCTTAATTTTTCTGACAACTCTTTGAAAGTGAATATTAAAAGTATTATGTACATTAGACGATTAAAATGACTGTATCTGGGTTACTCAAAATTGCCCTTCATTGTGAATGTTTGTGTACAAGGTTGCTTGTCCTAGAGATAGGCAGCACTCCCATTATCATTTTTCTTATCACCTTGACAACACACTCTGTGCTTTACTGTGTGTTTCATGCCTTTGAGTCTTGCTGGCGTCCTTTTAACAACAAGACTTCAGAGTGTTGCGTTTGTGAGACTGTCCTCTCTCCTTGGCTTCAGCTCACGGAAAGTCCAAGACAATGGGTGATTGTGAGGGTCAAAAAGAGTTTCTGTAAAAAAATGGAGACAACAATAGACAATCACAATGGTTATTGGCGCTACCATTTATAAAGACTATGTCTTGAGTACATTTTGTTTTGTTTTTGATATTAGAATCTTATAGAATCTTATTATCAAGATCTTGCAATTACATCAAATGAAATGGTCTTTTTTTCAGTGGGCATTCACATTGCTGAAAGAATAATTTTATGCATATTTCTCTCACTGCATAATAGTTTTCTGCCACCATAACCCAAGAACCAGTAAACTGTTAACCCCCAATAAAAGCAAACCTTTTACCAACTCTGCAGTAACACAAAATAATTTAAAACATAGGTTTGAAATTTTATTTTATCATTATTTTGTGTCCTGTGAAATATGCTGTATATGTAATCAATAAATATGTTTAATACTGTACAGTCGTGGCCAAAGGTTTTGAGAATTACATAATTATTGGAAATTGGAAAAGTTGGTGCTTAAGTTTTTATAATAACAATTTGAGCATACTCCAGGATGTTATGAACAGTGATCAGATGAATTGCATAGTCCTTCTTTGCCATGGAAATTCCACTGCATTTCATTGCTGTCATTAAAGGACCTGCTGAGATCATTTCAGTAATCGTCTTGTTAACTCAGGTGAGAATGTTGACGAGCACAACGCTGGAGATCATTATGTCAGGCTGATTGGGTTAGAATGGTAGACTTGACATGTTAAAAGGAGGGTGATGCTTGAAGTCATTGTTCTTCAATTGTTAACCATGGTGACCTGCAAAGAAACGCTTGCAGCCATCATTGCATTGCATAAAAATGTATTCACAGGCAAGGATATTGTGGCTACTAAGATTGCACCTAAATCAACAATTTATAGGATTATCAAGAACTTCAAGGAAATAGGTTCAATTCCTGTTAAGAAGGCTTCAGAGCATTCAACAACGTCCAGCAAGCGGTAGGATCGTCTCCTATAGAGGATTCAGCTGCGGGATCGGAGTGCCACCAGTGCAGAGCTTGCTCAGTAATGGCAGCAGGCAGGTGTGAGCGTATGTGCACGCACAGCAAGGCGAAGACTTTTGGAAGATGGCCTAGTGTCAAGAAGGGCACCAAAGAAGCTACGTCTCTCCAAAAAAAACATCAGGGACAGATTGATCTGCAGAAAGTATGGTGAATGGACTGCTGAGGACTGGGGCAAAGTCCTATTCTCCCTTGAAGCCTCTTTCCGATTGTTTGGGCATCTGGAAAAAGGCTTGTCCGGAGAAGAAAATGTCCTGTGTCATGTCCTGTGTCATGCCAACAGTAAAGCATCCTGAGACCATTCATGTGTGGGGTTGCTTCTCATCCAAGGGAGGGGGCTCATTTACAATTTAGCCCAAAAACACAGCCATGAAAAAAGAATGGTACCAAAACACCCTCCAACAGCAACTTCTTCCAACAATCCACGAACAGTTTGGTGAAGAACAAAGCATTTTCCAGCACAATGGCGCCACTTAGTTATCACTTTTGCCATAAGGCAAAAGTGATAACTAAGTGGCTCGGGGATTAAAACGTTGAAATTTTTTTTGGGTCCATGGACTGGAAACTCCCAGATCTTAATCCCATTGAGAACTTGTGGTCAAACCTCAAGAGGCGCGTGGACAAACAAAAACCCACTAATTCTGACAAACTTCAAGAAGTGATTAAGAAAGAATGGGTTGCTATCAGTCAGGATTTGGCCCAGAAGTTGATTGAGAGCATGCCCAGTCGAATTGCAGAGGTCCTGAAAAAGAAGGGCCAACACTGCAAATACTGACTCTTTGCATAAATGTCATGCAATTGTTGAAAAAAGCCTTTGAAACGTATGAAGTACTTGTACTTATATTTCAAGACATCACAGAAACAACTGAAACAAAGATCTGAAGGCAGTTTACCAGAAAACTTTGTGAAAACTAATATTTGTGTCATTCTTAAAATTTTTGGCCTCGACTGTAAATCTGACTCAGACAGAGGGTTGTAAAACTTTTCATGCCAACCAGGAAGATTGATGGGATACTAAAAAAACACTCTTCTCCTTCTGATAAATAATATCAAACATTAGCCACTGTTTCTGTTTAGATGTAAGTTCACATAGGTTCAACATCCATGGGCTGCCTATCATTTTTAGTTCAATCTGGAACAGATTACATCATTGTGTGGCATGATAATTTTGTATTTTTAGAACAATACATTCTTCAATATGACTACCGTACGATATTATCTCCTAGCATACATGATGCAGAAAAGCGTCTTGCACATAAAGCGGCCTTGAAAGACAAAAATCTAACACAATTAGATGTGTAAGTATTGGAGTATCCTGAATGATACAGAGACAATAAATAAGTGATAAGTGACAGACATAAACATAGGTGAGGTTGTGTGGGGCCCAAATTAGAATTTATTGTAAGCGTGTTTATACCGCTTGAACGTTTGTAATTTTTTTTAACATCACAACCAAAATCTTTAATGTATAATTTTTTTGGGGGGGGATTTTATGGCATATTTTTATTTTATTTATGCATTACACCAACACATAGTACATAATTGGGATGTGGAAGGAAATGCATATCTGGTTTCCAAATGTTTTATGAGTAAAACCCTAAACGTGTTGTTTATATTTAGAAGCATTATTCTGACAACCCTAAAAAAATTTGTGCTGATAAATGATTGTCTTCATCAGTCCCCTAATTAGAGCTAGAAACCACTTGTGTGCTGCTTAGTCAAGGAAAAGGAATAAGGACAATTCAATGAATTCTTCAGAGGTTTGTCAGAAAACAAATAGCATCATGAAGACCAAGGAACATAGTAGACAAATCAGGGATAGAATTGTGGACACGTTTATAAGAGATAACTCAGAGTACAAGCCAAAATACCCATGATCACTCTGGAGGACATGCAGAGACTGCAGCTCAAATGGGATAATGTGTTAACAGGATAACTATTGATCATGCATTCCACAATGGTAGAGTAGCAAGAAGAAAGTGTCATTATTTGGTGAAAGCCATGATAAGTCTCTTTTATGATTTGCCTCAAGCAATTTGGTAAAAAAAGCAAATTTGTTAAAAGCTGCTCTAGCCAGATGAGACCAAAAATGATAGCCATAGAAACATATGTAATTTGTATATGTATAATGCTTTTTGAAATGTTTGATGGAAAATGAACATGAAGCCAAGACCAAACTTAGAGTATGTGGTAAGACTTTGAAAATACTGTTTACAGAGGCTCTCCATCTTTTAAATGAGCATTTACAATTTTACAAAGAACTTATCAATTATCCAAATTTCCCTTAATTTATGTTGGTCCATCACAGAAAATCTCCTAAAGTTACTAAAGTATTTCTTAAAGTTTATTGTCCTAAAGGAACTAAATGTGGAAAAGTTCTAAGCATATGAATAGGGGACACTGGGGATGGTTGTAACATGGGGGTAGTTGTAACACGCTCAGTTTGACCAATCATAAAAAAGCTATGGTGATGTCATCAATCCAGTGAATGACCAATTACAAACTGAGCAAACTAGCAAAGCCACATGTGTCTGAGTTGAGAGCCATTTATCCTGGAACCAAAAAAAGAATTTTCACTTTCATTGGAAATGGTCAATTGTTTCTCCTGGTTTATAATATTCTGTTACATCCTTCAAGCATGATACACCATATAGAGTTTTAATTTTTCCATGCTCTATTGTCCAATCTGGTTAAAGTTTACTTACTAATTACAGTTTTTCCTTTTTTTTGTTACCTTAAAAAAACATACTTGCCAAATAAAAAGTTATTTTAAATGCTGCAGTGCTTTGACAGCCTAGATGCAGTCTGTAGTGTTAATTTCATAGCACACTTGAACTTGGTGCTGGGCAAAAGAATGATTGACTGAGAAGAGTAAAAAGGAAAAGACTGAGAGAAAAAGCAGGAAGTTGCAATGGAATTTCCACACCCTGATGTGGGTGGACCCTGCTTGCATTATAGAACAGAGAGGGCTCATTTCCCCCTCTGTTCCCTCTTTTTCATGTATGCATTCCCCTCCCTCTCAACTTTCTTTCTTTAGTTGGATAATAGAGGCCATGTTGAAACAATACAAAAAGGAAAGGCCATGGGGTGCTGTGGCAGCAAATGGAGAGGTAGCCCTCAGCTTTTTTTCTTTAGAGGGTGAGTTTTGAGGGGGGTTGGAAAGGGATGTATAGAAAATTGGCAGGGATAAGGGTGAAGGGCTATTTAAAAGGATGATGTAAGATGGGAATCAGGGGCGTAAAGCAGAGGGAGGGGCTGCTGGTGTAAAACGTACTACAGAAACATGGCCTGGGAAGGGCAAGGGTAATGTTTTTGTGGGACTTAAACATTTTTCTGGCTGACTGAACCAAAAATTTGTCAAGCTGAGCTATGAAAAACATTATTTTTTGTTGCTTTAAAGAAATACGCTTCTCTGAAAAAATATATTTCATTGACTTTATATTTTTCACAGGCCCATGTTTCAAGTAATAAAATGATTTTCAACAACTCAAAAGTATAACTACATATAAAGAAGGATGATTTGAGCTGATGAAGTCATGTGGAAAAGTAATTCCTATTTAAACCTAATAACTAATTTAACAACCCTTCATGGCAACAACCTCCATCAAGCTTTTGCAATAAATGATTAAGGCTAAAGTCTTTTAGTTCAAACTTTTCTTTGCAAATTTTTTTTCAGTCTACCACACTAAATTCAATTCAATTCACTTTTATTTATATAGCGCCAATTCACAACAAATGTAACCTTAGGGCACTTTACAACCAAAGTCATTTCAATATAATTATACAAATATTCCAATCAGTTAAATCTTTTCTATGTAAGGAATCCCAGTAGATTGCGATGAGTCATCGACGTGAGGTTGTGCCCGGATCATGATCGCAACCACAAAGAGTTTTAAAGCATGAATGATCAGTTTAACGTTGTTTTTACATTACCACAATTGGATTAAAATGAATAACTTTAAAAGACCACTCCAAAGCGTGAAACAAATTGTTCTTCCTCTGCCAATCAGAGGTGACTCGTTGATGTTATTCAAATCATTGCTGTGCTACATAAACTAAGATAACTTCAGCTTAAAGTTGCACATTTAAGGTGGGATTTATTTCTTCATTGTTTTCTGGTAAATTTTATAAGTCAGGATTCAATCAGATTGGAAACACATCCAAATCCTGGCAGTAAAAGCCACTCCAAATCACAATCATCACCATCACAATTTTGGGGCTTTCAGTGTTTTTTTTCCTGAATTGTTGTGTTAGTGCAGTGTTTCTCAATTATTTTCTGCCATGCCCCCCCTAGAGAACAGATTTTTTTTCACGCCCCCCATCCCCCCACCACAACCAGATTGACATCTAAAAATATTTAATTATTTATTGATATAAACCGGCACCAGCACACTGCATATACTATATAGTGATTATGAAAAAAGATTAATTAAATAAGATTCAAGTACTTCAAATGGTTGCAGCTCATTTTATTTTTTTAGTTCTTGTCACTATATCCAAGTTCAGTTTATTAACTCAGTTGGTAACATTTAATCCAGACTGCTCGGTCTGTGTGATGCTCAGAACAGAAACAGTTCAAATGATTCACTGGGATGTGAATTTTTAAACTAATATGGAATATTAAAGCTTTTTTAAACTGTGTTAATCTATAACCTGTCAGCTTCATCAGTTTATCACTTTTCAAGCTACATAACTTCTTCACCTTCGCTGTTTTGTTTTTTTTCAGCTCTGCAACCCTATGAAATCCATTTATTAGGCCTATGTTAGAAATGCTTTATTTCACAAGTTCCACTTTTTCCATTTAGGTTTTTTCTGAATTCTGCTTTTTCCATTCTAGTCATATTTATTTGAACCAAAAAAAGTGTAATTGTGGTGACTGAAAACAATTGACCGAAAACAATTGACCAAATCAATAACCAAATACCACATTTACTGTTATTCACAACTATTTTCACAAATCTAACAGTGCCTTGGTTCAAGTATTTTCCTGTCATTTTTAAAGAACTAAAACATCCTATGTACAAAAAGAATAATCTCATATTTGTCATAGACCCTATCACATAAGATCTCTCACCACCTGATCAAGTCTCATAGAGACCTGGAAATAGTAAATATTCATATTACTTCCATATTTTTCTAAACCATGTGTTCATTTTTATTTCCTGGTCCTTCCCAGACTTCAGTGAAATCAATGTATGTCAGTGATTTTATCTTTAACGGTCTGCAGCGCTTCATTTGCGTTTTTCCCCCTGACAGAGCTCTCGTTTCTTCTTGTTTCTAATGCAGAGCTTGCTATCACTGGTCGTAACCGTGGGCTTACAGAATTTATAGAAGGACCCCCCCCCCCCACCCCCGATTCATAAATATCTCTGTCCCTCACGCTAAGCGTCAACTTGTTTGTTTGGGTTTTTTTCAGGGATGGGGGGGCGTCTGTGTTTCTGTGAGTTTTCTCACTCTGGCGGGCAGGTTTAGTCTGTCTGCATGGAGAGGTGGGCCGACCTTCTGGTAACAGCAAATGGGCCTCCTTACAGGAGCGGGAGGCCAGCCACTAAAGGGTTTTCTACTGTGCTGTTTCCTCACTTTTTACAAAATGACTCTCATTGTGATTGACTTGAGCAATCAACATACCGCACACAGTGTCAAAAAAATGCTCACAAAGTGACTAGTTTTGCAAAGCAAGTGGGTGGGCCTTTCTCTGATAGAGAGTGGATCGGGGTTGGCTAGAAAAAATTGACGTCGGGTGACGTCGCAACAGTGAGACGCTCTTAATTGGTTGACATGATGCGTCAAGAGCGTTAAGCCCGTCTACTGGTCAGCTATAGGTGAACTTCTGCGCTGATTGCTTTTGACGCTTCGAAGCTTGAAACGCAGGGAAAGATTCAAAAATTGATGCGGCAAAGATTAAGTTCCCACATAAAAAAAATGGTTCAGGAATGCTTGCTATCCCTCTCTTTCTTGTTCCTGTCTGTCTGTCTGTCTGTGTGTCTCTCTCTCTCTCACTCTGTCTATATATATATATATATATATATATATATATATATATATATATATATATATATATATATATATATATTTACTGCCCCTTGCTAGTTTATGGAAAGAAACAAGGTAACGTGGCTCCATCTTGTGGCGCTAAGAGGTATGGCAGGAATGTGTTTATTAGGTCAGGATAATCGGTCACAATTATGACCTTCTAATGTTTCCTAATTTAGCCCACTAAGGCGGTCAGTGCGAGTTTGTTGCATTTACACTATGTGAGACCTTGTGCTTTCAAATATAAAACCTGGAATTCCCTCTTTAAAGTTCAATGCCCATTGATGTTTATTTTTATTTATTAACTATATCGTTTAGATTATTGCTTTTGCTTTGTGGCCATCTTAAAATATAAAATATATCCACAAACCGTTAGTTCTTGTGACGGGAGCGAGCACGGTATGGTGAGCCCGCGTGCACGGGATATTGCGGCTGTGGGACTGAGGTAGGTGGTCTGGGCGCGTACGAGAGTTAGCTGGCACGGGCACGCGGTGGATATTTAAATCCACGGCTATCCGTTGCCACAGAGAGCTGGCATCGCGCCGTATCCTATCTGAGCGAGACGTGCAAAGTAATTTTCCAGACCTCCAAGCGGACAAGGGGACGTTTTCTGTCTGTCAGCATGGGGAACCTGGCGTTCTCCACCAGGTAAAACATAGAATGAAACGTTGCATTGATGTAATTCAGAAAAATGAGGACCGGTTGCATACATCTTCCCGAAACTGGTGGAAACGTATTAATACGTATACTTCGAGCACACAGCATAGCCTTAAATGTAACTTCTATTGCAAAGGTAACGAGAGCTTAACATAGCTGCTTCTCTTCCTTTGTTTGCGTTTGATTATCTGTCTTTTCAGGAATACAAGGATGCACAGTAGGCTTTAATGTAGCATATGCGTCATAGCCTAAACAATGACCAAACTTAAGCATGCCTTCTGTTATTTCAGTGCATTTTGGGTATTTTAGTTAAATTAAGAATTGTGATTATCACAAGATAATGTGGAGTTGAATATTTGTGCTGAAGGAAACAAACACACAAACAAACAACTAATTAGTTTGTAGCATATGGGATGCAACCTTCAGCTAATCCAGTGGTTCTGAATTCTGAAATGTTGAGATAGTTTGCAAAAAAATAAGTGTAACTTAGATTTGAACATGGCAATTACACTTCATGGTTTTTTTTTCCAGTTAAATGGAAATGAGAAGAAGCTGCAAACAATGTAGAAGTGAACTTGGGGGTTAGTGTGTGCTGATTTGTTGTTAGGGACAGCCAGTATCAACACTATTTGGACAAGCAACCTTCTGTTGCGCCACTTTATCTTTTAACAACAGTCTGATTTATTTCTCAAAAACTCTTGCTTAATAACCCTAATGCACATTAGGTAATCAAATCTTACTGTGTTGTTCACATTGTCTTGCCTAAATAAGTCAAATTTGTTATGCCATTAGCATGGAGGAATACCTATCACTTGGCCTTCCAATTGTATTATTATTATTATTATTATTATTATTATTATTATTATTATTATTATTATTATTATTGGTAGTAGTAGTAATAGTGGAAGTAATGAGTTGTCTTGTTTATTAGTTATAATAACTACAGTAATTGTTATAAAAACAAGAAATATTAAGCAAAACATTTTAGTAATAGTAAAATTATTCTGATTGCTATTTTGTTGACTAAGTTATTGTATTTCTCAACCACCTGACTAAAAACGTTCTTAGTTAAAGTGTTTACTTGACGTTCTAAAAATCCATTTCAGAAGCAAGTAAATTTACAGTTTCTAGTTTATCTTACAATTGCTTGGCTCAGTGAATTACCCAAATAGTTTAGGATGTGGCCAGTTTATTCTCCCCTCCTAGACTGCAAGAATGATTTATTATGTAGTCTGACTTGTCCCATTTTTTTCTAGTCTTTTTAGGACTGATGCAACCCCGTCTGAACCAGTCAACTCAGGGAGTTTTGTAGTCAAGAGAATCTGCAATGGTATCATTTATTACTACACTCCAATGACGGCAGCTGAGCACCAGACAGTATGCCTTGCCAAAGACTCTCAAACCAGAGCAACTCTGTTCCCCATCTCATCTTCAGTGTCTTCAGAAACATCTTCCAGCACAACTATTTCCTTCCACATGGAGTCAGATGCAGATTCCAATTCTCGTCCTCTTCTCCTCTTCTTCTCTTGGCTCGGTGCCCAACCTGGGGCCGTGGCCAAGTACAGGGACCTCTACCTAGACCACGGTATAGATGTCCTCCTCATCCAGAGCAGTATAATGCACTTCCTTTGGCCTCGATGGGGGCTCAACTACGGTTTGGAGATTTTGAATATTTTAGAGGAGCCTCCTTTCACAGGAAGGCTTATACTGGTACATGCGTCTTCCATTGGTGGTTACACTTTCACCCAGCTGCTTACCCACATTGCTCAGCAACCAAAACAGCATGCTGTCCTCGCGCACAGAGTGGTCGGCCACATTTATGACAGTCTGGTGGTAGGTTCTCTGGATCACATGGCGACAGGTGAGTGAAAGTGAAGTGCAATGATTGTACCAGAGCTCAGGTTACTTTTGTGGTTTGTGACTCATAGCTCTTTATAATTAATTAACTGCTGACCTACTGCTCTAGTGTGACAGAATTACAGGATTTTCCAGTTTTATTCCTGTTTTAGGACTCTTGTCCTATCCAGCAACCTAGTCTTGTGTGTCTTTGAATGCCAATTTAGCTCAATACAAATACTTGAACAAGTAATCATATAAAGCTTTGCTCTCTTTTTACAATCTTAGGCTTATGAAAAAAAGAGAAATGTCATTCATTTTATGACTTAAAATTTAAGACAAAAAATGAAACTAAATTCTCCCTTTTATGGAAAGTTCTGTTACAACTCTGTATCTTACTATAAGTCATGTACTCTGACTCTGTATACAAATATATACAGTGCATTACAAGAGTATAGATACTTCTTGAACTTTGCACCAGTATATTAACTACATACAAGTAAAAACCTAGATGTAATCCATTCATATTGTTATGGCTGGATTCCACATAGATTGATATGAGGATAAGGATGATGCAGTCATAGTTTGAGTTTTTAACATATTTATTAGGAACTGGACAGAAACCCGTCCCTTGGGAAGTAGCTCTGCCTATCTAGACTTGAGTATGCCTCCCTCTCCGTAAGCCCTGTGTGCCTCAGAATGTGCTGCCAGCTCTGTGAACTTATCTCAGAGTGAACTACTCTACAGACATAACAATGATAGCAATGTCCATCCATGACTCCAGCATTCTGGAATATCCGCTGCTCTTACTAATCATTACTAATCACAGAAAATAACTGATCTTGAAGACAATTCTTCCACTACAATATTTTATTTGTTTTCATTTGTTTAAGGAATAGAATTGTATGCCGTATTGTAGAATTGTAAAACGACGAGAATAATAGTTGTTGGCTTTTTTCTTTCAAAAAATGCCCCAGATTCTAATTAAGGCCATATATACACACAGTCAGTTTTTTAAAATCGAATATCCTCACAAACTATTTTTTTAAAGCATCCAAACCTACTTAACCACATAAGTGCATTGTGAAGTAAGTCATAGCTATGCTGAACCTGTAGGGGGCAGTAGTTCTCCAATTCCTATCCACTCAGAATAACTTTATAAATTCTACATAGAGCCCTAATTGAGCTTGTAAATCAACCAAGCAAAAGGCGCCAGGACAATCGATAATGCCAAAAAAGGTCACACATGATTTAAGAGCATTTAGCAAAACCTAAAGTCCTGGCTGTTTATGTCCACAAGCAAATTTTTACTCTGGTCAGAGTTTTTATAAATAATCAATGTCGTAAATCTGTGTTTTTTTATTTTATTTTATTTTTTTATTTTTTTTTGCATGTTATGATTTTGTAAGTTATCTAGCTGTGTGTGGACAAGACCTTAGATTTTGGGCTAGACTTTGACTAAGCCATTAGAAGAGATTGACATCTTGGTCCAACCATAGCTATGGCTGTTGAGTTGCTGTTCTGATGGAAGATAAACTCCACCCCGAAATTTTTTGCAGCTTCTAAAATGTTTTTTTTTTTCTTGTATGAATCTCTTCATTAACTCGTAGCAGTTTCCCTGTCTCTTTAGAAGAAAAGCATATCTCCTTCATCATGCTGCCATCACCAAATTTAAGAGTGGAGTGGTACAGTGGTGTACCTAAGATGATGTGCACCATTGTTTTTTTTTCTGTTTTTTCTGTTTTTCTTGTTTTATAACCCAATCCTGCTTTTAACTTCTCTACCATTTTATCCCTGACTTGCTGACCCGCTGTGTTCCCTGGTCTTCACAATACTGTTTGTTCACAAATGAGAACTTCACAGAAAAGCTGAAGTTATACTCCACCAAGGCATAGACAATTTAGAAGCAACAGATTGAAAGAAGTTGAATGTATATGCAAATAACACTCTCCTAATTTTCATTTAAACAAACCTTTTAAAACAAGGTGTAAGTTTAATTTCTATTTACCTACTATGTATTACTTTCTTTTGGTCAAGCACATACAATTCAGATGAAATAAATTGCAGTTTGTGGTTGTAATCTGACTAACTCCAAAAAACTTCCTTGGGTATTAGTACCTTTGCAAGGCACTGATCATTTTTTTTTATTCTGTGGTGTTGTTAGTGTATAAGGATCAAAGATATATGTTTATTCAAAGTAAAAACTTGTATTCAAATAGCTAAGAGAAACAACTTTAAATAGCCCAAATAGAAGTGGGGAAAGGTCAAATTAGTGCTTGCAGTCAGTAATAATGCTATTATATGCATTTAATTGTTTTCCAGGGCTTGGCAAGACTTTGGTCCCACGTTTTGAGGGCTTCATCAAAACTACTGCCATGCTCTACTTCAGGCTGTTCAAGTCCCACACTGCAGATTTATATGAGAGCAGCGTCCATGTTTTCTACAACTGCCCAGTTACTTCTCCAGCCCTCTTCTTCTCTAGCGAAAATGATGCAATGTGCTGCCCTATTGATCTAGAAAAGCTCATGGACTTCTGGAGGCAGAGGGGAGTTTCTGTGGACAGCAGGAAGTGGAAGAAGTCCACACACGCCGCCCACCTGCGATGCCACCCAGAAGAGTATGTTTCCACATTGCTACGCTTCTTGAACTCCCTGTCTATTCCTTCCCATAAATCTAACATTTGAACAGTTTTTTAAAGTGCTTCAGTTTGAAACATTTTCATCATGTACCCAGAACCACTACTATTTTAAACAGAATGCACTTTGAATATTTTATCTTGTAGCTTTAATTTGATTGAAAAATGCAACTTAAAATTGTTATCCTAAATGTTAAACCATTCTTATTTTTATTTGTCATTGTAACTGAGATCATATTTGCAAATATGTATATAAATGCTGCACCATATCTTGCACAATATCTAGTTTATCAATTAATAACTAATACACTTGCACAAAATGAAAATGGAAAGACATTTTGGGAACTGAAATGTGAGTATTATATTTGCCCTTTTGTTGCTGTTTTTGTTGTTGTATTTGACAAGCCTATTAATTTATGTTGATTTTATGACCACATAGAATATACTCTGTTCAACATATTTTACTATTATAAACCTGATAGTATCACCAGTGGATGATCTGACTCAGCAGAAGAGGTAGAGAAGGATTGGCTGGAGGCCAGTGGTGCAAGCAGTGAAAGGATACTGAAGGGGTATTGTTCCAGCTTACTGAAGTGAGTATATGGGGGCGGAGATTGCATCAGCCAGTGATAGGTCAGAATTCCAGTGACCAGATGTAGAGAATATCGTTCCCATTAAGATGAGTGTGGAGATTAGGAGCATAGAGACATAAAATGCACCCCATTTTCGAATGAGAAAAACACACCAAACATGTAAACTGAATCTATTTGTCTAAGAATAATTATATATATGTGTTATATATCTTTCTATAATTATTTTGGTTTTCTTCAGGCTCATTTTGAAGCATTTAATACTTGTTTGCACATTTTTAAGACCTTGAGATCCCTTAGATCTTGTCACAATGCTTTGATGGCCCACTTATCAGTGGATATGTTGCACTTATTGCTGATACATCAGTAAATGTCAGAAAATAGAGCACATTATAAAGATATGTTTTACTGTTAGGAAACAGTCGCCTAAATCTCTGAGGATATTTTGAAGCAATTCAGTTTAACCGTCACTCAGCAATACATTATTTATTTTGACCTATATTTTTGTATACAAAGGAGCAGGATGTCCTACATTAATAACTGAAGGTCATTTTTAGGGGACAAGCCTGGGACTACAGTTATCTCTGCTGGACATCAAATCACATGTTGGCTTTAACATTATGTAGTAGATGCACAAGAAGTGTGAGTGATGCCAATGGCCTGCTTTTGGTGAGGACACACTCAGTGAAAAAGACTATCTCAACTTAAAGGAGTTTTTATTTTATTTCAAATATATGAAAAAGCTTTTATGTATAAAATATATTGAACTTCTTGCAACACAAGGTGTCTTAAGGCATTTAAATGCAATAAAGGAAATTATGCTTAAAATGTTAATTTTCTTTAGAAGTTCCAAGCAGATGTACAGCCATGGGAACAAATTAGGACACTCCATTAAATATTTAGTTCCTTATAAATAAAACCCATTAACATCTTATCTATGTCTATTTTTTTATATAGCTCTGGGAATACATTTTTGATTGCCCTAAATGACAAATATTATTCTGTTTTTCTCATCAAGTAAAAATATAAACACAATATGTTTTAGCTCAGGAGGAAAACTTTGTGTATTCTACCCCCTAGTTGTAGTTTAAGAAACCTTTCCCCAATGCTGACTTTTAACTGTTAGATGTCCAATTCTGCTTCAGCACTAGATTTGTTATACATGGTCTCACACTTTGCTAAAGAAAAAAAAACAAAACAACTTTTGATACAGAGCAATTCATGTTGGATTCTATGATGGTCAGCTCACCAGCTCCTGCTGCTGCAAATATGTTTTAAATAGTCAGAGATGAGAGACTCCCAGCTTTAGTATTTGGTTAATGCCAAACATATTTGTTGTTCTAGTATCCAAATAATTTACCTGCATGAAGAACATTATTCATTAAGATCTTATTCATCTCCTCTTTGGCAAACTTCCATCTGGCCTTCATGTGTTTTTTGGGGTCTTTGTTTGGAAAGAGTAGCATCACCCCCTTTTAAAATGGTGTTAGTTTGGATACATGTTAAACTGCACATAATCCTTCAATATGACAGCAATGTGTCAGCGTCTCTTAGTACTTTTCAGCCACAAAGCTACTCATGGAATGCACGAGTTAACGTGACTTCTTACTAATTTTTCATCAGTCACAGTTGCTTACTCAGCTTTTGGTGTGTAGGTGTGTATGACACTTATTAGAAATCTCTGTAAAGTAATGAAATCAACTGGATAATAAAATCATTTGGAAGAAGTGTGATAAAAGTTTTTTGGTAAAGTAAGAAGACCATGTTGAAGACGATTTAAATATAATTTGTTTATTTTGGCTATCACCTGTAATTCTGATAGTTTTGTGGTGGTAGATACATGTGAAAAAAAGATAAATTGGCAACGTAAAGTAGCAATCCTGACCGTTTTTATGAGAAAAAAGAAAGAATTGCAACCAAATACAACTATTAAGTTTAAATAAAGTGCCACTACAAACTCATTCGTCTTTCACTTTTGCTTACAACCGTTTTTGGCATTACTTTTCAGTTATTGCCTCATTTTAATAACTACTAACAAAACAATGAATCACAGTAAAAATATGATCATGGAAAAATATTCTTTATTAAATACATTTGTTTAGGTTTTTTGCTTTAAGCAGCAGAATGCAGCTTTAGTGTAAACATTTTTTTCTGCAATTATTAAAATATCTGTTTTAGCTTAATTATACTTCTATAAAACAATCACTTATTGATATAAAATATACATAGTGTTTCTAAAGACAAAAAAAACATTTCCAAGGGTAAAAACACAATGCCACAATAATATTAAACTCATTGCAATGTATTGCATTTATATTATACATGTGCATTTGTCAACAGACCTTAAGTTTCTCTTTATTTGAAGGAAGGTTCTGCAGGTAGTGCTGCACCTTTGCCAGAGTTAGATAGTGCTGACTATCAGGGAACAAAGGCTCTCTGGGCTCCACACTTGGTTGGCCCTGGATGGGACAGTCCAACATTAAGGCGAGAGAGCGCACCCTTCTGTCCAGGCTGGAAACGTCTGCTTGAATCTGACCCAGGAGATCTGTGAATGGGCTCTGCAGTTCATAATCTAAATGTCCAAGGTAAAGGCTTATGTCAGTCAGTCCATTAATGGGTGGAGTGGAGACGTCTATCTCCGGGGGTGCCTGCCAACATGGAGAATAGAAATATATATCAGCAGAAGTTAGTTGAACTACTTGGGTTGCTCTTTTCATGGAGTAAAATTATCATGCGAGGAGCAACAAACTGAAATAATTTGATGCATTAGCCACTGTGCATACCTTATCCTTTAGTTTCTTAATGTGCACTAGAGTGATCTGAGCAATGTTTATTATGTTGTGTATGTTATTTCTGATGGAGTCACTCTTTGTTGGAAGACTTGTGCACTCAGGAGCTGCCATTACAGAGATCAGCAAAAGAGCCAAAGGGATGCACATCTTGAAACATGAAATGGAAAAAGTCATTCAGACATAACAAACCATAAATACATTTATATTTTGTACATCTGCATTTAATTTTCATTTTTAGATTATTTAATTTTTTTGATGTCATTTTAAGGCAAGCATAAACCCCTTAAATTTCCTTTTTTTCTGTCGTATAAATGCTACATTTGGTATCATGTTCCTTACCTTTGTATTTCAACTTCTGGTTTTCCTCCAGTGGCAATGAATGAAAGTGATAGCACATCCCTTGTTACAGGCCTCATTTAAATAGTCAACCTCCAGCATAAGTCCTGTCTGGTCTTGCATGGGTCTTTTCCCCTCCTACCTCTTTCCCCTTTGGCTCAAAACTGGGTTTGACCCTGCTAGGTTAGTCAGGAAATTCATACTCAAAACCTTGAACCCAGGCAATCTTCTTGCTATCGAGGGACTGAGTCAGCTGTCTGGAGCCCACACACATCCGGTGATTTTTGCAACTTTTTTTTCTTCTTATAATAATACAGTTTACTGGAAAACGTGCAGGTAAAACAGTCATGTGATGCTTCAGTTGTACACACCTGCATGAAAGCAGGTAGTGAACGTGCACATCCTTGTTAAAATACCTGCTTTGTGGTTTTTAAAAAATACACCAAGATGATTAATTTGACCAATTTTAAATTAACATAAAGATGAAACCAGATACTTAAAAAAGTGTTTGAAAAGATAACAAATAAAATGGTGCATTTGCATAATTTAGAATACCCTTAAAACAATAACTTGTTAAAGCCCTTTTTTTGTAAAATTCAGCAGTTTTATTTGGATTTCTGTTGAGATTAATGAAAACATAAATCCAAACAACAGTCAGTTCTGACACAAACCTGCTGGTATTTGCAGGAAAAATATTTTTTCAGCATCACAGAAAACCTCAATCTACATCCAAAACAAACAGAACATTACTTTTAGTGGATAATTTTGAAATCAGCAAAGAATAGTCCAGACCTTACACATGATCGTTTGTCTGAGTAATTTCCTATTTAGAAATAATAGCAGGATTTAACGTTGCTTAAATAATGTGTTTCTCTATTTTGATTGATTTACTGAAATATGAAACTGTCAGGATTTGGTGTTTCTCCCTGTGTCTGCCAGTTTTCCAAGACTGTAATCATCTACAACTGCTCCTTGTTTCCCTAATTGACTACACTGTGCATTTATAATTCTCTGTGTTTCCCTACCTTTTGTCGGTTCATCGTTGACTAAGTTTACATGCAGCCAATATTCGGGTTATGGTTGGATTAAGCTCACTATTCGGGTTTCTGAAACATTCAGAATAACCCGTTTACATGCGTGAGAGAGAGAGAGAGCAGAGAGAGTTACTCCCGTAGACGTGGGATTTGTATGCCTTATATCTAATACTAGAAGTTCCTCTACTCAAAACACCAAGATTGCTTGCAAATTTAACATAGTCTTTGTGTGAATGTCAGTTGTCCTTGTTTGTCCCTTATCTTTGTAGTCCTGGCTTCTTTATTGTTGACCTTTGTAAGTCGGCATACTTCATTAATTAGTCCTTTTTCTACCATCACCTCTCTGTGGCTGGTTCCTACAACCTTAAAACATAACAGAAACTGCATTAATAGAAACATTTGTCGTTCCTGATATGCAATAACTCGGAAAATCTGAAGATCTCCAACAGAAACCACAAATATTACTTACTTGTGAAGCCATGTAATACAGACTGAAAGGTGCTTACATCTGGTTACTAAAGCTTCAAAAAAATACTGCTCCAAAAATGGAAAGCGAAATCAGATCAGATTTGACCATGAGTACTAATTACACTAAGCAAATTATTGCAGGAGTACCTTTGTAATAAACGAAGCAGATTTGCTCTTATTCTTTGAGTTTAATAACACCGATAAAAGGTATTTTAAACCTATTTAGGCCTGTTTAGTCCGGTAAGTGCTAATATAAAGTTACATTTTTTTTTCAAATTGACTTTCAAATGTTTAATCTGTATTTACTACCCGTGTATGCAAGATGACAACCAGGCAGTGTTAGTAATTTTTAAACAGAAATAAAAACGAGACATACTTTTAAATTGAGCACAAACAAAGCCCCTTCTTTTTTTTCTTTTCTTTTTTTACAAGTTTCCTTTTCCCATTTATCTTTTTTGAAAGAAAGCTGTTTTGGTGTGGGATACTGTGCAATACAAAATTTTAGATTTGCTCTCATAAGCACCCAAATAAATTTTTATTAATAAGAAAGATGTATTTTACTGTTTTTTAGAGTTGATTAAATGCACTGAAAAAGACAAATGACTAATATAGAAAATAGAAAAGGAATGTAAAAGCTAGAATAAAAAAAAACATGCAATTATTGGTGCTACTGATGAATATTTTTGAAATACTTTAAAAATAAAGATTGTTTTGGAAAGTAGGTGAAACCAAGTTTTGGAATTTTGTTTGTTTTTTGGCCCCTTAATATCTTTTTCCTTTTTTAGAGTTGGAACCCAGTGTTCTTGGGTTCTCATTCTGCCATGTGTTTCAGTTGTTTTATTAATTTATTTTTAAAGGTTGCTGACTCTGATATGGGGGAGCTTAGCCAAAAAGCTATTTCTTTTCACCATTCCCTATGAAGATTAACACAAATTTATCATACTGAAATGGCATGTTGTATTGTCTTTCCTATTATGAAGAGTGGATAAAGGAAATAGGAATCTAAATGACATCATATTTATACTCCTGGGAAACATAAAGCATGCATTAGTAATCAAGATAAAAGGGTGCTGTACCAGGTATGTTAGCTTAAATATAACATGATAGAAGAAAAAACTGAAAACTGATCCATGTTTTGGAAGCGAAGCTACGTTATCCCATAACATAAAGGGCATGACACAAACTAGGCACCATTCTGGAGAAAGTCAAGAAACTGATACACTTTAGCCAAACTTTCAAGACTAACTTCAAGGAATATACTACCAGACTGTGCTTACAGAATCAACGGTGATGATCTTTAGGTTGTTGCGGATGGAGCAGCTTTCTAATTTTTTGTTAGCATTGTGGTTGTGATCATGCTTATATTTTAAAGATAAATGTTTTAATTATGATAGCACAGTAAAAACAAAACTGAAACAAGATAGAGCACTCTTGTTTTTCTTGCTGTTCTGAAGAAATATGTCTGTTTGGCAACTCTTTCAGATATGTTCCCCAACATTAAAACCTTTTTTTTTCAGGTAGGTATCTTTTCTTGAGCTGATAATGATAAGACTGACCGACTTAATCTCAATTTTAAATGTATGGAAACTATGGGATTTTGCAAAAAGCTCTTACAACATTTAGTGTTAGCAAAGTTAGAACATTTTGGACTTAGAAAACTGGATTTTTTTCACAAATTCACAATCATAATCATTTCAACCTATTTGCTTCTAAACTCATTCTTAATTGAGCCTAACATTTGCTTTTAGAGTCCTCCAAGTGAAAAGAAGAGGCGGACATTTCAATACTTTCACAACTGTTTTCATGGAAAAAAGAACATCCTACTACCTAGTCATGTCTCTTACACAATAACTTATCCGTATGTTATGTAAGAGGGCAATGCAGAAGGAAATACTTGGACTCAATATGGGAAAAACTGAAATCTGGGAGGAGATATTTATAGGAAGGTATGATTTAGTCAATTCCAGTAAGCTAAAATGGCTTAGGGCCATTTCACATTGACCCCGTTCACCTTTCTCAGTAAATCACTGCGTTTGTAATACACAGAGTAAAAACAAGAAAAGGGTAGAAAAGGATAGAATCTCCAATGATATTTTGTTTGGAAGATATACTTTGCAGTGTAGGAATATGGACATTCAAATCTTTAATGTCTGTCTTTAATGGAATTATACTGCTTGAGTTAGAGAAGTCAATTTGCTTAGTCAAAAACAAGATAGCAATCCACCAGTTTTCATAAAATAGTTTAAAAAAATACAAATGGGGATGGAAATCAATCACTGGATAACTCTGTTTTCATAAGATACGATATTGCTATTGATCCTATTGACACGAAATTTCTTCCAGAAATTGTAAGTATCCAAAATAACCCACATAACAAAGATTCTAAAACTAAAAACTAAATAAAAATGTTTGTAGTACCGAAGAATTACATAAGCACTATTAAAACCTCAGTCGGTTTTGTCACTCTTGTCAAACTCTTGCCGGCAAGTCAGTTGACATCATATATTTTTATTTGAACTTACTTTATTTGGACTAACTTGGGTGACTGACCAGTCTGTTTTAGTAAACTAACTCTCTTTCTCTAAAACAAATTAAAAGTTTGGGATTGTTGTCTTTATGGAAAAGTTATCATTTTTTTGGCAATTGGATTTTCGTCAAGTCTTGCTATATTTGTCTACTCATTCTTCTTGCAGTTATGTGAATTCTATCACTTCTAAATATTAAACAAAGGGTCCACAACTTGATGTTCCCATTCACATGCATCACTGTTGAGGTGTATAGTGCCAAAACCCTTCCAAACACTGTTTACAAAAATCATCCAAATAGTTTAAATTTGCTCTTATCAATGCTCCCTGTATCAAATTGGCTTATGCAAATGTTCTACAGCAACATTTTGTTGAGCTTCAGCAGTGCCTGTTGCAAGAATACAGCTGTTGAGATGTAGAGTGAGTGCTTTCCTGTCACCTATCAGGCATTTTGTGAGATATTTCGGTAATGAAAAGCTTTTGATGGGACATCAGTTTGTGCTAAGCCACCTGATATTGACTGCTACTGATGAGGGGTAGGATTACTTTCTTAATACTCAGAATTTCAGTAATTTTCCCAACCTTCAAAGTATCTTCTTAGGTCTTTAATGGTTCTTCTACACAGTTCTCGCAATATCAATAGAACAATTAGGACAGTACCCCACAATATTACATGAAATAGCAAATACAAATTAGGCCTTTCAAAAATATTTTTATTGTACAGGTAAGGTAAAATACAACCATTGTTAGTTCCTTCATTCTGTGAGTCCAGATCAGAAAAATGTTTAAAAGATTATTAAATCAGATATGAAAGTGACAGACTCTAAAGCATTATATAAGTAATGTAAAGTGAATCAGTATAATGTTAAGCATCTAAAACCATACCTCACTTTCAATAAAAAGGCAACACAAAACAACCCCATGTATTGTCAGAAGCATATTCCCAGGACACAATTAGAAGGGAGCCAGTTTTGGGCCCCTATGCACACAGGTATTGATTTTGCCCATACATTTCAAGATTTTTAGATATTGTCTATGAAACCAATGTTAAAAAAACGGTAGTTGTTGTTTCAAAAAACTTCTCTAAAACAGGGCCATTTAAAAAAAAAAAATGAATCTACACAAAAACTCTTCAGTAGCTGTGGCAGACCTGTATGGTGACATTATACTGTATAGTGACTCAAATACTCTAAGAAAACAATCAAGATTTCTTTTGAATTGGCTTCCTGTCATGACATTTGATGTTATTTGGGGTCAAGCATCCAATAAAACCTGGAAAACCAAAATAATATACCTTTGGAAAAATATCCCTATATAATATAATTTCCTAACAAATATTGATAGAAAAAGTTTGATACATAAACAGCTAAAGCATCTATTAAAGCTTTTGCGCAAAACCGCAACAAGCTCATTACTACTACATAATTTAATCAAACTAAATCAAACGTACATTTCAATAAAAAACCTGTGACATCATTTAAATAAAACGAAATCAGCCAGCCACTACTGGCAACTTGAAATACAGCTGGCAATCCAACATTTCATTGAGATGCAGCACTAGCATTATAACACAGTAATAAATTAATATTTGATTTATAATTTTTTTTATTTATGTACACATTTTTTGTTGGTTGCAGTACCAAATAAATCCTCTAGAGGGCTATATTCATCCAGAGATTGACATAGTTTTCTCAGAATTATTTGCCTCTGCGCTGCACAGTGTTTCTTTCCAGTTCTTATGATTTTTCTCTTCTGACTTTTAGAATACCTCACTGCTTTAACAAAAGGCCTTGAGGTGTTTGCTTTGGATATATGTGTATCTCAAGTAAGTCAAAGGTTTTTCCTGGATATTGCATTCTGACTTTTAATTAGATGAATTCTCAGTTATGCTTATTTCAAGTTCATAGCAATATACTCTCATTTGTAAAGTAGAAAGGTTTATTATGTCAAACAATTATGTTAAATAAAAGGCCATTGATAAAGAAAATATATGTTCAGCAAAAATAGGAGACCAAAAAAAAAAAATAAAAGTTAAGAGTGAAACCTCTGTCTTTTGCCCATGGTTACAAAATCAATTTACTCTGTTACAAGAGGAAGAAGAGCAAAAGTGCATCCACACCCCACGTTTCTATCTGATGACATGGATGAGTCATTGCCCTATTTCCCGGGGCGAGTGTGACACACAAATAGAGGGGCCGTTGTTTAAACTGGTAATATCCAGCTCCATTTAGAAGAACTTGTGAAGGCTATTGGTGGCTTTAGGCACCCAGACACGACGTTAAAAAACCTACCTGCACCTTGTCTAACTGTCTCATTCAGAAAGAGGTTTTTTTTTTGTGTGTGTTTTTTTGAGGATAGCTGAAGTTTCTCTTTTGGAAGTAAAATGAAAAAGGTTGTAAGATTTGTGAATTTTTAAATTTCTGCTTAAATGTGTTTAATTTAAGGGAATGGCCCAAACAGAAAAGAGTAGAAGGATACATAGATAGAAAAGGGAAAGAATTGTAACTACATAGAACTGATCTATGTCATATAACCTATTTTCTGTTCCTAATTGTGTTTTCTGTAAAAGAATACTGTTGCTGCTTGTGTCTAATGTTTATACAGAGCATGCTAATGCTCCATGAGCAATGATGTCACAAAATCTTAGTCAAAGCACAAAAAGTGCCTCTAGTTTTGATGTGTATAAAACTCAACTGTCAAGGCTCATGGCTTTGGATAAATAATCGCATTAATGTAACACATAGTACATCAAAGGCTTCAAGCAACGTGTCTATTTTCCCTTAGCTTTTTCATTCACTGCATGCATCCTGTTTGTAGGCTTTTAATGAAGAGGGGGCTTCTGTGAACGCTTTGCCATGTTTTGGGGATTGTAATGTGTATTTTAGAAAAGCACTGCTTATAGTTGCTTTATGATCTACACCAAATAGATAGGATAGTGAAAATGTGTAGCATGAAGGCAATTAATAAAACAGTTTTAATGTAATCTCTCAATACAGAGTGTTTGAAGGTTTGAAGTATTTACACATTAAGAAACAATAAAGGCCAATAAATTGGAATTATAGCAGCAAAATTCCAAAAACAGGTGAGGCTGCTTGTCTGATGTTTCTTAATATTTCATACTCTACTTTGGTTCTTTTCAGTTAAAGTTTTTTCAGTTGCTCTAGATAATTTGACTGTTCAGCCATTTCCTCCATTAGATATTTCCCATTTATCTTATTTAAAACATCTTATCCTGATCAAAAGCCACACATACTCTTCTGTCGAGACTTTGTCCAAGTTTTTTTTTAGAATCAATAGCTTCTTTAAAGCAAAAGACTGAGATGTAGAGATATGCGTTGCCTTATTAGTGAAAAAGATGGACGTCTGATTCAGATGCCAGAATCCACCGCAGATACTTTTTGGGGTAAGGGCTTCCTGGCTACTGCCTTTGGAACAGCAAGCCCAGACCGCAAAAAGACCCACAAAGGACAAGTGTTTGCTGTTTCTGCTCTCTTTTCCAGAGGTGGTGTCCTCAGGACCTAGTAGGCGAAAAGGAACATTTAGCACATACAATATGCAGTGTTTTAAGACAGGCAGACTCAAGCACTCAAATTCAACAATCCTTTATGTGTCAAAAAGTGTTTTCAAGGTAATGCACATTCTATGCACAGAATGCCTCAAAGAGACATATTTTGTCAGAGTGGATCAAGTTCGAAGGTGAACACCTAACTTTATGGTCAAATGCCTCAAAATGGCTCAGGGGGGAAACACCCTGCTTACAAACAAACCCAAAGTGGAGTTCAAAAATGTCTTTGTTAATAATCAGTATTTTCATTTTAAGATGCTCAATTCATCTCATACATCCAATTTTGACATTAGAGGCTTTGTGTTGCAACAGTCAAACAAATTTCATATCTTACATATATATATGAACTAAATTATTAAAAAACAATATTTGGTGAGGTACACTCGCCCTTTCTTGAATGTATTTACACATTTAAACACAGTTTGGTGTAAAAGCTGTCAACTGTTCCACTTCAGTATGGTCCATGTTTCCTATTTTAACACTAGATCGTTTAGCAGTGATTTGGATGGACTACATGGTGTGATGAGACTATGCTGATCTTAGCCATTTAGACAGCTATTAATAGAGTTTCTCTCTTGTAAGTATGCTATGATAGAAGAGAATGAGGGAGTTCAGTTTGGTCCCTACAACAATTATTCAATTTGATCTACACGAGTCAGCATCTTGACTGATGTTGTGCCATTTTGTTTTATTTTTTGGGTGAGGGGGGTTGTAATTCATGGTCACCAAATAAAATGCATTTCTGCTTTTTTTTTCTTTTCTTACAAGTGTTTAACAGATTATGTCCTGCTTTAGAAGAAGAAACATGATTCAGTGCAGAAACTTGGATGACACTAAAACACTAAAGAACTTTATCAATCTCCTCCAGAGCAGCACACATCTTCTTTTTCTTTTTCATTAAAAAAGAGTAAAAAAAAGATGCTGCCAACCTTTGACAAAAAGACTGTGAAAGAGTAAAAAGTACAAAAAACAGAAGTCTTTGAAAAATTTAAATAAGCTCCACACACCCCTCTCCAGTTGAATATGGTCTAAGGCTCCAATGAGTAAAAATGGACACGTCATATACACAGATGGTATCAGCTACAGCAGACCAGGTTGGGGCTTTGGGATTCTAAAGATGAGCAACAGCTTCTAATCATAGTCTTTTCCCCAGCTGATACCAGCAGCATGTTGTTCTTATGACAAACAAACGGTTTTATACAACTAAAAACCTCAAATCTCTGCATTCAAGATCTTCAGCGTAATGAATGATCAAGTGACAGAATTTGGACACGGGGCTGGATGCTGCTGCTAATCTTGTGGAACCAGTCCTTCTATTTATCAGAATATTGTGATAAAGTCTAAATGAGTGCTTTTATATGTAAAACAATTACTTTTCAAGCTTGTCAAGTCTTAAAAAATTCTCATAAAATCACCAATTTATTGACGCCCGTGTGACATTTTTTAATCAACTAATTGTTTACAAACTGAAATGAACTGCATTTAATATTTACCAACTGTAACTGTTACCCATACCAGTAAAAACTGCAGATCCAGATAAAGATTTACTCTAAACTCCACCTAATTGGGATTTAAACATAACTATTTTATCAGAAGTAATCTTAATTAAAGCTGAAAAAAAGAAATGTGTTTTAGCAAAATCCTCACAAAAAATATTCCTGAAGTAACAAATCTTGACACTATATTTTATAATTTTCCTGGTCAAAGATTGATATATTCAAGAATGAGCAATCAGACTTAACAATCACTATTATGTCCAAAATAAACTTCAAACTTACCTAGACATATACTTGGACAAATCAAATAAATCCCAAATATAGCTGCTTTTTACACCTATTGTACTACAAATATTTAGATCCAGTTCCACAACCTGCAAAACCTCTAAGCTACCCATGCAAAACCCCCAATGGTTTACAATTTGTCATATAAAAATGTGCTTTAACAATATCACATCAAACATTTAATTAATTCAATACCTTAAAAACAATTTTGAATACTATTTTCATACTGTATTATATTTTAATCAATTTTTTCCCCATAAGGAACAGTTCAAATCTGAATATTGGACTTTTTTACTTCCACTCCTAGTCTTATAACTCAGTTATCTGCTGAATTAAACTATGATGTATCTAAGTAAATATTTGACTCCGCTGGGAACTGATTACAAATAGAATGTAAAAGAGAACAACTGATTTTAATCAATTGTTGTAAAAAATGCATTTGCTTCCCATCATGACTTTTAATACAGAGTTAATAACACTACTGTGGGTTGTTTTAGTCTTGGTACACAAGATATTAGCTTTATTCATTTTATTACCCCCCCCCCACCCCACCCCCCCCCATTTATTTCTGAATGAGGACTACAAGGTCTTGCCACGGTCCAGTAAAGCACTGGTTCATGAAGATGGTTTTAAAAAAAAAAGGTCTGATGGTAAAGGTGGTGTGTATTATGGATGTACACAGCCACATCTCGATAAAAGAGACTTTGCGTCTGTTTGTCTCTTTCTTCAAGCCAAGGATGCATGGAAACCAGTATACTGGATCATTTGCACACACACACTTACCACATCACATTCATGTGTAAGAGGAGAAAAAAAGAGTAACAAATTGTTTCATATTCATTCTTATATATTATTACAGTTATTATTCTTGGTATTATGTTGGTCTTATAATTGATTCTTATAACGTGGTGCATCTAAATTTTTGTATTTGTAGCTTCCAGTTTTAGGTATGCCCTTACATCAAAGAATGATTTGCAAATAAAAATGAGAGTACTATCCACAGACCAATAATACACTGAGCTGTCCAAGGTGCTGAAACCAGCTCTGTCTGCGCGGTGAACGCCCTGCACTTCGATAGAATTAGAGCCTAGTTTATTAAAACATAAATAGATAAAATAAGGAAATGTGTAGACAAACTGATGAGACAGCGCCAAAAATATGTTTTTAAAACTAACAAAATCAAGAAATACATTTTCAATCGGTCCTATTCGGGGCTTAAGACGTTAACATAGGCCATGGTTGGATTGCATGCGTAAGAAATTGACACTTGTTGCCACAATGCGTTGATATCCGCAAAGCGGGCAACCTAGCGGGTGCATTTGGTGTAAAGGGAGCCATTCCGTGCCAAAAAAAGGAACGCGACTTCAAACGCGCAAGACTACCTCCCTACCCCTATCACCATGATAATCACACACACACATGCAATCACACACACACACACACACCCACCCACACACACACACACACACGCACACACACACAGCCCGGCAATGGAAAGTAGGCTCTTGTTAAACGATGATCTGCAAAGCTCAGTTTCTCTCTGAAATGATCCTGAATGTTTTATGTTTTTCAGTCTGAAGCGATGCAACACATTAGATGACTGTCAATTAAATGGCAGAGTAGAGTGTTCCGTCTGTTTCACAAATTGCAGTGAATCGTCAAAGAATTGTAGTTACAGATAGTAGAGATGTTTCTCCCAAGGAGTAATGCTGGAAATATAGCCGTTACTTATCGATGAATGCAGAGTTAGTGTTGCAACCGAGCAGCAAGGTTGTGGACTGGATGGACACGTCTACAGATGCGCGTTAATCGCGCAGAATTGAAATCAACTCGCTGGAAGTCAACACGTTCCCTCTAATCTATTTTTCTCCCCTTTTCAACACGTATTTAGGGTGGCCGCTCGCGCTCTAACGTTAAAACTCGGGAATACATTTCTCAATTGAATACTGTTTATGAGGACGACAACAGAACGGCGGCTTGTTGTTTTACTCACTTCAGCAATAAGCAAATCTAGTAATAAGAATAGTAATAATATTAATAATAATATAATATGCTCACCGAGTTGTCACCGGCAGGAAGCAGGCATCGTTCCCCCCCCCCCCCCATTTTACCATCCAATAATCCCTGGGAATTTGAACGGTACCCATTGATATGCAGCAGTAGGGTCCCCTCAACACCACCACAGCCACCCCTCCACCTCCACCCTCTCACCCGCCCTCAATCATTTCTCTTCCCAGACATCAGTCGCATCGGTTCCCTTACATTTCACTTCGCATTTATTAACTTTCTTGATTTGTGCATTTCTCAATCCTAATCTATTTATATCGTCCTGCTTCTCCCCCGTCTCTGGAAACTGCTGCAAAACCTCTAATGGAAGCCACTCAATTCCTCCAGTCTGCTTCTTGCTGGTGACCTGCATTGACGTCATTGCGTCATTAGGTTTCCCCTGGAAACACGGGAGAGCCAAAAATAGAAACAAATTAATTCAAACCCCAGGCTGGGGTAAGAGGGTTGGGGTAAGGGGTAGATGAGGGCTGGATTTGGCGACTATTTCTTTCTATCAGTCTTTAAGATGACCCTCTCATTCCCGCGGGAAACACACATGCACATTTTCCGAGTCCTCACTCGCTGTTTCCCTTCGTAGTTTTCTACTCATAAACAAAGACATATATATATATAGCCTACATATTATATATACATATCTGGTTTTACTATAGTAGAATCACTACTGGATGCCAGGATAAGGTTGTAGTTTTACAAACTGCATCAATTTATTGATCCTAAAAACAGTTTTATGTTGTTTTATTGAACGACGATTTAATTTATTCTATTATTCATTCACTTGAGAGAATGGAGTAAATTGCATGGAGATTGGCGTTTTACACAAATTCATAATTTCAATAACATTCTAACGGAATACCTTGTCTAGACTTTAAAAAAATTGTGTTAATTTTTCCATGTTTTCCTGTCCAGACTCAATCAGACTGGATGTTAAGGAACAGTTTTAAATTATTTTTCAAGAATTTCGAGTGTTTCTTAATATTTAGTTTCGGAATTTTAGAGGATAATTCTAACACATTAACATGTGCTTATTTAAATACATATATTTTAAGTCTTGCAATGCCTGTCTGTCTTTTTCTCCGTCCGTCCGTCGATCCATCCATCCATCCATTGGGAAGTGCAGTCCTAATAAGATAATCAAACAACCCCAACTGACAAGCTCTACTCCAACATTATCCTGGATGGTAGAACTCTTTCCTACAAAGGAAGCTAATTTAAGCCTACTTCATTAGGTATCTAATTCTTTTCACATCTCATCAGCATAGGTTAGGGTAAATGTGGAGCTTTGGTTTAATGCACAACTCTTTCATCACAATAGCTTCACCATTAGAATAGTAGTAGCCTTCATTCATCCAACCATAAATCTATCTATCATTAAAAAAAACTAATGAAAAAGCATGCCCATAGTATAATGCTATTCAGAGTGATGGTTGTAACTACGGATGCGACAATACCGATATGGTATCGGGGCCAATACTGTCTTAATATACACGTATTGGTATTGATCAGTTAACTGATACCATGAAGCGATACTTAAAATGTGGAAACTCTATGAAAATTCTACTGAAAAAGTTTATTTTTCACTTGAAATTTTAGTTTGTGGTCATTTTTTAGTATTTATTTTATCCAATTCAACATCATTTGTTGTAACAAGCAGATAAGAAAGTAAAACCTGTCTTCCAGTTCATTGTATTTTTTTGTGTGGTACTATCGGCACTGGTACTTGGTATCGGCATGAACTCCAAGTATCACTATCATATCGGTTTGAAAGAAGTGGTATTGCATCCCTAGTTGGAACATGACAAAATGTGTAAAACTATGAGAAGTTTCAATGTTGTTGTTTTTTTGCTTTGTAATGTATTTTTGGGGACATATTGCGACATCTATCTTTTTCCATTCTTCAAGAATAACCTCTTTTAGAGCCTTGATGCTGGATGGAGTGATTCTCAACTTGTCGCTTCACAGTTCCCCGCAGATTGGGTTCAGATCAGGAGTCATACTTGGCTATTCAATCACCTTCACCCAGTTCTTCTTTAGATGTGTGTTTTGGATCATTGTTGTGTTGGAAAAGTTCATAACGACCAAGTGCACGGAGTGATGGCAGCATCCTCTCCTTCAGTATAGAGCAGTACATTATTGAGTTCAGGATACCATCAATGAAATGCAGCTCCCCAACACCAGCAGCACTCATGCAGCCCCACATAAGGACACTGCCACCACCATGTTTCACTGTAAATACCATGTACTTTTCTTTAAAATCCTCATCTTTATGACACCATACAGTTTTTAAACCATTTGTTCCAAATACAGTGATCTTTGTCTCATCACTTCAGAGTATAGAGTTTATTGAGTTCATTCATTCTTCTTTCATCCACCTTATGGCCAATTGCGAGTAGTAACGCCTCAGCTGTACTCTGTTTGGAATCCCGCACTTCTATTCCCGCTTGTGGTGACGCTGCGTTCAGCGAATGGCTATGAAACAATGCAAGGGGCAGCGGGGGACGTGTTTTTAATGATGGGTAGATGAGGCACCATGAAGCATTTCGGCACATTGCGCAAATTGTATTGATACTGTATTGGTACTGTTTTGCTATTGTTTTGGTCTACTGACACCTGCTTGATTTCAATTATAATGCCAGGCAATCTTACGAGACTCAACTAACCTACTGAATTATTACCTAAAAAACACAAACCATGTATGTAATTTTACTCCATATTGTACACCGATACGGTTTGCCTCTACAAGCTAGATACATGTGCCGACATATTGTGTTCAGTTTGTTTCTCCGACGCATCGGCGTTGGTCTACTTATCACTACTTGTTTTCTGTATGCTGGACTGTAACTGCACAAGGTGACTCTCCTTCAATGTTTTAACAAACACGATATATATATATATAAAAAAGATACAGTTATTCTTCTAGTTCTGGGTTTTTGTTATACGTCTTATAACGACGTACGTCACACACAGGTGGGAGTGTAATTAAACAACTTGCCTAATGAGCTACTGCTTCCACCTGCGTGAAAGGCAACAAAAGTCATGACGCAGCCGAACTTTCGGCTTATTTTTAAGCGTTAGTTTATAAATAGAAACCTTTCCTGTCTCCACAAATTGGCTGTAAGTTGATATACAGAATTGCTGTGTTTCTTTTTCTAACGATATTAACACAATAGCTTTAACTTCTAATTGTCGCTAATCCACTTTTTTAAATTGCTAGCTGCAAATTTATATAATTCATAATATAGCCTACCCGGTTTGTTCAAGTTTATTTATAACTAATTTATAAATTAATTTTTGTTTTAGGCAAGAATACTGAGCTGTTACAACTGAACAAAATTGTTCGAAAATGTATCTAATGTCCGTGTTCTTTTGTACTTTTTTAGGTGATATTTACGCTTTTTTAAGTCAAACTTTGCTGGACACCTGTAAGCAAAGGATACTCTGTGTCAAGGACCTTCTAAGATACTGAGGTTTCAGGTATGAAGGAAGGCAAGGCAATTTTGTTTGTACAGTACACTTTTCACACAAAGCAATTCAAGGTGCTTTACATGATTAGGTGGTAAAGAAACCAAACATTTGATTAGCATTTGATTAAAAACATCAATTTAGGAAAAGCAAAAACTGATAAGATAAGAATCAATAAAATGGCATATTAAGCATTTTATTAAAAACAACAATCTAAAAAAATAAGAAATAAAATGTGTCAAAAATCAATATTACTCAAAAGCATCTCTAAACAGTAGAGTTTTAATCTTTGATTTGAAAGAACCTAATGATTCAGCAGCTTTGCAGTCATCAGGAAGTTCTAATTCTAGGGTTGTTTACTAAACTAAAGTTGGAGGACCAGAGTGGTCTGCTGGGTTGGTATAGTGGCAGCAGGTCTTCAAAATACTTTGGTGCTAAGCTACAGGGAGCCAGTGTGAGGACTTGTAAACTGGGGTGATGTGCTTTACTTTCCTGGTTCTAGTGAGGACACGAGCAGCAGCGTTCTCGACCAGCTGCAGCTCTCTGAAAGACTTTTTTGATAGACCCGTGAATTCCAAAGGAGTTAAGTACTGTACGAGAGAGACTGACCCAGCTCCCCAGTCGTTCCAGTAGTATTTTATGATCAAACTTGTCAAACGCTGCACTGAGGTTCAACAGAACCAGCACTGTGGTTCTACCACAGTCTGTATTAATGCGAATGTCACTGAAAACTTTTATGAGGGCAGTCTCAGGGCCGTGATGAGCAAGGGAACCAGATTGATAAGTATCAAAGCGGTTGGTCATCATTGGGAAACTATTAAATTGTGATGAGATGAGTTAACTATTTGAATCAGATCAGCCCTAATGACAGTACTTTTTTTTTTTTTAGAAAAGCTGTTGATAATACTTCAAGGAAGCGCTTAATTGTTTAATGATTTCTTCAAGGTTTATTTGGTTTAACTCATGGAATACAAACATTTTCTATACGTTGGTGTAGATTGGGGATGACATTGGGAGTGTACGTCCACGGGTGTGTGGTAGGAGATTAGATTTGTTTGAAAGTCTCAACTGAACTTTCGCCTAGAACACACTGTTTTAAAGTGGTCTATTTGTGACTTGAATGTTTGATAGAGATGTAGCTTTCAAAGAAGCTATATTCTTATAAAATCTGACTTCTATATACAGTTTAGCTAACAGTGTTTTTCTTCTCTATGATGTACTTTGTTCCAGTTAGGTACTTACTTTCTCATTTTGAACGTTTTCTAAAATAATCCATATTGGGTTTGCTGCATCTTCAAGTTGGGTTTTAGACATAACAGAGTTGACAGCCTTTTTTCTTTTTTCAAAGCTAGAATGATGTAAAGCTAAGTTTATACCTCTCAGTCTGAGGTGTGGAGACAGTGTAGAGCCCATTTTTTTTAACCTGTCCCTCAAAGCAAGTTAGAGTGCACGTGTACACTGATTAAAAACAACTTGTAGGATTTACATTCAAAAAATCATTGTATTTGCACTCAATTTTTCTAAGTAATTTGTACTGCTGTTATATCAAAGTGCAACTTACAGCTGCATTCTGGAGAATTTATTTATGTATTAAAGTTTTATATATCTTTAAAATTATGTGGGGTTCAGTACTATGACAAAAGGATAGTGCTCCACAACATTTGTTAATTTTCTTAAGTCCCTTCTTCCTCCCAAAGACCCCTATGCAATTCAGACTGAGCGCCAATTTTTTTTTATTCAATAGAATTCAAGTTTCTACTGTGACACCTGTCAATCAACGTGCATGGCGCAAACCTGTGGAGGTGAGGCTGTGCAGACAGGCCGCTCCGTGTCTTCCTGTTTACAGGCACCATACCGGCAGAGAGTGGTGCAACCATTCCAGGGCTACATAAAAACAAAACAAAACAAAAAATCAATGGAAATACGGCGACAAACTTGAAAAATGCCTCATTTATGGTTAGTTTTTTTTCTTCAGCTTGTGAATGCATTTCCCGCTCAAGGAGCAATATATGACAAAGTTTTGCTTAAGCTGGAAAGCTTTTTACTAGAAGTGCAGATTAAAGAATACTCTAAGAAAGCATGTAAACAAATACAGCAGTTTTTCAATATAAACCATGTAGTGCCCGTACGCTGCATTAACTATTGATTACAGTGACTATTGAGCACTGAAACGATCTCTGGCTGATGCTGAGCCGACCAATCACAGGTATACGCTCTCCGTTTACAGAGACACGTAGTTGGAAAATGGGGCTCTACTCTGTCCATCCTTGCGTAGGTGAGTGAGGGCCCTTGTGTCGACGAATAATGAGCTGGCGTCAATCCATATCCGTCAAAATGGAGAAGTATAAAAAAGGCTTCACTTTCCAGTATCAAGTCAAATATGCTTTACTCTTAATGTAACATTTCTGAAGAAATTAAATAAATGTTACTTAAATATATATAATTTAGCAGGTTGTAATAATAAAAAGTTAAGTACATTTAATTGACCAAAATGTGACAGGTGGAAGCAGGATTCAAACTCACAATTTCACGATCATAGACCAATGCTCTACCAGCCGCCCTAAAAAAAAAAAAAAATAGGTGAAGTATTTTAAAATACTTGGTACTCCATGCAACCCGGAAGTGGAATACTTTTCAAATACACAATTAGAATCTCATTGAAGCAAATTTATTTTGCAAGGCCAGTTTGTCTATTATGATCTTGGTGATTTTGAAAACCAGGGCCTGTTTCAGAAAACAGGTTTGACACACAAAAGCTGAACTAAAGGTTGGCCAACTCTCAGATTTCAAGGTCAGAGTTTACGGTTTCAGAGCAGGTGTTAAAAATTAGTTCAATCAAATCTGAGTCAAAGTTCATAGATGGGACACAGAAAACATGATTCGCCATGGCAGCAAGTGAAAAAAAACATTAGATCCTCCTACTTCTCCCCAGTGGAGTTGAATATATTAATGAAATCATATGTAGAAAATTAACATATTTAAAAAAATCTCTTATGTCTCAATGCCACAGACGATCCCGCTCCATGTTAATAGCGGTTTAAGCTTGCGACCAGTGTGGTGACATGCATACTTGTAGGTAGTTTGATCCAATCCAGAACGGCAGCAAAGGCACATTGGAAATTATATAAATTGATTAAAATATGAGTGTTTTTAGTCTTATAAAGTGTTGAAATGTAAATATCTGCACAAATCTGCTCTACATGCCCCCTGTAGTTGCTTGTTTTGTTCAATTTAAATCTAATTTGTGATCTTTCAAATATAGATTCAGCACCCTGAGTGAAGACTATATGAGACTAATCGACTATACTTACATAGTGTCTATTTCTGAAAAGTGGTATTAGTACTAGTAAGATAATGGTCATGCACACTGAATTAAAAGTATAATAGATTTTTGTATAAGGTATTCCCTGGTGGTTTAAAGTAAATGGTTTGTGGGGCAACCTTATGTAATCCTGCCCAAACAAAGAAAAGTTAAAATCTTTAGCCATACTATCACTGCCATCATTTGTCTAGATGAAAGCCACATCTAAATGCCTACTATAACCGCATGTCTCTCAATTTGAGTTTTCTGGATATGATCAAATTTGACCTCTAGAAAGGCTGAAGGAACAGAAGGAAGCCTGATGTCTGCAAAACACATGGTGGTCTACCACCACTATGGCTCGCAGAGGCTGGAAAGATGAACCTCAGTCATAAACAGTGGGTGACCTATTGCTGAGGGAATCTCCCGGGGGAGCTCATTGGACCCAGGCACGCCTCAGGACAGAAGGGCATACATAAGAGGCAAGTTATTCAAATGAATGGCATATGTTAGATGTAATGGCCATACATTCTGCTGTAGGTTACAGTTCTCTGTAATAGGCTGTTGTTGCTTTGTTATAAATCTATTCTAAGGTGACTCAGTCAGAAAAATTGTGATGAGACATTCACTATTTAAAAAGAAAATATAAATAAAAAATTAACATTAGGATTTTCACTTTTTTGGTTAATAATCGGCTGATGAATCTACCAGTTAATAACGGTCTAATCTATCTTTTGGAGCTCTCTACCATAACAGATTTCTATGCTGTTGTAAGTAGCTACACTTGTATTTTCCAGAGTTTTTATGATGGGTAGACTATAATATAATTCTCTTCCGACGGAGGATTATACAGAGTATCTCCGCTTCCACATCAACAGACTCTACAAAAAAAGGAACATGCCATGTCTACCACTTCTTTCAGACTGCAGGCTTCAACTTAAGAAGAAAGTCGGTTAGTTGAAGCAAACCTGCCAGCAAGCAGGATAGTTTCATTGACTATGTTGCCCGGGTAACTGACTCAGTTACGTTGAACTGGCATGGTGAAACCGATAAACCCGAGTTTCCCTTCATGTTGGGTTTTTCACTAAACTTGCTTTGTCTACACCTCCTGCCCCAGAAGATATGAGCTAATATTAATGAAATAAGAACTTACGTTTAGCACTTTGTCCTCGTGTCGCACAATATGCTTTGATTTTTTTTCTGTCTTGAAGAGTCATTGTATGACTACAGCTTTGAAAGAAACTAATGGTTTGTTGTTTTAATTTATTCAATAAAGGAACATAATGTTAGACTTTGATGTAGATTTGTATTTATATGGGATCTGTATTTTATACAGTGGAATATTCGGGCCACAGTGATGAAGAAAGAAAAAGTCCTAAATTGATGAGACCGGTTCTTTCTTCAGTGAAGATGTTTTCTTGCATATTATTTTTCCAAGTCCTGAAACTTATGACAGTGTGACACTGATGTACTAAAATTTTAAGTATCTCTTGGTTTGTGAAACTTATACTAAATTACTATTCCACCAAATGGGCCACAGCTCTCATTATAACAACTCTCCTCCTCATCATAATCATAAAACTGGGATCACACTCTGTGATTTCTGCTGTCCAATAGAACTTTTCTTTTGTCGGGAAAATAATTGTAATGGATGCATGCGTGTGATTCACAAGTTTGTGGCCATGCTGTGTTACATTCTCCCTCACAGCTTATTTAGTGCTCATATGACCAAAACCTGTCAACGAGTTACATTATTATGACTTTATTCTCGAAGTCGGTGGGTTTTTCTTTTTTTCCTTTGACTCTAGTATTGTCATTTTATATAGCCTTGTAGTCTATGGGGAACTGCAGTTTCATCTGAAATTATATTTTAACCGAAATGATAGAAATTATTATAAATATTTAATGTGATAAAAATGTCTAGTGGGCAGTGGAATAACTATTATTTTCCATTTGTGGAAAGGGATGAGATTAAATGGATCCTGCAACTTAGCCTGGTCTGGAGCAGGCTAGCTCCACTGAATAAACCTCTATGGTAACTTATGCCATAATGCATCCTTCTTCCCCCTATCCTGTTTTTGTACGACTGGATCACAGATAAGATAAGACAGGAGAACCAAGCTTTCCCGGCTTAACCCCGTATCCTAGTTTTTTTGCTATAGGCCCTAGCTCTAATAATAAAAAGCTTTCCAGCTTATTTAAAGCTCTCTGTCTGTTGGACGTTGCGCCTTGAGTGGATGTGCTTTCACAAGCTGAAATAAATAAACTAGACGTTACAGCAATAATGGGCAGGCCAGAAAAGGTCTACACCCACTGCTGTCCTGTTGGGAAACAACAGCAGTATACAATAAAAACCTCTGTCAGTGCATTGGAGTGCAAGTTTGCTGATTTTGAAGTATAAACTAGGCTTAGAACTTTTGGACTTGTAGAACTATATGCACTCCTGCAGGTTAGACCTTGTAGCAGTCCATAAATTGTGAACATGTGAATGGGTGGGCAGTCTGGCAGTTTTCCTGTATGAGTTCTGTTGCTTTTGGAAGCTTTTCCACTCAGAATTTACATCAAGCCAAGGAAAATTTGTAATTCGATCTTTGAGAGGAATTGATCATTGGTTTACCACTTTACCTTTGTATACCACCTGTTGGAACAATTGCAATATCACTTAGTTTTTATTTCACTGTGGGGCTGATAAATGATAGGAAGGTAGATTTGGCTTTGTGCTCTGCAGATTTTATTGTCAAAGTCTTTGACACATTAATTTTGCCTGTTTGTAACTGTAATTTATTTACCTATCCATAGCACTGGCTTTATTTTAAATTTGGAAGCCCTTAAAGCTTAAATTTATATCCAATTGTACAAATTATGTATTCTTGCTGCCATTTAGATTTTAAATTATTTGGAGAATATTGATTTGAACATTGCAACCATTACTATAAGTTTACGTATGAAGCTAATTAGATCCACTAGGCACTTTAGGAATATAGCAGACTTTCAACCCAGTTTTATTGATGTTGCTTTTGCTCAAACAATATTTAAAATTTGAGTTAATGTTTTTGAACAATTGCTTTTACATCATTGTTTCAAATTCAGCTAAATATCACAAGATTTATTTCTTGCAAAGTCTAATGAGTTCTCAGTGTGCTTTTTGCAATAAGACATCAGTGTTGCAACTGAACTTCAACATAATTTTGAATCACTACTTATTTTTATCCTGCTGTATGTCAAATCAGCTAAATACTTAAAAACCCAGGTGCAGAACCATTTTTTCAAAGTTAAAGTATATATTGCGTTAGGGAATATTTTATTTAATCACTAATTATACGTTGGTTTTGCAATCTGCAGTCATTGTTTGATTCAATTTTGCTAATTTGAAATGCATGTACTAAATTCAAAAGTTCTACGATTATATCTAAATTATACATATTGCTTATTAATTCTAGCAATGATTTATTTTCATTATTCTGTTATTGTCATTAAAAAACCCTAAAACCCCCAAATTAGATTTTTTAAATTTCTTTTTTTATATTGTTCACCACTAGATGGTATTAAAACACTTCTAATAGTATCCTTAGTATGAGAGAAATATGTATCAACCAACATCTTTGGTATTCTTGCACTATCTTGGTTGTATTTACAAAATGGGTAAGAAACATTACACCTTCATAAGGGTTTTTTATCATTGTGCATTTACTCAAGGGCTGCTACAAACAATTATTTTGGTAATCGACTAATCCCAGATCACATGTAAATTGTAAGTTAATGGAGCAGCACACAGCTGTTCTAATAAAAGCGTGTTACCTTTAAGTGTTAAGTAGTATTTAAAATGCTATTAAGATAACAGCTCATTTAATATTTATGAACTAATTATAAAAATAAACAAATAATATAAGTAGTATTGCAGCTGACACATGACATGTACTAAGGGTAATGAAATTACCATCACTACTGTTAATATTGCAGCTATCCAGTAATAAAACAGCATCTTTAGTCAGAAGCTTCATCAAAACCACTGAAATATAAGATTATCCTTCTGGAAAGATCCATCCTGCTCACAGCCATTTAAAATCTAAAGTCAGTCTAAAATTTCAGTTCTAACAAAATAATTATATTTTAATGTAATAAAAATAAGCAGCAGTTCTTTTTTGTTGTGACACCCACGCTCTGATGTCTTGAACACAGCAGCAGCTGTGCGTTTTCTGTTCCCTCTATGAAAAAATCAGAACAAGCATCTAGGCAGCAGCTCAGGTGGTAGAGAACGTCACATGAGAACCCAGACATTTTCATCATAATATGAAAGCCCTCTGATGCTCTGAAGAGAACGTAAAAAGCAAACATGTCGGGGGAAGAGAGGAAAACAATGCTAATGTTAGCAGCTAACGAGGTTGTTACCTTACAGAGGCGCCTGTCCGTCTTCATCAGCCACAACGGAATTCCTTTAAAGATGCTCGAGCATCATTGTAGTCCTGCCATAGAAAGCAGGTTCTACCTTGTGAATTTTTCATTACCCATGCTTCACTTTAAGCCTAGTTTATATTACCTTGTCTACATCGAAACGGATAGACGCAACACCATCATCCAATGAAACAAAGGCTCTCCATCACCTACGCAATGTCGTTGATTGCTACTTTAAGGGGAATAAATTCACAAACTGAAGGAAATAAACTCTAGGCAGCCAGAAACGATGCTGCAATGGTAGGCATACCTGCCATAAAAAGTCAGCACCCCCTTCTGTTCTGGTGAATTACTTTGCAACACTGACGCACCATAGGATAAGTATAAAGAAAAAACGTCTCAGTCAATACATCTGCATCTGGGTGCAAACCTGTTGATGGAGAAATATAATCTTGGTTTTGTATTTAATAAAAAACTCTCCAAAACTTTAGAGCTCCGCTATCTGCTCACCATGATGCTTCTGTTTGGGATTTTATAGTGGTGCCATGGCTGACTCAGATTGCCACAACTAAGCATGCGAGTTTTCCTCAGAAAGGCAGACTAACGGTGCTTACAAACCGAACGGGATAGACGTGACCAGAGAGTTCAATTTACATGTAATCTCAATGGAGGAGCGCCATGAAGCGCGACTGGGGATACCACAACACATCAGAAGAAGATTTGTGTTGCGAAAAACCTTTTCTGCCTGATTTGTGCAACCAAGTAGTGCGGCTGGTGCGTTTCAGGCGTGACTGAAAATACGTGCTGCATTTTATGTCTGCCCCAGAAGTTGGAGAAATCTTAACTACAGCTTCAAGTTGCGCCGCTACAACAAATCAGCTGACGGGTGTCAGTGATGCTGTGACCGAGTAAATGGAGTCACAGCATCAGCAGGACATGTAAACTGATAAACACCGTGGCTAATCACCCCGAGTTGCATGACACCAGCTGTTTTCTATACCGAGACAGGAATAAAAAAATAAACTTTATAAAGAGGTTAAACTACTTAGACAGGAATGCTCATAAGAGGTTTTTGGGTGGCTCTTAAAATAGCAATTGTGGCCACAGCATCCTCACCCGGACACCCAGGCCTAGTAATGTCTCCACCAAAGCACGACCTGCGCCACTCGCATATAAACTTTTACTAACCGTAGACAGACGGACATCCGGGGTGTTTATTGAGCCTTCCGCCACTGCTCAATTGGGTCTAAACTCGCAGGAGCGGTCCCGACATTTAACACGGTCAGCTCATAGACCAGAGTCCACTGGGAGCTCCCAGAGGGTCGGGAGGAGGCCAGCTTTAAAAAATAAACTTTGATTTCTACATTTTTCGTTATCATGACGAACCAACTAACCATGGTAGTGCTAATTAACTCTTTACAATCCTTAATTCATGTCATTTTAACAATCTTTTATCAAAATACTTGGTTTACAAAGTTTAGGACAAGGTATGATGCATTCCACACACTACATGGCTTTTGGGAAATGTTTCTAATGACTTTGGAGGCACATTTTTGCCTGTTCTCTTCATACTGGATAGAGATACATTAGATTGAAGGAACTATGTTAACGTTAAGTTATCATAGCTCCATCCATTTCCCCGTCAATTAGGACCACCTTTCCAGTCTCTGCTGAAAATTAGCATTCCTTTAACATGATGCTGCTATCGCTATATTTCATAGTGAGCTTGTTGTATTCCACGCAGTGGCAGGATGCTGTCGTCAGAAATCCTAGCTGGGCCAGTAGCAATGCCTGAATCAAATTCAAGTGCAGTGTAAAGTTTTTTGCCAAGTGCGCACTTGAAAAATACCAAAATTGAAGACCAGACATGTAAACAGCACTATTAGACATTGATTTATATAGTTGATCAACAAATAAAAAGTTGATTTTGAGGTTAGTTGCACTTTAAGTAGGAGCCAAATGAATTTCTCATGTTTCTTGATGTTTCACCTTTCATTAGAAAGTACTAAAGAAGCTTTTGGATTAGGGGTTAACAATATTCAAGAAGCAAGAGAAGTCCATTTTTTCCACTGTTTAACCCCTTAGAGGAATAGTGAGTGTAGATATTTACTGATGTGTTTGGTTCCTTCCACATTTTATACTTTTGGCTTGTGTACTATTAATGATCCACTCTGTTTTTTGGCAGTCCTTTGAGGGGCTTAAATATGAGACATATTCTGAAATTATCTGATATTGTGATAGTTCCTGGAGCTGACACCTGTTGTATATGGACAAACAGAAAATGTTTCCTTATTTTGCCTCACCGCTGCCACTGACCCACAGAGCAACCAACAGTGGATGGTTTTGCTTCACTATAATATACTGCACTAACAGCTGATGCCATCTACTGGCTAAAAATATAAACTGCAGACATGATTAGTCTTATCTACAGAGTAAATGAGTACAATCATTTTTAGTGGTATAATATTCACCTCTTATGTCCAGTTTGGAATCACCAGTCTTCTTCAATTCAATTTCAGTGATTTCAAAAAAGTTCAACCAAAGGGACGTGCTTCATAACCTACTTACAGGACTTGTTTATCCCCAGTTCACATTTGAACTACATTTGAACTGCTGGTGTCACCTAAATCCTTGCTGTAGAGACAGTTTTTAAACATCTGATATCAAATGTTTGAAATGAACCCCAATTTACTCAGAAGTATTATGAAATTACGTCTAATCCCAGTGTAATTCAAACTTTAATTCAAGTTATTGCATTTATGAATGAATGAGCTTTCTTAGCCTTTGGTACTATTGCCTCTTTGGATATTAAATGTATGCACAGATCAAAGCGACCCTTCAACAGGCTGGGGTGGTGCAATAAGCAGAAACCCTTTGACTGTTTTTGCAGCAGTCCCTCTTCTACTGTATATTTGCTGATGTCTTTGCACAGGACAGCAGCAAGCCTTTATGAACATCCACCAGGGGGCAGAAGTGCTCAGGACTGTACATGTTTAAGTCCACCCTGACTTCCGAATCCTTTTTCCTCAGCAGTTTGTCTGCTAAGACACTGCGCATCCTGACATGCATACATATATAAAATAGGTGCTGGATTATGCTAAAACATAGGTGAATATTAATTTCTTTGGGAGAATTGAAGTCTTTGCATGCAATTTTACAATGTTTGTACAAGTTCATTGGGTCATCCTTAACAACCTTGAATGAGATTGCAGCTTCTCTTGAGCCAATATGCAAATCCTCATTATGTTTATACATAGCCCCAACGTGTCTTCACAAGGTCATAACCTCTGTTCCTGCACCACTGCTGCATTGCATTGTTAAGGTTCAGTTGCTTCACACATCTCTTCACAGCAACACATTTGCCAGTTTCAACCAGACTGTTGATCACCATTATAAATTTTACAGGAACGCAATCAAAGTCTTATCTGGTGGTTGCAGTAGACATTTTTCATAACACTTGAAATACTACTACATTTCCTCATCTGTGCATGATTTACTTGCAGCCCCTTTTTTCATTTATTACTGTCTGTGCTCGTTTTGCCAGTTTCCTGCTCTGTATATTTTTAGTCTTTGATAGACAGTGGAAATTTTGGAATCTAGTTAAATGGATTGGTGCCAGATTGATTTGGCAGGGTTTTAGATGTATACTTCTTACACAAATGTGATGTGCTAAATTTTTAATGTGCACATTAGCATAATATGGTTGGATGTTCAACCTTTTTGATCACAGGCCCTGAATTTTATATTTCAGGCTGCAAGTCTGATCTTACACGAGTAAGAATTAGCTAATTGCATGAAGCTTAGTCAACAGGGTAACAAGAAATGGCAAAGACAATACTATACAAGGTGCATAGAAAATATAAAATGAAGTAAGGAAAAGCAGACTGAACAAGTTTTAGCTCAAATCTTAGTTTGTATGTGCAGATTAGACCCAGAGATCAGTGGACCTTAAGGACCTTGAGAGAAAGGGATTGGATGCTTACGGTGCAGAACTCTATCTTCAAGGCTCCCTGCCCTAAACTTTTTCAGTTTTATCATTAATTATTTCTCACTAATTGCCAGGATTAGAAAAAGAGTGAGAGAGAAAGGGCAGTATGTCTCGGAAGTATTAGACCAATCTGTGTGTGTGTGTACCTGTTCATACCCACATATACAAATTTTGATTGTACTATAAAGAACAAAATAGTAATGAAGAATTCTAGATTGGACATTCTTGGTCAGCAATGTTAACACTTTAGTTGATTATGCTTGTTGAAGCATCAAACTATTTCTATTAAGTCTAAGAACACTCCTTGCTGAGGAATGTCCTTGAGCAATGCAAAACCCAGAAGCTTAAGTTCTTTTCCTTATTGTTTAGTTCTTATATAGAGTTTCTATGTGAATATTTGGACACTGAATCAAAAAAACACAAGCCACTCAATGGCAAAGTTTAGATCTAAATGGATATGTAGTGATATTTAGGCCATTTTTAACATCCTTATCCTTGAATTTACAGCTCTTCAAATAAACTGGGAGTAAACGGTTTTGTATAAACTTAATCCATTTAAATAAAAATATCGTATGTGAGGTTATGTTATATAAATATGGGTATATGTTAACATTTGATCATAATGGTTAACAGTTACATTTGCACTTTTTGACTTAAGAAAATAGAAGTAAAAACTATGCTTTTTCATATATTTGCAAAGCTTATGTTAATTTATGTTTTTATTCTGCATAGATTGCTTGTAATTTTTTTAGACAAAAGTTCCTAAAATGCTGCTTGCTCATTTAACTTTTTTTTACCTATCCCATTGCTAAGAATGACTTGAAGAGCATAGATATTTTCAAATGTGTGAATTGGCCCAGAGACTGAAGAATAGCACCAACATTTTCTTAAAAAGTAGAGGTTTAAGATCTATGTTTTGAAATTCATGCAGCGTGTCCAGTCCATTCTATCTTTGGGCAGTAGGAGGTGGTGTATTTAACATAATCTTTAAGTGAAAGAGTTTCCAAAGTTTTGGTCCAATAGGATGGAAGTGATTCTAAGGGATTCTAATCAGAAAGCTGATGTTAGGAGTAGCTCCTGTTATCACTGCTTAGATGGAAGCAGATTAATGTGCTTTTCTTGACCCTTCAGTTCCCCTACATAATACCAGAACGTTTTTTTTTTTTTTTTTTGTCCACCAATGATTAAAAAAGAGGGATTGGTAACTGATATAAGTCAGAGTAGGCTAAAGAAGATTATTAAAGTGCTGTGATACACTAGGAGGTTTTAACTAGGTGTAATGTGGTAACAGTCTCTTCCCAAAACCAGCTTTGAAAACTGGGTAAATTGTAATTGCATTGTAGATTCAAGAAGTAGTTATAAATTATCTTTACACTAATTTAAACTGAATTCATTCATGTAAAAAGCTCACCATCTAAACAAGCTAAAATAAATTCAGTCCTAAACTAGATATATTGTGTTATTTACTGGTTTTGTCAAATCAACAATAATTCAGATGTCTGAAAACTAGGGATTGGTGATATCGTTTGCAATATATATCGTTGAAAATTCTCATCACAATAAATAGTCTCTTCGTGGCAACGGTAAGTCTAGTTTATGGCCCAGTTTTGTGCACGCCCGATTCACTGTTCATATGCGGATTGAAAGCAAACATGGTGGAAGGCGTTCGGCTGAGGAGGAGCTTGTGGTAAAAGCGAGGAGCTACCTCCACAATTTGGAAGTGGTTTGGTTACAGAAAATCAGGTGAGAAGCAAACTACCATAATATGCAACGTTTGCAGAAAAACAGTGGTTACTATTTGTTCCACCATCTGAAACACATACACAAGCTAGAGTATGAAGAATATATGAAGATAAACAAGTTTTCTCTTCTGCACTGTAAAAGTGTCAAGTCATGCAGGAATCGAATCACCCTGCACATTATCTGTCTTCTAGTGAGCTAGGCTTTATTTCTCATCAGCTGATAATAAAAGCTCTTGTTGACAGCACAGACCAGCTCATCCATCTGCCTCCAGAGCAGGTCCCATGGCTTCTGTTATTTTTGTTGTGATGGATGGACCTGCCTCGTTCCTTCATGTCAAGATGGTCACCTAATGCCTTCATTGCATGTTCCACTTCAGTGCTGCAAATATAAGTGCAGCTCAAGCAGCAAAAATGCAATTGTACTTTGACTGACAGCTGCTGGTTACATTAGCATTGTCATCATAGCTTATTGGTTAGATAAGCATTGCATGCTAATACAAAATATTTAATAAGGCTTCATAGTTAGACACACTTCATAGTCTAAAACAGGTGTTTCTGTCTTTTAATGTTATTGAGAACAAATTATAAGGTTCTTCTGGGTTATTATGAGTGTGTTCCACCATTAATTTCTGCAATGTTGAGTTTAAAATTTAATGGGGTGTAAATATAAAGCAAATGTTGGTAACCCACTCAAGATGTGGAGTTTCAAATCAAAAGGTTTAGATTAAGTCCTCATAAAGTACAACAACACATTAAGATCTACTAATGATCATAAATCTTTCACTTAAATCTACTGAGGTGTAATTGAAGTCCAGATTGACTTGATAATAGCCTTTGGGTCATCTGCATGTTTGATTCATGATGTGTCTCATTGTCCTCTTGATAATTCTCTACAATTGTTCCATGGGGTTCAGGGCCAGACAAGTTTGCTGTCCAAGCAAGCACCGTAACACCTTGTCATTTAAGCATTTGGTACTTAGGCAGTGTGGGCAAGTATCAAGTCCAGCTAGAAAATGAAATCTGTATCTCCATAAACCTTGACAGCAGAAGGAAGCATGACGTGCTCTGTAATTTACAGGTAGATGAATGTGTACACTTTGGACTTCAGGAAGTGTAGTGGAGCCGATGACCTGGCTCCCCAAATCATCGCTGATTGTAGAAACTTCACACAAGACTTGAAGCAACATGGATTTTCTTGCTTCTGCACCTTGTCCAGACTCGGGAACCTTGATTTCAAACTGAAACGTGAACTTCAACCTTCACCTGAAAACAGACCTTTGGACCACTGAGTAACAGTCTAGTTCTTTTTCTCCTTAGCTGAGGTAAGATGTGTGGGATAATTCTGAGCATTACTGCTCTTGAGTCCATACTAAGTTCACTCCTTATGAAGCTCCTCAAAATTCTCGAATGGATTTGGCTTGATAATCCTCTCAAGGCTGCTGCTATTACATTTGCTGATGGACCTTTTCCCACCAAACTTTTTCCTTCTACTCAACTTGATCTAAGTATTTTTTGGATAAAGAATTCTGTGAATGTCAACTTCTTTATAATGACTTGTGGTGGCTTCCCTTCATCGAGAAAGGTCTCAATGACAGTCTTCTGGACATCTGTCAAGTCCCGCATCCTTTCTCCTGATTTTATCCTACTGACCCCGACTGAGACAGTTTAGATGCTTGGGGAACCTTTGTGGGTGTTTGGGGGTAATTTACTCGTTAGGGTGTGACACCATAAGTGTTCTTATTTTTAAAGATATTTCAAAATTGTTGGTATTCATTATCTGTAGGCCATACCCATCAAAATTATAATGAATAAAGGCTTGTATAATTTTACTGAGTAATGAATTTATATGAACTTTACTTTCTGAAACTAGTGACTAATATTTTCAATAACTTTCTGCTTTACACCCACTAACTTGGAGCAACTCACCCCCAAATTAACTTTTTATTTGCTGATAAACTGTGTAAATGGGTGTCTAATGGTGCGATCTACATGTTTGGTCATTATTTTGGTATTTTAGTGCATCTTAGTAAAAATGTTCATTTTCTAACTAAAACTGTCAGTGTGGCGCCCATTTCAGGTTAAAGCATTATACTGAACTTGAATTTGAATCAGACATTGTTATTCAATTTAATTGTGGCTTAGGTGTTGGGAATTCGTCCTGTAATCCACAGGTTGCCAGTTCAAATCCGTCCAGCTTGGTCGTGGTCCTTGGGCAAAATGGTAAGTGGACTGAACTTATATAGCGCTTTTCTAGTCATACTGACCACTCAAAGCGCTTTACATTGAAGCCACATTCACCCATTCAAACTCACATTCATACACCGATAGCTAACATGGCTTGGTAGAACGATGTACAATTTTTGGGGGTTAAATGCCTAGCCCAGGGGCGCATCAACATGTCACTGGAGGAAGCTGGAATCGAATCTAAGGGCGCTTTCACATGGTACGGGAGTCCATACTCGGGTACGGTATTTGGTCAAAATCCACTTATTTCGTACCATGTGAACACAGACTGTACCGTGCCAGAATACGGCCAGAGAGACCTGCCTTGGAGGTCGTATCCGAGTCCAGGTACGAGCGGCCACGTATCATGTGAACACAACCCGTACTCTGGCCGTACTCAAGACAATAGACGCGCTCCACGCGGAAATGACGACACCGCCGGCCGAAATTACAGAATCACCTCGCGACCATACAAATACCAAAACAACGCGATTCAAGCATCCCACAGCAACACAGCAGATTACAAAACGGCGGGTTTACTACAACACTCACCCTGTAGATGGCTTCAGGTAGCAGCTGACCAGTAGACCAGTTTGTTTACATTCTAGCCTGTCGCTCGTTTTATGACGTCGGTACTTCTCACTCCCTTGTTTGTTGGAGAACTACAGACTTATTTGTATACCGCCACCTGCTGTTTATTTGTAGTAAAACACTGGATTCAAATACGGGCAGAGATCCGTGACATGTGAACAGAAAAAATTTGCATTTTCTCTGGCCGTTTTCTGGTACGGCCACACATGTGAAAACGGCCTAAGACCCTCAGTCGCCCAAAAAACACCTCACCTCAGCCTCCTTACCTGCTGGTGGTGGTCAGAGGGCCTGGCAGCGCCTGTGTGCCCCAGGACAGCTGTGGCTACAATTTAGAGGCTTGCCGCCATCAGCGTGTGAATGTTTGTGTGAATGACTGAATGCATTGTAAAGTACTTTCTGGTCTACTGGCTGAAAAAGCACTTTACAAATGCAGGGTATTTACTATTCGCACTGCAACGAGTGCTGATGTTAGCCAACCTCCTGCAGTGAGAAATAAAAGCAGCACAATCTCTGCTCCTCCACAGAACCTCTCTCCTTTTCCTCTCTCTCCTCTGGTGAGGGAGGTGGAGAGAAATCCTCCACTTCAAAGGATTGCTCTGAGGCAAAGAAGATCACGTTGCTCTCCGTTTTTCTTGTCTGTGCCACTGCAGGAGTGCTGCTGCCAATGTGTCAATTACAGTGCAGACCACGCCCAGTCCTCTCCCCCGTTGAATTCACTGGCCTGTCTGGCAGTGCCTCCTTTTGGTGCATTTTTCAAACAGAAAAAGGTTGTCAGAGTAAAAGGCTCTGAATTGCTATTTAACCATAATGAGATGTCCCTGTACGGTGCTGTGAATTGTGTAACATCTTTCATTAGGCAGTCTGAATCTTTTCCATCAGCCACTTCTGAGCACGCATGTCAAATTGTGTAAAAAAAACAAAAAAAACAGAGAAAAACATGTATGCAGTGTTTTTTCCACTTTAATCTTACTGGAATAATATTTTGATAAAAGGATTTCCTAGTGACAGAAATATCAAAGCAGGTAGGAACATGTCAGACAAGATCCTGTGTGGCTAATTATGGGGAAGCACATTATGTCATTATATATTGTGTAAAGTTGTTATTCTATCAACAGAGAAAACAATTTGATCCGTAAAATATTATATACAACCTTTGCTTATTGGTAATGGGATTTTTAGTTTATGTTGAGTACATGTTAAGCCTATTTGTTTCTCATCTTTTTTGTTTACCTGCTTGTACAGTTTTGCTGACATTTTAGCTTTCTCTCAGATTGGAAAAAAAAAATCAGCCTGCACCCCTTTTCCCTCTTTCATTCCCCAGAATAGCCAACTTATTGTATGTGTACATGCTGTGTCCTGTCAATTCTCCGATTCAAGCAATATTATTTTCAGTCAGCTCTGAAGCCTGCTTTAAGTTATTGAAAGTGAAAATGCCTTTGGCCTTTCATTCCCTTCAAATCCACTAAGGATGATTCTATAAACAGGGTGTCTAAGTTCAAAACATACAATAGTCTCACTCAGTCACTTTAGTTATCCTTGTGATTTTGTCCAATTGCTTCACTTTCTGACATACCCAGTGCATACATTTGTGTGGAAGTCCAAAGCTTAAGAGTTCGTATTTCATCAGGAAAACACAAAGAGTTAACAGAGCTTGTGATGGCCCAGCTTGGTGCCTTTATGGAGCCTATTAGACTCAAATTTCTAAACTGTCTTCCAAAAGGCTTTACAAGCCCAAATTATTGCAATCCATCTTAACTACAGATGAATGAGTGTACATGCTAATATTTCACCTCAGATGATCTGCAAGCATTCTATGTACGTCAGGTATGATAGAAAGAATGGTTTATTGGTTGAGCATCAGATGGGGAGCAGTATAATGTGTTTAGGCGCGTGGCCTGGTCTGTCTGTTGCACTTAGTGTCAGGACAGAGTGTGACGACATAGAGAAGGTTGTCATGCCTGGGCATGCCCCTTGTACCCCCACAGGGCATTTGGAAAGTGCACATCTCAACAAAATGTCACTTTTACTACAACAAGGCACCATAAACAGAAACAAGTTGTCTTTGGGTTTGAATTCCCCTTCTACTTTTTTACTTATTTATTTCATTTTTTTTTCTCAGTTTTGTAAAAAAAACACCCCTAATTCTTTATGTTGAGATGCTAGGATTATATTGTATTTCAACAGTTCTTCTACACTGTGTGCAGAACCTTGTGTATGTGAATGCAGATGTATTTTTCACAGCTGTTGGAGAAAGTGGTCCTTTTTGAAAAGTTGATTTTGTGCACAAGTGGAGTTCATCTTTCTTTTATGCTGATGAGACAAAGCATGTAGTGCCTCAGCTCATCATCTCAAACTTAATATGCATACTTTTGCAGTTATAATAATAAGCATTTACAAGCTGCAAAAGAGGCATTAGGAACAATATTAGGAGATGAGAAAAAAGTTACTTAGTCCTTAAATAATTTGACAATTGTTATTACAGACTTATTGCCTTGAATTGCATCTTTTTCACTGCCTTCTGATGGCACATCATCCTGACTTTCCTTTAATAGCTTTGCTGGGCTGATCAGGACTGGTGAGAATAAATTAGAAAGGAATCTTTTAGCATAGTATTAGATTTCTCTTTCTTAAATAGTAACACTTCCATGAAAGAACTATGTAATTGTCTAGACTAGACTTTGATTAAGCTGATGACTGGATGTCATGGTGATGGAGCTTTGGGGTTTGATTTTTCATCATCTCTCTTTCCTTAATTTCAACCTCTTTGTGTATTTTAGTCAAACTAAAAAACAGAACTGGCACCATTTCATTATTTTATCTCTGGTATTTTGTTTTTATAGGCTTGTGTTTTACAGATCCTTGTTTATGTCTATATTGCTAACAATAGTATGTGTTGTTACAGTTTTAGTTTGTTGCTACTTTGTTGCTTATCTTGAATGGCAGCTGCTTTCTTGGAAGCATTTTATGATGCCATCTCTGTACGGAACAATATTAAATGTCACACTGTAAAAAAAAAAGAAAAAAAAAGGCCTTAGTTTTTGTCAAATGATTTTACCAAGATTAATTTTCAAAGGATGTTGCATTGTTGGCTGAACTTTGTTATTGATAGAAACATAAGACAATTAAGCATATTTTGACCATTATTACATGTTTGTGTAAAAATAGAAATTATTGTCTAAAGAAAAATGTTTAATGCCAGATCTTCTGTGCAAAAGCATCCCAGCCAATTATTATGGGTGAATCTCTATACATTCTAATATCATTTAAAAGTGTATTTATTTTGGTACATTTGTTCACAATTTGGAATTCATTACCTGAATTTGTTAAACATAGTACTCTATTTAAGACGTTTTTCAGTTTTTTTGAATTGTCGCAGAGCAGAAATATAACTTTATGGCCATGTTCTGACCTATAGAATCAAGACCGCTGACATGTTATTTATTAAGCTATCCGTTACTGACATCTGTCAGGGTAAACAATAAAAGATGATTGTTAAATATGTTTCCTGCCCAATGTGCAAGCATATTATTGGGAAGTTGAGTGGAAGGAAAAAATTGTAGAACACACGGGCAAGTAAAATGGATGACCGCAGTTTGACAGGGTTGTGATGGAATGCTCATTCAGTGGTTTGGGGGAGATCGAGAAGTTGTGGACTATAATCTGCTGTTGTTTGCTGTGTTTTACGAAGCCCAAAGTCAGCATGGGGTACAGTCGGGAAATTTTAGAGCTTTAGAGGACTTTGTGCCTACCACCATTGCCAACTTTTAATATTAGAAAAGCAGTCAGAGTGCACAGTTTTGCCAAGTGAGCTCAGATGTGAGAACTTTTTTTTTAACTCCGACCCCCAGGGCAGGACTCCCAAATCCAGGCCTCAAGCGCCAGTATCCTACATGTTTTAGTTATTTCACTGGTTCAACACATCGAAATCAAATGATGGCTCTTTAGCAGGCCTCGGCAGAACTTTGCCGTGCTGAGGAGGAAGTTGAAAATTTGAATCAGCTGTGTTGGAGCAGATACACATCTTAAACTGGTAGGGCACCAGCTCTTGAGGCCTGGATTTGGAGACCCCTATCCCTTGGGAAAAGTGTTGATGTAAAGTGTATTAATTTCCCCATTTCTGGGAAATTGGGGAAATGTTGGACATTTTCTTTCTTTGTTCCACCCCTTGATTAATTCCATGTTATTTATGATACAATAAACAATATCTCTGACATGATATGGGTTAATACAGATGAGATTTGATGAGGCAAAGGAGGATTACTGCCACTGTTTTGGAGTGTAGACTTTCAATGAGTGTGGACTGGGATTAACCGAATTGATAGCCTGTGTAAGCTATTTATCCAGTTTGATTAAAGGTGGTACTTTGCTGTCTTGTCCTAAATTGTTTGTCTAAGTCAAGCTGATGAATCAGCAGAATGTTTGAACCAGTCTTTTTGAGGAAGAAAGTGAGATAACTTTGCTTTTGGTGTTTGAAGTATTGCAAAAACATTGGGATATATTGGCTTTGAAATGGAACAAATTTGTGGAATTTTTTATGTTGTTACAGCTGCTGCAGTGCTTAGAACTGCATAATGAATTGCACAAAACACCTCATGTCAAATAAAAATTTTTGGATTCGTCAAAGCTTGTGCTAACTGTCTGATCTTATTACTACATATTACTTATTACATAAATGGCCCAAAACGGGACATACTGAATTATGCTCAAAATAAAAAGGGAATTAAGAAAGGTATTAACTGTAAATATAACCACTTCAAAAGCCAATATGCTTGTAAATAAGTAAAACATGTAACAAAATGTAAGCCTTTGATCAAGATTTGGCTACTAGCAAGATTTTTTTTTAAACTTCTAAATAATGCATAAATGTTAAGCCTTGCTTGTTCAGCTGAAAGTTTGAGCAAAAACTCCAAGTCTGATAAGAATGTATCTATTCAGAGAGGAGAACTGAGGCATATGATGGTATGGTGCTGCTGCTGTTGCGTGCTGTTGCTATTCCCAGAAGATTTACTGAACTGTGGCACATTGTGAATTGTGTTCAAGGGCATATTGGCTGCTGTCTGGGTGTTTAACATTTTCTACCCGCCTTAGCTTAGAGCATGTGAGTGAAATGATAATTTTTGCTTGAAGTGAGTGATTACTTATTTTTACATTCAAATTGCCTTTAAATATTGTCATCTCCTCTTTGTATATGTGTACACTAAAAAATAATCATGATTTATCTTTGTTAATAATATTTAATCTGGTTTGTGATTATGTACAGTCAGAAATTTATATAATTTCATAAGATGCATGAATATCATGTCAGCATTTCAAGATTTATTTAAACTCACTTTTTTTAGGGCAGAAGCAGTTAGAGAAATAACAATGTAGCTACAACAAGCCCAACTCTGGCAGGAAATCTGATCATGAAATTCATCCTATTTCTGCAGTGCACAGGTACCAATGGCAGCTAAGCAGCCCCAAGACATTATGCTGCCAGCATGTTGCGGCCGAAAACGGCATTCCTAGATCTGAAAGCCTGAACTTCACTCCCCCCAAATTCTTGCCATTTTGGTCAAACAGTTAAATTTTTTCTGACCATGATATGCGGGCACATACATATCAAAGTGAAACTTGAATAAATAATTCAATCGTTTGATTTAAGTGTGTTGAATTTGAGAAGAATCTGAAAGTTGCAGGAGAGACCACCACTTTGCTTTGGTGGTTCCTGATTTATTCTTACAAATAAGTATAACTATTTATTTTATTTTTTTTTGATGGTGAAAGTTTGGTTCAAATTATTAAATCATTGACAAAAATTAGGCTTCCAATGGGACAATGATTTTGGGCATCAAAGCCTATTTAGGCTAACTGAGCTTAAGAAATGACTTTATACCTAAAGTGTGGGTGCGTTTTAGGAAAACCATTTAAATGAACACTACCAATAAAGCAAAACATTCAGCCAAATTTTTGGCCAGAAGCTTGTGGACATATTCAGAAAGTGTATGATGTAACTTGTTAAAAAAAGGGCATATATTAAAGGTTGTATACGAAACATTTGCATAAAAAGATACATTGAAAAGAAAAATACATTCACAGGGCTTTTAGAGGGGTGCAGAATGAATGTACATTCCCTTATCAATTTATATTTGAATTAAAATATAATAAAATGTACATTAAAATCAGACACGACATTATGTTTACATCTACCAGCCAGTAGCGGCCGCAGATTGTGGGTTGATGGATACAGTCTTTATGATCTAACTATGAGGTCATGGTCAGTTCAGCTGGTACTAGGAATATATAAGTATTTGGCAATCAAGCATTTTGAGCATCTCATAATTTTTCTGCATATTTTCCAAATTCTGGTTGTATGACTATGAATAGATTTTGGATTTAAGCATATCAGGAGAAGTATCTTTATATGATGAGGCAGTAGTTAGTGCTACATAATAGGTTAATTGGCAAGAGCTCTAGAATATGATTGACTTTGAGAATCAAAGGCTTGTGTCTGAAAGTGAATATAAGTGATTTCACTCACAGCGTGTATTTGAGTATTTTTGAGTCTTTGTCTTATTTTTGACCTGGTGTGAATTAAAAAAAAGCTTGTAATTAATTCAGTCTTATGCCCCTTATTTTCAAAAATGCTTAATGCTTTGATGTAGAATCACTACATCCTAAAAAAAGGCATCAAATAAAATGTACAAAACTGAATCAAGTAACCCACCTGCAAACGCATGAGCTCATTAAAATACCTATGTAATACATTTCCAAACCTCAGCATGCAGTGTAAATGATTTAATGATAATATGGGACATGCACTAAAACTCTTATTACCATAGAAAGGCCATGCATTTGCTGCTTTGTGGATTACATCCCATTTTTGCATATTTAACAAATGAGATTAAAATCATCACCCTTTTCCAATTATTCATTTCCCAAGTTTCATTAGCAATATTGCTCTTCTTTTCACTCTGGACACGTTTGTGCTTTTATTGCATTCATCTTTTTTTTGTACTTGTTTCTCAGTCTTTCCAGCTACAACAATTTGGTGGGGCTTTTCAGTGGTAATTAAATAAAGTAGAGGACAGAAGGTGATTTGTTTATCTGGATAAACAAACATATAATGTCACCAAAGTCAAATTAAAGGAATCATTTTTGTTTAATTTTTGACCCCTACTGATCTTCCCCTACATTTCATGCTTGTATAACTCTGTTGGATATCTCTCTTTATTAATATGCAAACAAAATTAAACGCTGCAGTAGGGCCATAGTGACAGAGGAGACGGTTAATTTTCCTCTAGCCTCAGGCAGGCATCTGTTAACTGCATGGGAAAAACAGAAAAAAGGAAAAACACACAGAGAAGAAGGGAGTTCGATAGATGGAGATGGTGGGAGAAAACAGCTGGTAAGGTTTTGCAGTGCTGTGTTTGCAGAAAGTGGAGGCAGCTGGTGACCCAGAAACATCCTTTCCTTTTCCGAGAAGCCAAGCATTGCTGCAATCAACACAGCAAAAAGAGAAAGTCACTGCAAGCTCACCCTTATAAGATGGTGGTGAATTATCATAAGGAGCAAATATCAAACAAAACAGAAAAGTTTAAATTTAAGCCTTCCATAAGCATAGCAGCCATTTCGGCAAACATTAAACTGTTAAGACGAGGCACTAGACAAAAAGTCTGTGTGAAATTTGTCCCCTTTAGTTGTTTATCTACCGTAATGTATTTATTCATGCTTTTTTATTTAGAAACGGTGAAATATGTTTTTTTTTTTGCCCATTTAATATGCAGCATAATTGCAAAATTAGGAATAATCGGAAAGATAAATTGCAGCTCTTAGCCTGTGAGGGATTTGTTTTTATCATCTTGGCATCAGATTACATGCTGGGATTGTTTATTTTTTTGCTTCACCTTCTCTCATTTAAACACAACCTAAGGTAAATTTTACTGATTTGATCTGCAAAAGTCATACTTAATGTGGGTTTGCACGGGTATTTGCTGTCTTTATTTTACTCTGTAGCCTTTGTTTGGGGTTAGCCTGTATTAAAATTTGTTTTGATAATAAAAGTGCAAATAGGGATTAAGATACTGGTCACTTTACAGTTAACAATTACTTGAATTATTTACTTTCTCCAAACAGTTTTTCAGCTGTGTAATAATAAAAACAAAGAGGATAAGTGGTTGATTTGAAGATTTGTTCCATGATTTATTAAGAATTCCATAGGTTCCTTATGGATTTACATAGTCAGTTAGTATAATGAATAATGTTGCAGTCTTTGCTTATTTGAACACAGTCTGATATGGAAATTCAGTTTATTGAAAGCAGTATCTGCAGAGTGGCTCTCCATCTCTTAATAAATCCTACCCAAATATTCTGTTAAGCTTCATGAATCTTCACACAAACGCTCGCAAGATTCATTTTTTGTGAGAGTATATTTTCCATTTAGCACACAGATTGCCTTGATGCCGACTGAGATGCGTGCAAACATGATAAAGCTTCATAAGTGTGGTTGAAAGGTGGATTACATTGGCAGAGCCTGACATTAAAAGCTTGGGTGCAGTAATGAAAAAATTCTATTGAAGTGTTTATTTATAATAAACTGTAAAAATTTCCCTACACCAAATTTGTATGCACACATCTATACTTGTGTATCCATTACCATGGCAACGTAGGGTTTCTCAGTTAACCCCATGGAAGCAATTTGCAAATGCCAATTCCCCCCAATTCTTCTTTTGAGCCACTTCTTTGTCCAACACTGTTATTTATTTGCATATTTCTCTATCAGTTCTTGTGTAGCTGGTTGTGCAGCAACTCGAGAGGCAGACATACTGTTCAAATTATGCATATTTTGTGTTCAAGCCTGTCGGTGTAATAATTTTTCTTTTATGAACTTTTATTTTTGACAAATTTAAGTTTACATTATTGGGGTTTTATGTGACAGACCAGCACAAAGCAGAGTGGTGTTCAGAAAATATAGAACTGCATAGATCAAAAGCAAAAAAAAAAAAAAAGACTAGGGCAAGCCTGCCACAGTATGACCATCCAGTTTAAGTAAGGGGCTATGCAAGAAAGACATTAGAGAAACAGTCATACATCCCATGCAAAATTTTGACGAACTACCGAGGTTTGGACTTCAGGAAGTAAAATGTGGTGATAGGACAGCTATTAGTAATGCATTCTTCAAATCTGACCTGTATGGAAGAGTGGCAAAAAAAGGCATAGCTGAAAGAAATCCTCAATAAGACCTGTTTTCAGTTTTTCACATCTACTAAGGGGACACAGTAAACATCGGAAAAAGGTTCCTCAAACCAAGAAAGACGAAAATGATTTTTTCTTAAAACTAAAATGGTCGATTAAGGTGGCGGGAGCATCATGCTGTGGGTAGATTTTTCATCAGTAGGAACAAGATGCTGATCGATGTTGACGTAAAGAAGAGTAATGTGATGTAAAGGGAGCTAAATATTGGGTGATCCTGGAATTAAAATAGGTTGACCTCTAAGCAGCACAGTGACCCTAAATAAACAGCCATAACCATAATATAACGGTTTAGAGGAGGGCATATGTGTGTGTGTGTGTGTGAAATTGGACTATCCAAAGTCCAGATTTAAACCAATTTGAGAATCTGTGTCAAGACTTGAAGACGATGACGAAGATGTTTAGTTACTCAATGGAGCCTGACTGATGCGAAAATATTTTGTGCCAAACATAGCAATGCGCACAGCTGGTGAGGACATACTCCAAAAGACTTACCACTGTAATTGGAGATAAATGTTTCTAATTTGTTGAACACCTGCAACACAGATTTTTTAAAAGAGAAAATTAGAAAAAAGCACTTCAGAATTATGTAGTGCTTTATGGTGGTCTATGCAAAAAGTCCTAATTAAACATACTAAAGTTTGTGATTGTAGCTCAGGGGTCTTCAAATCCACTCCTTGAAAGCTCCTGCCCTGCAACTTTTAGTTGGATCCATGCTTCACAGCTAAATCAAATGACACATAACCAGGCCTTTGCTAAACTTGATGGTATACTGAAGTGGTGATTTAGTAATTTTATTAGAGCCTGGTTAATACTTCTACGACAGCAACTTTGCACCCAGACACAGACGTATTGACGAACACCTTTTTGCATTTATATTCCTTTTTTGCATGTTACAAAGCAGTTCCCGACCAGGACAGCAGGGGGTGCTAACTTCTCATGGCGGATCTGCCTACCGTTGAAGTGTCGTATCTGATTGACTAGAGTTTTTTTCTTCAGCTTGTGAAAACATCCCCCCCTCAATGAGCAATAGATGACAGAATGTAAGTTTTGATTAAGCTGTTAAGCTTTTTACGAGAGGTGCAGCTCATTGAAAACTCTAAAAACGCATGTAAACAAACACAGCAGTCCGTTTTGTTGTTTCTCTACACCTCTAGGCTATAAGGTGAAACAGGTTTTCATTTAATCTGATTCCAACCTCTGGCATCTACAAACTGTTTATTTCACAAGATAAATGTCTTTGCACTGAGTTCAAAAATAAAAGTTCTAATTCTGTAATAGCACTGTTTTTTATTATCAATGCTTTAATTTGGGACTAGTTTGTTTTCGCTGTAGTGGGAAAGGAGTGACACGGGTGCTACGTAACCATTTTAGACCAATGCGGTGGAAGAGTTTAACCAATGTGATGATGTATCAGGACATGGAGACAGCTTGAGCATGAGAAAAATAAATACAAGTTTTACAAAACCGAGTAAACATGTATGTAGAATGTGTTACATGCATTTAATTTCCATGAAACATGAACAAGACATGGATTTCATACTTACGCTATGGAATACGTACAGGAAAGCCATAACTGACACGGAGTATTTACCTAAGCAGTTGAAATGTTACTGTAAATATGGTTTCTGATTGATTTATTTGGATTGTGTTAGATTGCCCAGATTAGTGAAAAAAAGTATAAAAAGCATAAAAGTATACTTCTTCTCTGGAAAAGTATAAACTAAGCTTAATCTGTGTTGGAGCAGGGATGCACGTAAAAGTTACAGGGCAGTAGCTCCCGAGGACTGAAGTTTGAGACTCCTGTTGTAGCATGACAAAATACTATAACAAAAAAACTAACCGTATGAATACTGTAGAAACCTTCATCTTATTGTCTTTCATGTTTTTTTTTTCTTTTTGTAGACTGGGATTTTTTCCAGTTCCCTGTTTTTGTATGAATTTCATTTTGAATTATCATCTTGTAAGACCACAGTCTTTTTCTCCAGCTCATGTCCTTATCAAGTGTTACTCCGAAAGGAACTAATGCTACTGTTCTGACATATTATATCTCTTTGAGCACTTTTTCCAATTTTCTTGCCCTGACTTTTTCTACCTAATCCTACCTCTCATTATCATCACCCTTACCAAATAGTTTTGTTTCATCTCTTTCTGCTTCTGTCCCTTTTTACAATACCCCTCCACAACCTTTTGAGGTATGTAAATATAAACAGGTTAGGTGTCTGCCACCATAGATAATAAATTTTAATCTGTGAACAGTATCATTTCAATGCTAATTTCTTTGGCCTCTGACATCTGATCAATTAACTTTGACAAACTGTCATCATCTTCAGAGGATTGAAGCAACTCATTTTATTTTTAGTTTATGCTTGCCGCGTCCGCGAGGTCCGCACGGCTCCACGCGGCCAAATTAAGTCATTTCAGCAACCGCGCCTCTCCGCGCGGCCCCATCCCGCCCCAAAATTTTCGCACCGCGCACCTAGGAAAATTTGTAACTACGGGCGGAAAAACATGGTGGACTGGCAGGAGCTCATATTGCCGGAGGTTCGTAAATAGACATCTTTATGATTCGGCCGATAGAGATCACTGTGATTAACTGTGTTTTAATGGACGAGAGGACAGTCTCCTTTTTCTTCTTTTTTCCTAAGTAAACAGCATAAAAGTTCAGCTTTGTTTAAGCTCACGGGTGTCAGTCTTGTAAACAACAGTGATTACTACTTCTACTATGGTGTAGTGTTGTATGAATGCTGTAGAGCCCTACGCTGCCCCCTACAGTCGTCAAGAATATTGGCTCTCAGCACGGACAAGCTGCAGAAAGTTTAAACGCTGCTCGAAGGCGTCTCGGCCGGTTCCGCACGTCTCGTTTCCGCGCGAAATGTTCATGCGGCAAGCATAAACCAGGCTTTACTGTCTCCTGATTCTGGTCATCAGAACTAGAAGCCAGCTGCATTCAGCCAAAACGCACAGGCATGTGAACATGAAAAGGCATATGCAAGTATTTGTTCTTAGAAGAGCAAACATGCAAAAACTGTATGCCTACTCAACGCAGCAAATACTGTAAACAGAAGTATATTGTACAACAAAGCTATACATACCTAAAATGCACAGTAAGAGACAGAAGCGTATAAAAATAGAACGATATATCAAACGAAGTCATGTGATTTTTTTTTTTCTTCTAATTTAATACAAGAAGCCTTAAATGTATTCTATATCACTTTCTGAATCTTGTTTCTTAATTTAAAGCCTTGTTAATCATTCTCCCAAGTACCTTATATGCCTTCATATGACCAGCTAAGGGACAGTATGACTTTTAAAATGGATAACTTTTATCTTTAATATCTATGCTTCCTACAGGGTCGAGGGATTCCACGAGAATCATCCGCAATGCAGCATTGTTGAGTGAGCCCACATTCCCCTCAGATGCAAGCTTATATAGATATTCAAATATAACAGTTATTTATGCCTACTGCAGCCACACTGCATTTGTGCATTCTGCATCACAGATATAAAGCAAAGGAGAGGGATCCACTAAAATTATGATCAAACATCTTTTGAAACAAAGCAAGTAAGTCAGCCGTATGCAGAAGGTGCATCCGGTGCCCACCATTTCACATAGCATATCAGAAGATGCTCTTTAGTATCTTTCAGTGTATTAATAAAAAAACAGCTGTATGATGACATTGTCACATACAATTGCTTGTGACTTGGATTTACAGCTTCAGCTGGAAAATGATTTCCTTTGTGTATACATCTGCCAACTGTTTTCAGTGTCACTTCACATGCAGCAAAGCAAGAAATGGCACCACAAAAGTGATTAATAGCATGTTGACTGATGCATAGTTGGAAATGGATATGGACTATATAACAGTAGTAGAAAAGAAACACTCAAAACATTATTTTTACATTGAGTTTTGATGATTTTTTTAACTTTACAAAGCATTCTTTGTTCTGTAAAGACGTTTTGACACATCTCAGTAATATTTTAATTCGGTTATAGCTTAACAATGGCCTCCAAGAAACCCTAGAAGGCTGTCTGTGTTTAAGCTTTGAAAAATTGTTAGAAAATTTTAGTCATGGTCAACAGGCCAGTAGCTATGTTTGTCTTTTTTTCTTAGCCTTTTTTATATTGTGAATTTTTTTAGTCAGTATTGTTTTTAGTGCTGGTATCCTCCTTTCAGGAAGCAGATAATGTTCATACTTTTAACACCCATGTTTTGTGATATGAAAATGCATTACTCTAAATTGGTTTTACCTTTTTAGAAACGTGAAATAACCATTTATTTATATAAATATGCTTTGATCCAACCCATCCAGATGTCACTGTGTCTATATGTTTAGGACTGTTGAAAGTCTTCCTCTATTCCAGCCTCAAGTCATTTTGCAACAGCAGGTTTTCGCTCAAGAATTGCCGTGTAGTCAACTCATTCAATCTCTCGAATAATCTCAAGTTTTCATTCCTTCCGCACCACAATCATGCACTTTTTGTGTGGGTCTGCACATTAAATTCCAGTAAAATAAGTTGAAGCTTGTTACATTTGAAAATGGTCAAAAGCTGAATACTCCAGCATGGTGCTGTATTGGCATCTGAAAGAGGGTAAAAACTTGATTTACATTTCATCTACCGCACCTCTGATGCTCACTTTTCTATGAACATGTTAGACTTTTTTTTGGTTTGGTATGGCATTTAAATATTGCCTCTTATGAAATTCTACAGCAAAGTTCTGCGATTTGAGTTTGAAAAGCTAAAGATTGCCATTTCTTATGTTTATATACTTTAAAAAACAATTCGAAGTGATACTCAGACGTGTGCACTTTATAAATTTCTCACACGTACTATCACTTTTCTCTAATATTCTTTGATATTAGTTCTATTTTTTTTGTTACTCAGTTCTCTATTTGTTTATCTCTGTGACCCAAAGGCCTTGGTCTGCCCCTTTACATTCTTAGCCCATCATTACTCTTCATCTCTATACTTTATACCATCACTTTCTCAAGCTCTGTTATCTCTCCATCTCTGTGCTTCCGTTTTCTATTCTATCCCTCGAGGCTCTTTCTTCACCACAGAGATCAGGGGCCAGACACTCAATATCTTCCCACCTTGTCATGCAGCAGGAAGGCCACCACCCTGCCTTTGTTGTGTTGACACATTGATCCTTTTTGCCATTGCACTCTGAAAGGGAAGTGTGTGGGTGACAGAATGTTGTAGATTTGATGTTAAGTGTCGGTCTTCCTTGACAGACGTAAAGGTCAGCATAAGTGATTTGTCTTAAATGCACAGACCAAGAAAAACTTAAAAAAAAATTAAATTTCAGAAGTAATTAAAAAAAAGTAACAATAGATGGGTGCAAGAATATATTTGAATGTACATTTGAAGTAGAGATACTTCATAGTGTGCTGTAAACCGCATAGTTTATCTAAGCCAAACTATAAAAGTCAATTTTAGCTTTTTTCTCCCTCTTACTCTCTTTTAAAAATAATTTTCTGTACATGGTACTACATTTTTGTAGTGTGATTTAAGAGCAAAGTAAATAAATGAAGATATTTTAGGGACACCAAAATTCCATGATATTCCTAATGGAAATTATAAACCTAGGTTTTAGAACTGTATCCCTATTTAATTGTAAGCCTTGTGATTATGAAGCTTTCATAGGTAGTGGGAATCCATTGATTCATTATATACCTTTTTCTTATCACATTTTTGGTTCCATAAAGTTAAGGAGAGATTTGAACAGCTTTTTTTCCACTAAGCTCTTAATCATTCATTTTTTTTTTAATTCTATAATTTCTTCAAAATTTCTCAAAATGAATATTTTTTGACTATACAGCATCTTCTCTTTGTATTCTGTTTACATTTTTCTATGTTTTCATGAAGAAGCAAAAAAAAAACAAAATAGAATAAAATGTAAGTAAAGTTTACATGTTAGTTTTATCCTCAAAAACTTAAAATACAATAGAATTGGTCCACAATTGGGCTCAATTGTGCTCACACAGTCATTTCAAAGATGCAGTATTCTCTGGAAATGTTTTATCAAGGTTAGGAGTATTACGAAAGATCTTTTTGATCATTCTTCCAAAATGCACATCTGTGAGATCAGACATAGATGTTGGAGGAGGATACCTGGCCCACAGACACCCACAGCTGGCCCTGTAATTAAAACACACACCATTTAAGCTCTTGTACACCAAACCTTTCCTGAAAGGTCTCTTAATTTTGTGAGCATTGAACTGTCAAAACCGTTTTGCTATCCTGAAGCATGAAGACTTCCTTTCAATGGAACTATTGGGAAAAGTAGGCCTGTGCAGTATACCAGTTCATACCGAAAACCAATGTTTATTTCATTATGAATATGAATTTTTTATGTACTGCTGTACAGAAAATGTCAAGAACTTTTGATTTGGGAAAGTGTTACTGCGGATATACACTTCTACGCACTACCACCACCACATGAAAGTAAAGTTCTGAACTAAGTATTGCTGCCGGCAGGAGCTGTAAGAGCAAAGCACACAATGCTGACTCAGAGGAAGTAATTCCAAAAAGAGGAGCCACGTATGTAGTTTAAAAGTTTATGGGCTTTAACAGGTAAAGTGCGAACCATCAGCAATCTTTTGCAAACAGCATTGCGAGTAACCAGTGGTGGGAGCTTTTGCTTTTGTTTGCATTTGCAACATAATCCCTTAACACCAAACTTTACACTGGACAGGTAAGTGCCAAGCTTAGACTGATTTATTAGATTGGCAGACAGACATGTTTTGTTACTTCTGGGAGTACTCTACTACTCTAAATTCCCATTGTGACATGCATTACACTCCAATGTGATATATTACCAGTGATGGTTGACTGAAATCTTTAGTAACAGGGACATTTTACAACTAATTTTGGTGTGCAGATAGCGACCTATCATGACACCACCCTGGAATATAGGTAGCTTCTGAGAAGGACCTGTTCTTTCTGAAATATTCATAAAAGCACCCTGGATATATATTATTTTTATTTATACACCTGTGGCCATAGAGGTGAATGGAACACCTGAAATCAATTTAGATGGGTGAACCAAACCCTTTGTCTTAGCTTTATGCAATCGCCAATCAAGCTACATTGTTTGTCAGATCAGATATTTGATTTCTCAACTATTTATCATGAAGTGTAATTCCATGACAAATCGTCTATCTTTCATACATGATCAAGGGTTATCCTTATTGCAATCAAAAACAAAAACCCATTGTCAACATCCTCCTGTGTGATTTCATACAGCAGTGTTCAGTAAAAGATTTTCCGTATTTTCAGTTCTCTGCATTGGAACACATTCGGCTTACAGAATGGAAACGCTTAAGTTGTATGAGGTCTATCAAAAAAGTGTCAATTTGAGCTATTTTGATATGCAAAATAGAAAGTATGAAAAATTTATAGAAGAATTTTGTCAGTATTGTGTCATTGAGGACCGATTGTGGAACTTCATTAGCTCCACCCATTCTAAACCAAATCTTTATCAACTGGACGATTGATGCTTCTTCGAGTATAGTTTCTGGTAAGATCCTGCAAACTTACTCCCAGCTGAGATACAGAACTCAGGAACTGCCTCTGAGGATGACTGATTAGATGAGACTGCTGAAGCGGAAGTTACCCTTCATCTTGCCAAGACTTCCCTACCTCAATTTTAAAATATAAACGGATAAAAACTATGTTGACTGAAAGGTTAATGACAAAAATATTCAAGAGAAAAGTAGATGGTATAGAGCAGAAAAAGAAGTTAATGCCTTTGAATATATCTGTGGGTGAATTGAATGACTAAAGTGTCTGCACAATGGGCATGAAGGCCAGAGTCGATATTAATTTACTGTTGTAAAGACGGCAGAATGAATAGTTTGAAAACAGACTGTATTTTACTTTCTCTCTAAAAGCACGCAAGGTTATTCTGTAGGATGTACACCACTTTAAAAAAGTAAAATCTGACTGTTTTAAGAAGCTGTGATTAAAAAAAAATAAATAAATATAGAATAAACTGATATTACTAGGTGGTGAAAGCACTTTTTTCAAACTAATACCAGTGCTTTGATCTGAGTGCTTGCTGATATCGAGTACAAAGGCAGATACTTTTACCACACAACAAATACCATGAATTTAAAGACAGATTTTATTTTCTTATTTGCTTGTTGCAACAAATTATGACAAATTAGATTTAAAAAAATACAAATATTAATAAATATGACCACAAAACTAAAATTTCAAGTAAAAAATAAACATTTGCTGTGAAATTATTGCAGAGTTTCCACATTTTAAGTATCTGTTCATGATATTCAGTAACTAACCGACATAAGTACATTAGAATGGTATAGGCCCTGTTAACCGATACGAGTATCAATATGTGTATCAGTATCTATGTTAATACTGTAAGTTATAACTTCAGCATGTGAGTGCATTTTAGCTGGCAAATAAAGGCAGTTGGTGCAGAACAATTTTTTGTTATGTGAAGCTGGAGAGACAATACATGATACAATAGACTAGAAATTGACACAAACACCTTTTTTGTTGTGACAACTATGGGGGATATTCTCAGAAATTTGAAAGCTTATATTTTTATTGCACAACCCTTAACCCGTAACATTCCTGCATTTTCAAACCTACATTTTTATTCTTTTTGTTGCTTTTTTCTTTTGTTTCTGGACATGCGCATTGACCCGTGAATGTGGACCACAAAGTTGTAAGCTGCACTTTTATTTTAAATTTTTTTTCTCTTTGTTGGGGTGTGTTTGTAAAAGCACTCACCGTGCCTTATAGTTATGATTTTATCCTTTATTGGGTGACATCATTGTAATCAGAGGACTCTTAGCTTACTAATAATCTAAAATATGTATATTCATGTTCATGGAAGTTACAAGCCAGAAATAAATTAAATAAAGGAATTAAAAGGGTAAGTGGGTCTATCCCGCATGTAATCTTGTCACCAAGCGAGGGGTTTTAAAATGAATGAGATGCACTTAACATATGTCAAGTTTAACCCACAGGTTAGTTGGTGCATTTAAGTTCAAAGTGTTGTATTTTTACAAATGAAGTTAAACAAGGCGACTAGTTTGACGCATATAAACAGAATACACATTTGTAGCTGAAGCTTGCAAAGCCTTTCTCTGCGAGATGTTTTAACACTCGCGGATCGTGGTTGGCTAGGTAGTGTCGATGTTGGGCAGCGTCACTACAGTGAGATGCTCTGATTGGTGGCCGTTCTGCGTCAAGAGCGTTAAGACTGTAAAAAGTTCAACTAGCTAACTTCTGCGTTGCTAGCGTTATGCGCTTGGAAGTTTGAAAAAGCTTTGTCAGTTTCAAGCAATGCTCACAGAGTGACTAGTTCAACGCATGTACACAGAAGATACATTGCTAAGCTGAAGCCTTCAAAGCTCAGAAGCGGGCCTTTCTAGATACAATGGACTAACCTTCGGGTGCCGTCACCCATAAGTTTCTGACGAGCAGAAAATCAAGCCAACTGGGCGGTTCCCCTGCCGCCATCTTGTCCACGTCACTCGCCTCGTCACCCTCAAAAACTCCAAAAATGGGCAAAGAGGTGGTGCTGAGAGTGCCGCTCTGAGGGGGTGGAGGGTTGACACTCCAAGCCGACATAGCTACAAGCTAGTCAGGAGCTAACTGAAGCTAATGTAGGCTGCTGCCGGTTTCAGCCAGAAGACCACAGTTGAGAGACTTTTGCCCCGTTTTTCTACTAGGGTCGCTTTAGACCCAGAAACATATCAATTGGGGAAAACATATTGATATATCAAGACCCCAATGGGTCGGGTCAGTACAGCCTAAAACGGTTGTTTCCATTACTATCGGTGGAGGGTGAGGACATGGGCGGGCTTAGCTTAACAAATCATGCAGCAAAAAGCAGTCACAAAGTCATCATGACGGCTCAGATCCTCTCAACTGCTCCAACTCGCGTGTAGAAAGACATAAAAGCACCGATTGCAACAGCACCCAGAGGATGAGGGAGGAACTGCAATTTCTGTCCAATCCTGCTTGGCTTCACATTCTGCGGGCGGAGTTTGCGCCTTGGCACTGGCCACAACTAGTAAAAAAAGATGCAGACTTCACCTGACTCAGAATGAAAGGCAGAAAGGCAAACAATTGTGCTGTGTGGACCCAGTTTAATATTATCCAGAATCTCTATGATATCCAAAATAAAAAGCATTAAATGTCTTGGAATTTTCCTCCTACCAGCTCAGACAGTTAACCTACCTAGAAAATGTCATGACAGATTAATTGCATACACAGATATTGGCCACCCAGCACCAAACACTCAGCCCTATCCTTAACTTAGGTCATTTCAGATCATCTCCTCCTCTCATTTTCTTTCCCTCATCCATTTTCTCTGATTAATTTCTTAATCAACTGAAAATTAATTAAACATCACTTCAGATTAGTTCTCTTTGCAATTATAACATTGAATGTGCCCTGACATTCACCCTCGTTTAGCCCTTTAATTTATCAATATTTATTTTCTGTTATATTTCCTCTGGTTTGACTATCCTTTCTGTGGAAATTTATTGACACAACTTCAAGGTTACAGTTGAGATTTATGTGGATTTTCCTCTTTGATTTACTTGCCCTTAGCTGTTTTGTTTCTCTTCTGCTACTGCCTTCATCATTGTCTGTACAATGATGGAATTAGGTGTGTGCCCTTCAATGCTTTTAGTTTTGCTCCGTTCTCTCCTGCAGAGTATGCATCTGTCCTATACAATGGTAGCACGACTTCCCGTGATCATGTGTGTGTGAGTGGCTGTGTCCTTTATGTTCTTTGAGTTGAGACCAGAGTGATGCAGGCTGCAGTTCCAGCAGGGAAGTGGCTCTAGGCTTTCAGTGCCAAACGTTGTAATTGTCAAGATCCCTCTTTGGGTGTGTACGCAAACAAACTAGTTATCCACAAACATAAAGAAAAGTGTGATCTGTAGTTCATGATTTTCTCTATGCTTCTATAGCAACTGGATGGAAATTTCTTGTATAAACATTTTGAAGTGTTAAAGGTAACTAAATATAATGCAAATGTGACAGTAAAAAAACCTGCAAGACTTATCTGAAGGGTTATCTTGGAGTCCCTCTAGATATCCTTTATTGCAATAACTGAAATAACATGAAAGCATTTTTACAACCATCGATTGACTATAATCTTTTTTTAGCACATGACATGGGTCTTGTCCTGTACTGCATAATATTTGATTGCATGGTTCACTAAAGCAGTTAGTGTTTGAATAAAAATGGTTAAATCACCCTTTATTAAAAAGTTAACACACTTAAATATTGGAACATTGAGTTCATTTTGTGAATTATGAGATAATCACGGAAAAAAGTGAAGCAAATTACTTACTGGGTCAGTGAATCTGAACTTATCAACCACAACCTGAGTCGATAAAATGTTTCAGTAAAATGTTTTAATTCAGTAATTTTTTCAACAATTGATTAAAAGATTAACATAACAGTCTGCAACAACACTTTTAAGACTCTTTTGAAGCTTTTTAATACAAAATACATGAAATAAAGAGTGGAAAAATAGTTTGCATTTATTTATTTTTATCCTGTAGCTGTCACTTAGTAGTGTCTTACTGTCTTTCTAAACTTTTATGTACCACTAATATCATAAACCTGAATTTGAAAGAATTAATTGAATAATAGAGCATTTTGTTTTTGTTCAAAAAGTCAAAAGTTATAATGCACAAAGAAACTCATAAGTAATGCTCAATGCCCACTCTCTCTTTGCTTTGTCTTCAGATGATCCACAGTTGAAAAGCCAAATTCAGAGAGAGGTAATGATGAACATCAGTGTCAAGTTAAATAAGATTGCCTTATGATTGCTTCATGCTAATATATTTTTTTTAATATATTGATTGGACATTGTTATTGGTCTTTTTCCATTAATCAATTGGCAGTAATAGGTCCTTTCAGTTTAAATGATCAAATTGAACTTTTCTATCTACGATCCCAAAACAAACATGCAAACATAACTTACCTATGCTCCGGTCACATTTACTTATCAGCTCTTCAAATTGTCTCCCTGCATCATCTCCAGCATGTATTTTTAAAATGCACTGGCAGATTTGCATGTGTTATTAAATAACATCACTATTCCTGTTTGGTAATCGATTTTATGGAATTTATAGAACTTCTTTTTTTGTCTGTGGCCTGTGGTTGAAGGATGGCTGTTTTAAATTACATTTGGTCATTTGATGCCCACTGCAAAACCCCAGTACATTCTCGCTACAAAGCCAATCCTTTCTCCACTAAATGCAGGTGTCTACAACACCACGGACTCTGAGTGAGAAATACAACATCATCCAGTAATTTTGTTCTAGAGTAATATTTTACATAATTTGTCTGCAAAACATGTTATCCTTTTTTTCTATCAAGAAAAAAGTAATTTGTTTCAACATTAATTTGCAGGCTTGTATTGATTAAAAAATATTATAAGGGAGTTAGATTTTTTCTGAATGTGTTTGCTTTTCTCTTTGATATACTTTGATATACTATGGAGGATAAAAATTACCTGTTTTACTACACTTTATTTTTTTATGTTTTCCCAGCTTCAGCACTCTAATTTCAAATGATGGTTAACAAGCTTCTGTTGAGCTGCAATCATCTGAAGAAGGCATGTTAAAGCAAGAAAACAACTAAAATATGAAGATCAATTTGCCTTGAAGTCTGGAAAGACTATGCTTTGGTAACAAGACTACAGGAGCATGCTTAAAAGACATGCCATTCGTAGCTTGCCAGATCTGTTTTACAAAAAAAAAGGTGTCGGGGGGGAAGCATCACGAAGGGAATGTGCAACTCAGATTTACCCATTTCTCCATGTATTTCTAACATCAATCATTCCAGGGCTTATTTTTACACTTATTTTAAAGGATTTAAAACTTTTACAAAATTAAATTTTAGATTTATTTAAAACCATAGCTTTTTAAAATTTGGTACCAGTAGCTAGATAAAATTTAATACTCACTGAGCTGCAGCTTTATGGTAAAATGTTACCGTAGCTGTTATATAGTATTAATTTGTCCTGAAATTTAACTTGTATCCTGGAGTTAATGTTGGAGCGTGAAGTAAAACTGCTCGTATCTCTATAATCCCGCCTCCTGCCGTAATGTAAAACATGTCACTATGGTACCATGCAGTCTTTTTCCAGGAGAGGGTGGTGCAGCTGCTCAGAGAGCAGGATTAACCCTCTAGGCGCCAAAGTCGCAATATAAAGCAAGCAACATTGCTGACTTTAACGAGCCACAGCTGGAAAAAAGGTTTCTAATGTAATTACTACTTTACACCAGGAGATGGCAGACATCTGTAACTTTAAACTAAGACACATTTTTGTGTGTTTTCACGGAAACTTTTGAAGTAAATCAACGTTTTAGTCAGTTTTAGTCCCGGGAGAAAGAAAGTGAAACTTAATGGGCCGCAGCAACAGCCAGTCCCGTTTCGCCATGATGCTCCACAAGCAGCAACATTCCAGCTCCGAAGCTGTGGATCACGTTCTCCCGTGGGAGAAATGTATCTGATCGGGTAGCAAGGTGGTCATAACAACGCTAACTATGACAGAGGTAGAATGAATGTGAAAATATGTGGAAATAATAGCAGATGTGATTGAAAACAGGAGAGAAAAAAGACAGCTAATAAACTATTAAACACCAGTACAGTTCTCTGTTCTTGAAAAAAGCCCCCCAAAAAACTATATATATATATATATATATATATATATAAAGGGAGAGAGAGCGAGAGAGAGATGCAGTAAATGCATATATAGAAACATCTAAATAAATAAAATAATAAATGAAAACAATAAATGATGTAGAAAAGCAAAAACTTGCAAAAGTCATGCAATCCAATATTGCCAATGCCTTGATGATGTCATAATATGCAAACTAGAGGAATAATTTTACTCCCTTCACAAACTTTGGATCAAATGTAAGATTTTTTTCATTTACAATATGCCTTCATCTCAAACTACTTATAAGCTGTAGCGTTTTGAAACCTTGATATCAAAATTCAACAGTTTCCAATATGGCCGCCACCTTGTGACGTCATAATATGCAAACTAGATGAATAATTTCACTCCCATCACAAACTTTGGATAATAATTTTTCTCATTCACAGTATACATTTATCTATAACCATATTAAAGCTACAACATTTTGAAATAGTGATATCAAAATGTTATAATTCATAGAAAAACCCCGGTGCCTAGAGTGTTAAGGAGGATTACTCAGGCATGTGTGAATTAAGTCAAAAAGCATTCTGACAGTTTTTTTTTTATGAGAAAATTGCATCTCTAAAAACTTGATTTTGCATGATATAGGCCCTTTAATCAAGTCGAACAAGGTGGAAAAAAGAGTCTGGCAACCCTCTGACCATCCTTTGGGGTCTCCCTGTATTCTTTTGATTTGCTTGTAGATAAAGCGTTAACAGGTTTCACATGTTTTTTTATGATCTACACAGTCACAGTGACACTGTAGCTCACAGATGTGACTCCTTGGGCTTTGGCTTTTTTGTTTGTTTTTAGATATATGAACCTGATTTGTTTTGGGCCTACCCACATCCATTAATTTTCTGTACATTCCTCCATACTTGTGTTATGTAATTGGCAATATTTTCAAAATTAGCATGCTGCCAAAATACGTCTCAGTTCCACACTGCAATGTACCAAAGGCAGCAGACTTCATTTCTCTCAGCAATCTTACTCCCATAATCCCAGTTTTATTGGATACCCTGATACTTTGTGTAGTGGTCAAGGTCTGAGCTCCTTTCATCTTTTGCCTACCTTTACTTGTGCATGCACATACACACAATGCGCTACAGTTCGATTAGTGAGCTCAGCCAAGTGTGGCTTGATGCTTAGTTGATATTTCATGAAGTCAGATCAATGCCCCTCTCGTCTTACTTCAGAATTACCTTTTTATTGTTATAGATCAAACAGAAAGAGACCATGGTTGAGTACCTTTTGATGAAAACCAATCTGCAGTGTCTGTCTTATGTCTCTGTTACGTAGCTGTTTTTTCAGGACAAACAATGTACGCACATGCTATACCTCTCCTTATGACCTGGTAGTTTCAGAATCATTTGGGAAGCCATTTGATGCTCTGAGGTCTCAACTAATCTAAACCCTTAGATGTTTCAGCTTATATCTCACTGTGTGTGCACAGCACACTAACATACACTATACAACCCTTGCAGAAGTAATCAGAACTTCCTGCATCTCACATTACATTTACAAGCATCAATATGTTTTATCCGTCTATTATGTACTAAACAAACCAGGATTAGTTAATTGTTTAAGTTTGGAGCTCATATTAGTTTATTACAAGTTTGTAAATCTGTAAAAAAAAATCTTTACTCCTTCCGTATGATAAATCATGCTTGTTGTACTTGCTGCCTAATTGTATTTCCTTGAATAATAAAAAAGTGTGCCAAAATAAAGCAACTGTCTACGACCAAAGTATTCAATCAGTTTTAAAGCCTTCGGTGTACTTCTTTACAAACAGCTGTTTTTGATCAAATCCAATGTGGCATCATTGCAAAAATTCAGAAAAGGTATAAACTAAAGCTTTAGTTTTGTACAGTTGTCTTGTAGAAAATTGAGTATCACATTTGTTTTACTTTATTCCAGAGAGGAGTAGTGAAATTATTTCAAAGCCTCCCACAGCCGTAATTATAAAAAAGAAAGCTGTAAACAGACTGCAATTCAGTAAGATGCCAAACATCATTTGGACAATCAATTTTCTCATTGAAAGGACTCCAGTTGAGTAGCCTCAGAGCTTTCAAATCTTATGTGGAAGAAGGGGCGTAAACAGAGACAAATGAGTGAACACTGAAACTTGTTTGGCTTACCCTGTACAGCAGTTTGTAAGCATTTATTTTATAGTAGTTTAATATGACTGTTATTTTAAATATGTTTATTTGTAATAATAGTATAACAGGTAATTTTTTGATTGTAATGAAATTTTATTTTACGGTTTGTTTTAAATAGGTTTCTTTGTAGTATTTCTTTTACATGTCTCATTCACTGAGAACCCATGTAAAACTTGTTCTTTTTTAAAATTCTATTGGTCACTCGAAGTGTGATATGCAATTCAACAACATGGCAGAACAAGTGATTTGCGACAATAACTCATTAGTCTTGCATTCTGTAGGTGAAGGTGGAGCTGAGGAACAAACTGTTGAAATTTGTCTTGGAACACCATCTGCAGTGTTATTTGTTTTAAGGTTGCAAAAGAGTTGCATTCCTGTTAGCCAGTCAGAGGCGAGACTTTTCATAGCCTGAATAATTATGAGTTGGACTCCTGATGTTTCCCCCAACCCAGTCTTCTGACAATCTTCAACCCTCTGAAACAGAAGTGAGAGAGCATTTTTTCCCCACATAAAACTCACAAGGCAATCATTCGGTGACCAAAGCAAATTCATTGAAAAAACAACAACAATTGAATGATGACTTTAAATGCTAAATTCTAAAAGCCTAGCCAGTGTAAATTAGCCTTTTATTGATAGCCTGTCAGACAGGACAAAGGACAGGGAGTAAAAGGTAATTTAAGATTAACAATTCTTTTTATATTTCATCTTAATTTTGATTAAAAATGTAATTACATTTTTCCATAATAAAGCAATACCTTAAAATGCTTTAATTGGAATACATTTATTTGATATAGATTTTTCAATTTTTTTTCAAATGATCACATGGAAACATCTATTTATCTTATTTGGGAAGGATTTTTGTCACTGTTAGAATAGAATAATCCTGTAATAGTCAGAAGAGGGAAAATTGGGTCATCACAGCAGCCAAAAAACAAAAACAACAAAAAAACAACAAACATGGAAACGTGTTGAAACTCACTCTAAAAATTATTTTACAGAAAAGTATTTACATGAGAATGTTCAAAAATAAGTACGGATTGTGCGTTGTACTCTGCGTTAAAAATAGTAAAAAAGGAAAACTTTCAGTCAGTGTATATAGTCGGGGAAAAATAATGTGCCAATTCAAAGGGGTAAATACTTTAACAGTTGCATTTTGTATGTTAGTTTGTATAAATCCAGAATTTATTATTCTGTATAAGTAAATTGGCTACATTGTTGTGTGATTTGTAAAAGCAATAACATATAACATCCTAGGGGTTGAGTACTTTTTATAGGCACCGTATGGGCAAATGAACAAACATGGATGAAACATCCATCTAAATCACATATTGAGAGTTTGTATAAAATGTCCATAAGTGGTTACAATTTTCACATAGTGTGTTTTAAACAGCCTCTGGTAGGCTGTATTGTTTAAGTGAAGTGAAGGTTTTTCTGAAACTGTTTATAGAAAACTATAGAAAAACAAAAGGTTAAAAGATTAACACATTTTTCTGCTATTTATGGTAGTGGGATTTATTTTTGAGAGTAGAATAAGTTGTTTTCTAGTCCCATTTCTTCTAGAACTAAGATATTGTAATCAAAGTAACACAAATCAGACTAATGTATGGATACATTTTCAGTGTGGTAAATGGAGGTACAGCAGAGAGTAAAACATGAAAGGTTGAGAAGAGGGAGCATGAGATGGACAACAGATTAAAATAAGCATTAATTTATTTTGCATAACAGTAGGCTGGCTATATATTGTAAGAATTGTGTCCTCTACTTTAAGTTATAATCAATGAGTAGAATGGTAATGAGAAGTTAATTTAAGTAAGTCAATTGCCCAAGTGAAACATATTATGTCAGGTGTCCAAACGTGTGCTATGTGGGCCAAAATCGTAAAATCATGAAGTGAAAAGTGCCCATGGGCAACAAAATTATTTTTTTTTGTGTGGAAAAAAATTAGCTCTCTCACACCATTCTCCTCAATAGACTATCTTCCCATTTCTCATACCCAGTGTTGAATTAAATACTATCAAAAATAATTCAGTGCATGTTCAAAACAGAGACAAGGAACCAATTTCCAGTTCTTAACATTTATGTTGAACAGATTAACAAAATGCAGTTTTACAGAGAAAACATGCCCTATTTTCTCTGGGCCAGACAAAGATTTCTGACGAAGAATGGTTTCCGTGTCATAACTTTTATAAACATCCAAAACCTCCCAGGATTAATCTGCTCCAATCAGAACGTTTTAAACAGTGTCTTAACAATGATTGGATGTCAAAAATTATGCAGTCATAAGGGACGTGTCTTTTCTCCTGGATCCAAGTCAAAAGTTCATTCTGAGTTTTATGGTCCTAAGCAAAACTCCCAGCTTTATGGCCTTGGTTCTGGCATCCTAAATCTACAGACATCCTGTTTTTACAGCCTGCAATAAAACTCTTTGTCTCAGAGGTCCTCAAAGGTCACACATACTCCCACAATATCCAAGGCCTCTGCTGCTGGTAAACAGTGTGTCTTTTTACCTCTGAATAATAGATGTTTATAACATATGTAGCCCCAAAAGAATAGATACAACACCAGCTTGATTGGTTCCGTTCATATCTCCCTGTGCCTACTTAGTTCATTCAACTCAAATCCTTCACTTCCCGTCCCTCCCCTGTCACTACCGGCATCCCCCAAGGTTCTGTCCTCGGCCCGCTTCTTTTCATCACTTACCTTCTTCCCCTTGGAAATATCTTCTGTAAATTTAACATCCATTTTCATTGTTACGCGGCTGACACCTAGCTCTATGTCTCCTCCAGACCCTCATCTTCACCCCCGCCTCCTCCCTCACCAACTGTTTATCTGAAATTAAAGACTGGTTTACCTCAAACTTTCTCAATCTTAACAGTGATAAAACAGAAATGTTGTTTGTTGGCACTAAATCCTTGTTATCAAAAATTAATAGCTTTAATCTCCCTGTCGACAACTCCTTAGTCTCCCCCTCCCCTCTGGTCAAGAGTCTGGGTGTCATCCTCGATTCTTCACTATCCTTCCAGTCCCACATAAACAATATTACCCTGTCTGCATACTTCTGCATCTGCGTAACAATAACCGCCTCCGCCCGTCCGCCACCACTCACTCTACTGCCATCGTTATCCATAGCCTCATCACTTCCCGTCTTGACTACTGTAACTCCCTTCTCTTCGGTCTTCCCCAGAAATCCCCCCATAAACTCAAGCTTCTTCAGAACTCGGCCACCCGCATCATTAACCAGAACTCCCTCCTTCAATCACATCACCCCTGTCCTTCAGCAACTCCACTGGCTGCCGGTTACTTCCAGAATCCAATTCAAAATTCTTCTCTTTACATTCAAACGATCCATAACCTAGCCCCCCCATATCTATCAGACCTCCTTCATCTCTCCACCTCCACCCGTTCCCTCAGGTCCTCCTCCTCCTACCACCTCACTGTCCCACCTGTCCGTTTGGTCACCATAGGGAGCAGGGCCTTTAGCCGCTCTGCTCCCCAGCTCTGGAGCTCAGGCCCCCCTGATATCCGTAACATTAACTCCCTGCCTCTCTTTAAAACTAGACTCAAAACCCACTTGTTCCGTCTAGCATTCCAATAACTATTCCCTTTGCTCCACTCTGTTTGTTTTATATTGTTCTGTCTGTTATTGTTTTGTATTTTATCTATGACTGTAAAGTGACCTTGAGTGTTCAGAAAGGCGCCGTTTAAATAAAATGTATTGTTATTATTATTAGTGTTGTTTTTTACCTGCTTAACAATAAATTAAACAAAGTAGAAATTCTTATAGAAAAAGGATTTTTAAAGGATTGTAGGTTCAAAGCACAGGACCTTTAAGGTTTGCCTATTTAAAATAAATCATTAAGTTTTCCAACATTTCAGAGGGGCTAGTTTTAAAGCAAAAGTCTGTTGGGTTTTTTCAGTAGAATAAACAGGGTTTGGATCACTCTGTCTTTTAAAATATGTGCTATTTTTAGATGTTTGGTTGTCTCTACGTCTGCTTTTGCATTAGATGCTTAAACAAGGAAATTAAAAAGAAAGCCAAAAAATTAGATTTTTAAAAGATGACTGATTTGTTTTGTACCATGGAACATTCTCTAATCATTTTAATTTGTCATCAAAAACTGATGCCCTTATAAAAGAAAGTCTTCATATGCATCAATCATTTGTACCAATCTTAAATAGTGGTCAAGGGCTGTACAAAATAAGACCCAGGGCCGTACATGGCCCGCGGGCCATACTTTGGACACCCCTGCATTATGTAGATAAAATTGTGCGAAAACTAATACTTACAAGCCTTTATTTCTGTAAATTTTGATAACTTCCTGCTTTAGGATAATGAAAACATGACCTTTCAGGTTAGACTATTACATACGATTTATGGAGCAAAAAAACAAAGAAAAAACATTTAAATACATCCATCCATTTTCTGAATCGCTTAATCCTTAAGGGGGGGCTGGTGCCCATCGCCAGCTGTCAACGGGCGAGAGGTGGCGTACACCCTGAACAGGTCGCCAGTCCATCGCAGCATTTAAATACATATGTGTCCACAATAAAAAAAAGTATGTTTAATACTTGCTTAAATGCTTTTTTTATATTACTTTTAGACTGACAAACAAGCTTCAGCAGAATGCGTATTCTAGTTTATTGAATATGTATCTGTATGATCTTGTATGGACCTGAAATGTGAAGTTAACATGTTTTTTCTTTTCTTTTACAAAGAAAGTGGATTTATTCATTAAAAAGTCTCCATACAAATGGAGATGAGTCTCTGTTCCTGCTTATTTCAGATTGTATTCAAGTGCATGTGTCTACTCAATATGCATGATTCCGAATCAAACTCAGTGAGGCTCTGACCACCTGTACACAGTTGTCAGCCAGGCTGCATCAATTGTGTGTCAGCCAGCATCTGTTAATAAAGAAAAAATGTCAATGCAAGTGCAGTTCTGGTCGGTGCTCCGTCATTTAGTGAATGCTTTTATATAAAGTGATTTACAAATGACTAAGTGTGTGGAAAAGGCACCTTGACATGTCAATTAAAGCTTGTCAAAAAACTTATTTTTAATATAATCTGTTTATTATTTTGTTTTAGAAGGAGATTTGACAAATATAAAATCCTCATTAAACTAAGTTTCAAGATTGTTTATGAGAATTTGCCAGACACAGACACCAGTGCTACTGTAAAGGCATTTCCTTAATCCATTATATATTTACTTTCACTAAACGTTAGGGCTGGATGATATTGAAAAAGAGCATATCGATAAAGGAATAGTCACATTGATCAATATCAATAATTTTCAATAAATATCACATAATGTAACAAATATATTTTAAGTGCCTCCCCCTGTCATTTTTTATTCTTCAGTGAACTGATTTTAACTAAGAATTTAATTAATAAATTTTTCAAACACTTCTTTTTTTATCATAACTAAATTTGTAATACACAGAAACAAATCAAGAGACCTGAGTAACATCAGTAAATAAAAAGAAATGTTAACCATTATATATATATTATATAATTACTTTAGTAATTTAAATTAAAGCCTTGTCTTGATGCTTTTAATCTTTTAAACATTTTATGACAATTTATAATATTAATGATTGAAACTTTGGCTTATTTGTCAATTAAGCTTATTCTAATTCACTTCAGCTCTTCCCCTCAGCTGTTGGCTAAAGCTAACCAGATACTCACCAGAGTGTAGACGGAGCCCATTGCAGCCCAAATCAAATCAAACGTTATTTATAAAGCACTTTTCAAACTACAAAACCTATCAAAGTGCTTTACAGATTAAAATCCCCCTTCTCCCTTAATAAAAACATCTCTACAACTGTACAACCCCTCACCCATCATGTCTCTCATGAATGCACATACTTAAAAGCAACAAAAAGCAAAAAGGGGATGAATACAGATGAGCCAGGAAACACCATCGTGGGAACCATTTGGATCACCAGCAGCAGCAGCAGCAGCAGCCGAGGCACCAACCCAGGGCGCAGAGAGGAGGGATGACTGGTACCCCCATCTCCACCCAAGCACTACCCTGAGAGCACCCAGGCAGCCAGAGCCGACCACTGCTCCCATTGCAGAGGGCTCCCATAGAGGAAACACTGGAAGGATGATTAAAATAAGAAATTAAAATAAACAGTCAATGAAAGCTGAAGCCGGCAGGTCTATCCAAGCCCTGTTGTGTTTTTTAAAGCGTTTTTTGCTTCGGAGGACCAGGAGAAGAACCGAGGGGACATTTTAAAAGCCACAGGTGTTTTTAGCAGCACGACGTGACCTGGGTACGTTTCCTGTGTCTCTCTCTAAGAGATTCATAGCGAGCTGGGAGAGGGGAACAACTTCCTCCGCCTTTTTTTTGTTATCCAACTTTTTTATTGACCCCTTTTTTTCTATCACACCACAAGTCTATCGATCGTTATATACTGCTATAGAATTATCGTCCAGCCCTACTAAACGTTTTCTATTGGCTCGTGAAGTGCCACTCTTAATTGCATTGTAAAGCTCAGTCCTGAAACTTTGTAGTTGGTAAAAACCAAGGAATATAACTTGATATTAGGAAAGAGTGATTCATCCAAGTCCCAATGAGCAAAGGTGGATCTATTTTATAGTTAAAAGAATAAATATATATTTTACAATAAAAATAAGAACAGTGAGATGTTTTTATTTTATTTGAAGAAAGCAAGGATGAATTGAGAGAGTGACTTGGAAAATTGCAAAAAATTACAAAAGCAAATTATAAATTGGAAGAGGGGCAAGTTCTAGAGGGCAAGTGATATGGGGCTATGCATGAGTAACCTTTATTTATGCAAGTGTGTGTGAAGGAATGTGGAGGCAAGCATGAACACACTATAAAGTATCTGGGGAGATATGTGTACGTGCATCTGTCCGTGTCCTAATCGATTCTCTCTGTGGCATCTGGCAACCTTTCCTCTACCTCAGCCTCTGGGATATTTGTGCTTGCCTGCGGTGAGCTACTTAAAATAAGCTTTGAAAACACACAAGAAATTTGCAGGAGACACACGCTCGCAAGGCGGCATGTCTCACAGAGAATGGAATATCAATAGTATTTCTCACATCTGTCGTCTTCTATCATCGTTTTCTTTTACGGATGTTCCCTTCACCAGCAAAAGCAGAAAGAGTACTAACTGATTGAGGAGGAGCTGTAGTTTGGTTGGATGGTGGCTCTGTGGCTTTGTCATATCCATGCATTGTCCCGTTTGTTTTTTAGAGATCCTTTCAACATGCAACAATGCCACTTTTTTCAAACCAATACAATACCAATACTTGTATTTCAGTACTTGCTGATTCTGAGTATCAATACCGATACTTCCACCACACAAAATAATGCAATGAATTGGAAGACAGATTTTATTTTCTTCACTGTTTGTTACAACAAATTATGGTGACTTAGATAAAAAAATAAAATGTTAATAAATATGACCACAAAACAAAAATTTCAAGTGAAAAATAAACATTTTCTATAAAATTATTGCATAGTTTCCACATTTTAAGTATCAGTTCATGGGATTGGTTAATGTTAACCGATACGATACAGTACATAAAAATAGTATTAGCACCGATACCAGTATCGGTCATCAGCATCCCTACTTACAACTTATTATTTTCAACTTTTAATAAAACTATAATGGCTTTAATGGAAATATAGTGAGATTATATTATTCATGATGTTGGAAAAAAAATCCAAGTTAAAAGAAAGTTAACAATATATTTTTAGACTGCATGTGCTGGGAAGACTATCTGACTGTCACATTTTAAAGCAAGTTTTGCAAAGCTTTGGCACAAAAATACCAATATTAGCCAATTCAAATTTTTTGTTACGGTCTATAACCTGAGATGATGTATTAAAATGTTTTTCTTTTGTAAATATTCTAACCTTAAGGTCAAGGACACTCATTAATGTGTAAAGTTAATGTAAAACAGGGTGCCAACTTTTCCAAAACCAGAAGATTATATCATAGACAGAGTTTCAAAGTTCACAAGGTTAAAAAACACACAAAACACAAGACTTGCTGCAATCTGCTCAGCCTTTCTGTTATCTACTAAAAGTCACTCTTGCAGCCTAAGTGAACTAGAAATATATCTTGACATGACTTTAAAAGAACAGATTATCATATTCTGTATCCTTTGACAGGTTCTTACATTCCTGGTCATCCTCTGACTTAATTTTTAACAACGTATTATAGCCGAAAGTACCTAACATTATTCATCCTTTATTCAGTAACTGCATACGTACTGCAGAGTGGTATCGCAGCAACTTGGCAATGCTTTTATATGATGTATTCACTGACTGGTCACAGGCCAGGGCTGATTCAGCTGAAAATAATTCACATCTGGTCAAAAACTGATTAAAAAAAAAAAAAGTTTTTTTGGTGGACTGCTACAAATTTATTTTTTATTCTAATTACTGACCAGTTTTTTAACATGTCAAAGTTGTTTCAAGCATGGGTAGACGTAGTCTTTCCAATACATGAATTGATATGTTTTCCGGTGAGAGAGGGGGAGGGAGAGATTGACCTTTATCTGCAAAAAAACATGCTCAAACACAATAGTTATTGGGGAAAATGGATTTAAAGGACCTGGCAGGCAGGGGATAAAAGTGGCAAAGAAAACCAACTCCTTAAATCACAGCAACTCTCTCACTAACACCTACCACTGCACTGTGTGCTACAGCTAATTGGATGTAAAATGATCTATTGTCAGAGAAAATAGGTTTTTGAGTTTACATCTTAAACGGTAGTTTTTAAAATGTCAGCAAACACCATAGTTTATAACTCAAACAATGGTATAATAAAAAGCTTAATTTAACCAAAGAAAATCTGTCATAATTGTTTACAGAAACAATATTGTTTTTGTAAATATATATAAAATATCCAGCTAAATGGTTCAGTTCAGCAGCAGATGAAAAACTTTTTTTTTCATCTTTCACTTTTATATACTGTGTGCATTACACATGGAGATGTTATAATTACCCACAGCCCAGAGTTGGTTTTCTGTATTTTAAATGTGCAGTTTCGGTGGGTTTGTGAGAAAATGCGGTCACTGCACATCCCCAAGGCTTTTTTTTTGGTGGGGGGGCAAAATAAAGCCAGCTTTCTGTCTGTGACGTCATTTTAGGCACAGGCACACATTGTAACACACACAAAATTGAGGAGGTTATATAACCACACCATGACATGGCGTTTGTCCCACACAAATGTCTCACTGGGAAAAAGGGGACAGGTCTTAGATGGGAAATGCAGAAGAAACTAATCATGGAAGAGAAGACGGATATGTATTGGGAAAAAAAAGGGGGGGGGGGGACTGAAATGATCAACTTGATCTTCCACTGCAAAGTCTTTTCGACTCCACCATCATTTTAGTAAATGTTAATCTTGTGCTCTGTATGAAGAACCCATCCTTCCTAAATTTTTGCATAATTCTAAAAGATTTGCAAATAAGTTAGAAATCTGGCTTCTTGACTCCTTAAAAAGACTCTTTTGATGTTAAAACAATCTTAAGACCCTTAGGTCTACCAGGTTTTCTCTAGTCACATCTCAGTTTTATCAACACTTTCAGGGAAGCCCCCAAATCACCACTGCTTCTCTAAACATAAACATTTTGAGAAAAGGGGGTGTGCTTCTTGCTCTGCTGCTGCTGAGGGTTGGTGTGCTGGAAATGTTTGGTCTATCCCCACCTCTTTGCTTCTCACTCTGCCTCTGTGCTGTGCCCAGAGGTTGTTTATCCAGGCTCAGAGCCTGCAGCTCTCAGAGGACTGGGATTTCCACAAATCATTCTGTGCTTGAATACCAACACGTAAACAGACATCAGCTGCCAAGCTGCTTGTGCTAAACTGCACATGGAAGTTTTAAATGGGAAGTGTGTGCAATTTTCTTATTTTTTTTATTTTTTTTTTGTTGTAGAACTTATGCATTTTAGATCAAAAACTGGAAAACTCAATAAAACTTTCAATGGTGCATTTTGGAATCCCCCAATAGTCTACCTTGTTTATACTGTATTTTGATATGCTCTATGCACCTCTGAGCACCTAAGAAGTAGCTGTTTTTTTTACAACCACCCCAAAATTACAAAATTGTTCCCTTGAACTTTTTCACATTATCATGTTCCAAACTCCAAATATCTTTTATCTTTATGCTTCAGTGGGGCAAAAAAGTATTTAGTGAGCCACCGATTGTGCAAGTTCACCCACTTAAAATGATGACAGAGGTCAGTTATTTTCATCATAGGTACACTTCAACTGTGAGAGACAGAATGTGAAGAAAAAAAAATTCAGGAATTCACATTGTAGGATTTTTAAAGAATTTATTTGTAAATCATGGTGGAAAATAAGTATTTGGTCAATAACAAAAATTCAACTCAATACTTTGTCATATAACCTTTCTTGGCAATAACAGAGGTCAAACGATTACTATAGGTCTTTACCAGGTTTGCACACACAGTAGCTGGTATTTTGGCCCATTCCTCCATGCAGATTTTCTCGAGAGCAGTGATGTTTTGGGGCTGTCGCCGAGCAACACGGACTTTCAACTCCCTCCACAGATTTTCTATGGGGTTGAGGTCTGGAGACTGGCTAGGCCAATCCAGAACTTTCAAATGCTTCTCACGGAGCCACTCCTTCGTTGCCCGGGCGGTGTGTTTGGGATCATTGTCATGTTGGAAGACCCAGCCAAGTTTCATCTTCAAAGCTCTCACTGATGAAAGGAGGTTTTGGCTCAAAATCTCACGACACATGGCCCCATTCATTCTTTCCTTAACACAGATCAGTCGTCCTGTCCCCTTAACAGAAAAACAGCCCCAAAGCATGATGTTTCCACCCCCATGCTTAACAGTACGTATGGTGTTCTTGGGATGCAACTCAGTATTCTTCTTCCTCCAAACACGACGAGTTGAGTTTATACCAAAAAGTTCTACTTTGGTTTCATCTGACCACATGGCATTCTCCCAATCCTCTGCTGTATCATCCATGTGCTCTCTGGCAAACTTCAGACGGGCCTGGACATGCACTGGCTTAAGCAAGGGGACACGTCTGGCACTGCAGGATTCTATTCCCTGTCGTTGTAGTGTGTTTCTGATGCTAACCTTTGTTACTTTGGTCCCAGCTCTCTGCAGGTCATTCACCAGGTCCCCCCGTGTGGTTCTGGGATTTTTGCTAACCGTTGTAATGATCATTTTGACCCCACGGGATGAGACCTTTCGTGGAGCCCCAGATCGAGGGAGATTATCAGTGGTCTTGTATGTCTTCCATTTTCTGATAATCGCTCCCACAGTTGATTTTTTTCACACCAAGCTGCCTGCCTATTGTAGATTCACTCTTTCCAGTCAGGTGCAGGTCTACAATTCTTTTCCTGGTGTCCTTCGAAAGCTCTTTGGTCTTGGCCATAGTGGAGTTTGGAGTCTGACTGTTTGAGGCTGTGGACAGGTGTCTTTTATACAGATAAAGAGTTCAAACAGGTGCCGTTAATACAGGTAACGAGTGGAGGACAGAAGAGCTTCTTAAAGAAGTTGTTACAGGTCTGTGAGAGCCAGAGATCTTCCTTGTTTGAAGTGACCAAATACTTATTTTCCACCATAATTTACAAATAAATTCTTTAAAAATCCTACAATGTGAATTCATGGATTTTTTTTTCAAATTCTGTCTCTCACAGTTGAAGTGTACCTATGATGAAAATTACTGACCTGTATCATTATTTTAAGTGGGAGAACTTGAACAATCGGTGGCTGACTAAATACTTTTTTGCCCCACTGTATGTGATGAAACCATGCAAAATAGTGCAGAAAACTGAAGTGGCAGGAAATCTTTGTAGCATAATCTTTTGCTGCAGTTTCTTTTGTAGGCTGTTTGGGATGTGTCTCTACTGGGCTTGTACATTTGAAATATATATAATTAATTTATACATTTGTAATTATTTGCAAAACTGCTCAAGTTCACTCAAATTAAGACTATTCAATGTTATTTGTATTACACACTTTCAATTACAGGGTAATGCAAGGTAAAATGCATAGTTTGTTTGTGTTTTGTGTTTTTAAATTGTCGTCTTAATGTCATAACACATATTTCTAGTCCTACTTGGGTCTGAACTGGGAGGGGCTTTGATAGTGGGATTAAAAAAATGTCTCTCTCCCTCAAATACTCTGATTAGCAGCTTTGATATTGGTGTTCTTACCGATTACCAAGATTTACTGATATTGTATTTCAGCACTGTAAAACAGTACTAAACTTATTGTTTCTTTTCTCCTTCAGTTAAACATTAATATTTGATATCAACCAAATTTTACTTATCAGTTTGACACCATTGTCTAAAATTCACCGTTCCCAATCTTACTGTCAATTATATTGTGGATCCCTAGCCTCCTGCATGGACTTTGATGAGAGAGCAGTTCTGTAGTTTTAAGATTTTCCAGCGATATTTTGAACATTGGTTAGTGAGTTGTCCAAATCTCGGATATTGTTTTTCATCATATAAGCCTGCTCTAAGCTTCTGTGCAACTTGATCCCTGACCTGTCCGATTACAAACATCATAAAGACTGAAAACACCAAAGTTTTACTAACAGACATCTGAAGCTTTCACAGAATACTTTTATTTAAGAGAATGAGTGTGCAAGGCTCTGAAAACAATTCAATGCTACACGTAATTTTTTTTTTTGCTAAAAAAATTGCATGATTCTTATATTTAATGGATTACTGAATCTATGAATGAATTATTCATTACGTTTTGTTGGACTATTTAAAAAAATTGGTACTCTGACATTTGTGAAAGGTTTACAGAATATGGATTTTTTTGCAACCCACAGTAAAATATAGCCAAAGAACTAAACTAGGACAGATTTGTTGACTGCACTAACATTTCATCGTGCAAATCGCTCTCACTGCAGAGTGTATCTAAGGAATAAAATGAGTTGGCCCATACGGTGGATTATCTTGATGCTCTGTTTGATCCACACAGGGATCTGGAGTTCAGACATTTTGACTGACAGCTTCCCCTGCCATGCAGTTTCCAGATCCATTTGATGTTTTCTGTGTTATCTCACGTGTCTTCCTCGACATTGTTCAATGCCTGTGATGCAAGGTTGCTGTTTTTGTTATCTGTGCTCGGTACCGAGGGAGATTGGTATTTGCATGCGAATTGTTGTTGTGTTGCCTCTGATGTCAGGCGAATGTATGCTGTATGAGTGCCCAGTGGGAGGGTGATATCAGTTTTTTTTTTCTGCTGTTATTGCTGTCTCCTTTGAGACAAAAAAAGGTTGGGGGGATAGGTGGAAAAGAGGTTATTCTGCTGCAGTGCTGCAGTAGAAATTGAGTAAATGTTGAATATTTTTTAAAGTCCACAGGGACTTTTGGGAAAGACCTCCTGGAAGTTCCAGAGCTCAAGGCAAGCCTATACCCTCACTCTGCTTCCCACACCCCTCATCTTTTTGGGGTTTAGTCTTAGAATCAACTTACATAGGCACATTACTATTTTCCTTTCCTCCATCTACTTTATCTCTTAATATTCCTCACTCCTCCCTCTGTTTTGAAGCCAGCTGTGTAACTCTGCTAATGACGCTGAGAAAGCTTGCTGTCAGCACATCCTCCAAACTGCCGGGGCATGGTTACATAAGATGGTTAAAAGAGCAGGCCTGCTGCCATGTCAGCCCTTCATCATTTGTTGGGACGAAAAAAATACAGCAAAAAGAAAACGGTGAAGACGAAAAAGAAACTGGATAGGGACAAACATGAACTGAATAGGAGCTTGTAATTTAAGATTCTCATGAAGTTAAAACAATAATCTAGCAAGATTCCATGATTTCAGATGTTTTCTAATTTTTAGTGGTTTCACACTGCGTAAAGTATAACGATGCAGAAATATGTTTGCTGCTCATTAAAATGAGTATCTCCAGATAATTGAAAGCCCCCCCCCCCAAAAAAAAATAAATAAATAAATAAATAAATAAATAAACACTTCTACATTCCTAATTATCATTAATTACAGTTATGGGACTAATAATCATGTTGGATTAAAATGTGGATCCTCCCACCACTTTCAGTTTGAGGTAAACAGAGATAAACCTGCTCATGCTCCAGGCCATTCCATTTTCTATGGCTCTTCTTTAATATATCTATTAAGATTTTTCTTCACATCTTTGCATAAAGTTACAGAATTCTTCTTAGTGATTTAAATTTCCTTAATTGTGTTTGCTTCATCTAGGCTTTATTCTTAAACCCACGTATAGTGAAAAAGGCCATCTGGGGTAACTTAAAGAATGAAACGTGAAAGGGTTAATTCATTACTACAAAAGGAAAAAGCATGGGAATCCATTACGGTTTAAATGCTTAGCGAGTACATATGGCCTAAAATTATAAGTCAATCTTGCCTGGCTAAAGCTGAGAAGTCATCTGTTCATGTTTCAATAACCAGAGTGCTACCCAAAACAATTGATTTGTCTATGGAAATTAATTTTTTTCAGTCTGTACAACAGTAACTGTCTGTAGTGATGTTTACAATCACATTTTATCCCTGTAGTTCAGCATTGCAACATTTTTAAAACTTAAGCCCCTCTGCTGTTCAGAATATGCTTGAGCAGCTCTGTTTACTTTAGCCATACACTTTACCAATCCCCTGGATTTTTGTGTGTGAGCTTTGCTTTGATCTTATCACATACTGCATTGATTTGAATTAATGTGCATGTATGAAAATATTTGTTTGCTTGTGTTGAATGCATTTGTGTGTCTAAATCTCTGCATGAATAGTAGCTTGTTTACTCTTTTGTTTGTTGTTTGTTTTGTGTAAGCGTTTAAGGGGACAAAGGCATTAGAGAAGCACAAACAAATACAGAGCCTGGGTACACATGCACCAGCTTCCATATACATTTATATAATAAATATAATAAAAAATAAAACTGGTGAAGGAGTGTACGAAACGAATACATTTCAAATTCAGTTCAAATTCAAAAATACTTTAACAGAGGGAAATTAAGTGTTGTTGCTCATTGCTCATTAATTTTTCAAGGATTTTTTTTGTAGACCATGATAGCTGCAGTGAAAAAGGATTTGCTGTAGTCCTCTGTGTGGCAGCGAAACGGAAGAAGCCTCTGACTCAAGATACTCTGTTGCTGTAGGATAGTCTCATGAAGAAGATGCTCAGGGTTGTCCATAATCTTTTTAATTTTACGAAGAATCCTTCTTTGCATCATTATCTCCGGTTGTTCCATAGGTGTCCCCAGAACAGGAATCAGCCTTCTTTATCAGCTTGTTGAGACATTTTAAATCCCTGGCTCTGATGCTGCTACCCCAACAAATAGACAAAGACATGGCACTCTCCACCACATACTTGTAGAAGATTTGTAGCATCTTGCTGCAAACCTTGAAGGACCTCAGCTTCCTCAAAAAGTATAGTCTCCTCTGTCCCTTTTTGTATACTGCTTCACTGTTGATTCTCCAGTCCGTTGTCCAGGTGAACTCCAAGGTATCTGTACTCCTCAACCACTTCCACTTCTTCTGCCTTGATTCGACTAATCCCTGTTTCTTCTGAAATCTACAACCAAATCTTTTTTGGTTGTAGATTTCAGATTTTTGAAATCTTTTTTTGTTGTTGTTCAAATTCAAGGTAAGATGATTCCACACCGTGCCACAAAGAGGTCCACCAGCTCTCTGTATTCAGCTTATTCTTCATCTCTGATACACCTGACAATTGCAGAATCATCTGAGTAGTTCTTCAGATTTCAGGTTGTGTTAAATGCACTGGAAACGTCAAAGAACATGATTCACATTTCTGCCTGTTTTGTCCAGCAAACTGCAAGGGGTCCTGATAGGTTTTAGTTTGCTTACTCAGGTGGGGAAAAAGGAGCCTCTCCAGGACTTTCATGATGTGGGATGTCAGGGCAACAGGTCTATAGTCATTGATGACAGTTGGGTGCGTTTTCTTTGGTACTGAAACAAGGCAGGATGTCTTCCACAACAATGGAACCTTCTCCTGGATCAGGCTAAGGTTGAAGAGATGCTGCAGAATCTCACAGAGCTGCTCTGCACAGATCTTCAGGACCTGACACCATCTGGACCTCCTGCCTTGTTGCGGTTCAGTTTCTCCAACTGCCTCTTCACCTGACTTCTAGAGACAGACAGGTGGGAAAGTGAGATAAAGGGGGTAGCAGCATCTCCTGACTTAGAGACAAAGTTGTCGAAGTAGAAGAGTTAATGACTAAGGTACAGTATACAATATTCAAATTCAAAAATACTGTATTGATCCCAGAGGGAAATTAAGTGTTGTTGTAGCTCATTATTAATTATTTTTCAAGGAGTTGTTGTAGACCATAACGGCTGTGGGGAGAAGGATTTCCTGTAGCGGTCTGTGTTGCAGCGAAACTGAAGAAGCCTCCGACTGAAGATACGCTGTTGTTGTAGGATAATCTCATGAAGACGATGCTCAGGGTTGTCCATAATCTTTTTAAATTTATGAAGATTCCTTCTTTGCATCATTATCTCCAGTTGTTCCCCAGGTGTCCCCAGAACAGCCGTTTTAAGTCCCTGGCTCTGATGCTGCAACCCCAACAAATGATGGATGAAGAGATGACACTCTCTACCATAGACTTGTAGAAGATTTGCAGCATCTTGCTGCAAACCTTGAAGGACCTCAGCTTCCTCAGAAAGTACAGTCTGCTCTGTCCCTTTTCGTAGACGGCTTCACTGTTTATTCTACAGTCCGTTGTCCAGGTGAACTCCGAGGTATCTGTACTCCTCAACCACTTCCACTTCTTCTCCTTTGATAGAGACGGTCTTAGACTCATCCCTGTTTCTTCTGAAATCTACAACCATCTCCTTTGTTTTGTTCAAATTCAAAGTAAGATGATTGTTTTCACACCATGCTACAAAGCGTTCCACCAGCACTCTGTATTCAGCTTCTTCTCCATCTCTGATACACCTGACAATTGCAGAGTCGTCTGAGTATTTCTGCAGATGACAGGTCTTCGTCTTATACTGGAAGTCTGAGGTGTACAGAGTGAAAAGGAATGGTGAGAGTAAAGTCCCTTGTGGTGCTCCTGTGTTGCTGACCAGCTGGTTTGACACACAATCCCTCAGTCTCACAAATTGTGGTCTGTTTGTCAGGTAGTCATTGATCCAGCTGATTGTTGAGGCCCCCCACCTGTGTCTTCAGGAGTTTCTGACAAAATAAATCAGGCTGAATTGTGTTAAATGCACTGGAGAAATCAAAGAACATGATTCTCACAGTGCTGACTGTTTTGTCCAGATGACAGTGAGTTGGTTGAAGCAGGTTGATGATGGCATCTTCAACTCCAACTCCATGGCGATAAGCAAACTGCAGGGGGTCCTGATATGTTTTAGTTTGCTTAGTCAGGTGGGGCAACAGGAGTCTTTCCAGGACCTTCATGATGTGGGATTTCGGGGCAACAGGTTTATTGTCATTGATGACTGATGGGTGAGTTTTCTTTGGAACTGGAACCAGCAGGATGTCTTCAACAACACTGGAACCTTCTCCTGGATCAGGCTATGGTTAAATAGGTGCTGCAGAATCCCACAGAGTTGCTCTGCACAGGTCTTCAGGACTCTGAGGCTGACACCATCTAGACCTGCTGCCTTGTTCCAGTTCAGTTTCTCCAACTGCCTTTTCCCCTGATTTCTAGAGACAGATCGGTGGGAGAGTGAGATAAAGGGGGTAGCAGCATCTCCTGACTCGGTTTTAGACAAAGTTTTGGAAGTCGAAGAGTTCATGACTGAGGTGTGACAGGACAGATTTTGGTTGGAGGAGAGTGGGATGCAGAAACGATACTTCACAGTAACATGACCTGGATGACACCATCTTTTATTAACAAGCACTGCTACTCCACTTCCTTTTCTTTTCCCGCTCCTCTTTAGATTTCTGTCTGCTCGTACAATCAGAAAGCCTGGCAGAGAGACGTTAGAGCCTGGGATATAATCCTGTAACCACGTCTCAGTGAAGCACATAATACTGCATTGCCGATACTCAGGCTGAGTCCTTTTCAGGGCTTGAAATTCACCCATCTTGTTAGCTAGTGGTGTCACGCTTCCCATTATGATTGATGGAAGGGTTGGTTTGAATTTCCCCTTACTTTGTCTCCTTTGCACACCTGCTCTTCATCCACACCACCTCCTTCTCATCTCATCAGGGATATGTGGCTTCAGTTCAGGTATTATTTCTGCTTTTTCATTATTAATCGGCTGCTCCCGGCTGTAAACCACCTTGTTGCCATGGTTACACATCATAACGAATGAGCAAAGTGAAACATCAACAGCAAAAACCACTCCAACGTGACAGGACAAAAACCCACAAAGCACACAGGTCCAAAAAAATGCTTTTCCTATCTAAGAACAATGGGGAAGCAATGTCCAAAAAAAAAAACACAAGTCAATATGTAGCTAACAGAGGCACTCCAATATGCAGCCACCCAGAGCAGCTCAATTCTAGAATTTCAAGGGTAAGGGGAGTAGCAGAAAGAAGAAACCAAAGTAAGCTAGATCCAAATATTCAGAGAGTTATTGGTATAATGTAATGTACTCTACTACAATGTAGTTTCAGCCATTTAGAAATCTAGCTTTGTCATTTGGCAAATCTTCTTAATGTTCATTCTGTTTAGTAATGGAGGCTCCTCTGTCACCCCCCTATTCCCTTTTCTCATCCCCCTCCTTTCCCTCTCCCTTACTCCCTGTCGTGTCTCCCCTTGGCATCCCTGTGGTGCTCAGTGCTCTGTAGGCAGCTTTTGCTGTCTAGCATACGCCACCAAAGCTCTAAGTACATCTTCCCAAGTCTCTGTGCTTAACTGTGGTGCTGTCACTGCGTTGCTGTAAAGCTTCTACTGCTTAGGCTCAACACTGCCCCAGCAGACATGAACAGCACCTTTTAACCTTTGTCACAAATTCTGGTGTATTAAATTGTATTCTTTTCTATCTGTTAGATATAACATAAAACATACATCTGTTCAGTGTTAGAAAACTACAAATAAAGATGAGCAATTGGAAATTCTATGCTGTAGTGCAACCATCTAGTTTCCATGGACAGTTTTTCAGAATCACAGACATCACCATTGCAACATATATTTTAGTGGCTTTTATGTTACAGGTTTATTTATGTATAAAGGAATCCTCAAAGGAAGTCTTTCTTTAAAAGTAGTAACAATTTCCTTGCATTCTTATCAAACACCAAAGGTTAGGGGATCCCAATTGTTTCTTTAGTGTAGGAAAGATGGAAGGGACACTGCTTTGTAGCTGTTAAACCTGAGATTTTTATTTTTCATACACTCTTGGAAAGAAAGGCTTATAGGAGCATAACTTGCACATTCGGATAACATTTTATGTTTACATATGCCTAATAACCAATGCAATTAATGAAACCTAGGTTAGATTGCTTACAGAATGTATGTTAACCTCCATTGCAGGATTCTTCATATTATTACATGCAACAATTTATCCCCTACTAAATAGATTCAGCAACACCAATTGAGAGCCTGGAGATATCTACTATAAGAATAAAAGAAGTCTGCTATTTTTCGGTATTCTATTTGGATGGATTTAGATGGGTAAAGGAACCACCTGATAATTCAGTAATCCATGTTGGAGAATTAGTTTGTTTAGTGGTAGCATAAAACCTACTTACTAGGAAGGTAAGTGTGGCTTTAATGGAATTGTAATCACGGATTTCTGAATCTACGGCAGTTCTTTAATTTGATGGTAGACCAAAGTGAAAAGATGTCGATTCTCAAATTGCTTTTGGCATTTAATAAATTTTGTCATTACCAGTGGTCCTTGTTATTGCTCTCTTGTGGTATTCCCTGTGATATCTTGGTCTTTTTATGGGATTGTGGGGGGAATAAAAGTGGCAATACCCTAATTTGCCTTCTGTACGTCACTTTAAATGCTGTGCAGTGCTTACATACACACTGTTTTGACTTATTTGAAAGCCTGTCAAACTATACAAATGATAATCAATTGCTAATAAATGTAAGTTAATATGTTAACTTAGGTTCGTGAGCTGGACCACGCCTCATATTCAGTATTCTCTCACTAATCTACTCGGATCCGACTCACCTGGCATCTCACACCTGAATTCCATTCCTAATTACTCTGTGATCTATTTAAACCCGAGCACCTAGCCATCAGCGTCGCTCAGACTGTGGTCTCGTAAACCCCACCCTCCCTCCCCTGATCCTTATCTCGTCTCGTTTCATCCCCTTCTATTCCCTCATCCCTTATCCCTCCCTCATCCCTTCATCCCCTCCCTCATCCCTTTCATCCCATCATCCCTTCATCTCCTCGGTCATTCCCTCTCTCATCCCCTCATCCCTTCATCCCCTCCCTCATCCCCTCCCTCATTCCTTCATCCCTTCTCCCCGTCATCCCTTTCATCCCATCATCCCTTCATCTCCTCCGTCATTGCCTCTCTCAACCCCTCCCTCATCCCTTTCATCCCCCCTTCATCCCCTCATCCTTTCATCCCCTCCCTCAGCCCTTCATCCCCTCATCCCTTCATCTGCTTATCTGCTCTTTCAAACTCCAGCTCTAATATCCGTTTCTTTCAGGTTCTTTGTCTGGGGGGGTCCTGAGCAGGCTCGAGAAGAAGACCGACTTCCGAAGACTGCACCCCCACACAGAGTCAACAAGCCTACATCAGTGCATCCTTCCAGACACATCATCTCTCTAACCTTTGTCAATAAATGAACTAATCAAAACTAATCTAATCTCCGTAGGCATGGTCCATGCTAATGAAAGGCTATTTAAAACTAGCATTCTGCATTAGACACTGCTGCACCAAAAAGAGTGGGAGGGGAGATGCATATGTTGAAAGAGATAGTTTTGAAAGAGAAAGAAAAAGGAGTGTGTGACAAAGAAATTTCAAAATTATGAAGGGGAAAAAGCGAATTAAAGCTTTGAAGGTCTTAAGGCAATATCAGAAGGTTGAAGACTGTTGAAGACTGTATATGAAACACTTTTTTTGACTTGCTGTATGTAGTTATACCTTATTACCTGAGTGGGGCAGCAGAGATGCAGCTTTTGTATGGCTACTTGGAGCCCTTATTTATACAGATAACAAAGATTAATCTTTCTTTTCTCTAGATACCACTCTTCCATGTTTCTTCCTGTCTTTCACTTTTTCTGTCACTGACATATTGGATAGTGAAACAAAAACTGAATTGATGTGAGAAGTCTATAAATTGGTTCAAAGGTTAAGTCAAACCTGCAATGACTGAACAAGCATCACTTGTTGGGAATGAGGCTCCTCAACCACCTCCATCTTCCGTCGTCTCCGCCTTTAATAGGCAGTGTTTAACTCGCAGGTGATCTGCAGTGACAGTGTGAAGGCATAGCTTGTAGCAGAGGCTAATTGGGTTGGACTGACTTCAGAAGGAGTGTAGCCACTCAGTGTTTGAGTGGTTGGGGGAGGTGATGAGGCCATGTATAACTGTGGGATAAATTGTGAAAGTATCTTGCAACATGAGAGTTCTTTTGGTCTTGAGGGACTGCTTAAATCATTATGAAGAGGGCACATAGTGAGACGTGCTTGCTGCACCAAACATGACTCAATGCCATTTTTGCATGTGATCTTAATTGAGTTTTAGTTCCTTGCACAGTAACCAATAATTTAAATAGCTTTTTTCTTATCTAACTGCAGTTAAATCAAGTTTTGTTTCATAAAGTCTTATGAAGAATTATAATTCTTGTAAGCAGTATGAGAAAAGAAAATATTTAAAGCAGACTGACATGTCCAAGCATGTGACATAAAATTAAAGATGACCTGAAGGGAGTATTAAAGATGCAAAATAAAATTGCACAACATACACATTCATGCACTTATGCAATTTCGCAGGGAAAACAAATACTATACAGATGCGTAGTAGTGTGCTTGACATTTAAATGAAATGTCTTTGATGCTGACAAAGTCACTGTCATGGAGGAATAATGCCCCAGAGGCAGGACTCGGGGTCCACTCTGACTCATCAGCGCTGGTACGCAGATGCACAGAGAATATAATAGTCATAAGTAAAAGAGGCTGCTGTTTGTTCTGATGAGGGGGTCCTTCCTGTATCTCATCCCTATGGAGCTTAACACATTCAGTCGAGTCATAACTGCAGCACTCAATGTGGAAGGAAGTGAAGGGCAGAAAGTTGGAAGCAGGATGAGATACAAATCTTCAGGGCTGTACTTTTTTTTTTAGATTTACATGTGATTTAATCCTGGGGTTTTTGTGCATCTTTGTTTTAATATTTCAGTACAAGTGATTATGATATATGAATGTTGCCAAGTGTGTCATACAAACCAGAGCATCATTACTGATTTGTAAATACTTCTATCTAAGGGTGCTTTCCCACCAGAGACTGCTGTAATATTGTGCGGACCAAAGTCTCGTCTGCTTGAAACCAAAGGTCTCTGTTCACCTGATGGGGGTTCACTTACAGCGGTAAAACAAACTAATAAACTAAACAGAGAAAAGTGAAACAAAGTGAGGAAGTGACATAAGGTCTATGCGCATTTGTGATCTGAAAGCTTTTCAAACCTTGCAATACCTCACTGTGCATCTGTAAGTAAAGCCACATGGAATAGGGCATTTTCATCAGACAAACCGTGGCAACATATTAGGGTAAAGTTGCCAGCACACTGATGTGGCTGGCAGCATGTGGTGGCATGGCGAGGCGCAAATATTGCAGCATTCATGTTAGCAAGCTAGTTATATAACTGCAATATTGTGGCAAAACTGGACTCATGAATGAAGGGTGACGTCATGATGATATGCGGAATGTACATTGAGCCCATGTCAGCGAAAATATTTAAAATGCAAGTAAAAATGGGGAGTTCATTTAGTATTTGTAAACTGTATCAGCTGAAATTGAAAACTAGAGTAATGCAGAGGTCTGGGAGGTCCTTTAGAAGACTAGATCACCAGACGGTTTACAGGGACTCACTAAGACTTGAGCTACGGGGCTTCAATTAGGTTAAAAAGTTGCATCCAAGCTATTTTGTCTCATTCTGTCTTAAATTTTATATATCCCTGCACGTTGATGGCCTGGACAACACCCCACATCCCTTTTTATCCTGCCATCAAGTAATCTTTTGTGAAAAACAACTTATCGTGCCAAATTGCTTCCACAGGCTAACCACCTATTAATGACCAAAAGACTCAGTGATGGCTTCTGCAATAATTTTGTCCTGGTGGTTTGCTCTTGTTTTGAAAATGCACTGTGGTAGTGATCAATTTCAAATATAGATGGGGTTTTTTAATAATTGCAATTATTTATAATGTAGTTCTGTGTTTGTGGATACCTAGTGATTCAGGGGGTAGGGATGCTTATTAAAATACCACTGTATTGTCATGTAAAAAATTAGACCACCATAAATCATTTAATGTTTTTGACTATTTACTAAGGATGATAAGGGGTGTACGACTTTTCCTGATGTTATATATTTTACAGAGCTGAGCAAAAAGATTACTTTCAAAGTTTTGTCCTTGGTCCGAATAAATACCACTTGGATGACCGAAAAGATGAAACCAGTGCTTGACCAAAGCTTTCACTGCTGTGCTTGCTCGCTGCTCTTTTGATTGTTTGAGTGTATTGTGAAAAAACATCTGTCATAACTAGGGCATTCTCTTTACCATCCGAGGAAGATACTATGAAAATGAAATCTATGGCCAAAATTTAATGTGGGTGAAATGCTTTAACTGAGCCTATATAGGTCTTGACTTTAGGTTGTAAGGCTTTTGACAAAACACACCTGTCACAGTTTTTACAACACGCGCAAATTGTATTGTTCGTTCTACCCCTTGATGACCATGCGCATCATGGAGTGAGCAGAGATTGGACTCCTTTAAACGCTGTCGTAGAATTAAGCTCTTAAACCCTAGGCCTATTCTGAAGCCAGTTTCTCGAAAAATGCTTTCCCATGGAAAAATGATTATATTTCATTAACCAAAAGGAGTATTTGAATCATTTTGGTGTAATTTTAAAGGTAACATTCAGTAGAATTGATAGATGTGTCATTATGCATATTATCTGTATATAATACTAAAATTACTATTTCTACTATCACTGCTCATTTATGTGTCCCCCAATTGAGGGACGATAGGGTCTGAAGGGTTAACTGCTGAACTTCACATTCTCCATCCAGCATACAGACACCACTGTAAAGTACCGAGCCCACATTTTTAAAGTGGCACCACTGCCGAACCAGCTCCCTCAAGGCCTTAGTGAGCTAATTTTGTTCCCTTGTATCTGGCATCCTACCCCTATCCCAGTTTCTCAAAAATGTATAAATAATGGGATCTTTAAATTGTACAGTTGAAAGGTCAGACTTAGACAACCCAGGCAACACACTCATCTCTGTCTGTACTCCCCAAGCACCATCCTCTAACAGAGGGGCATCAGACTCACATACATTTAATCGTGACAATGCATCAGCATTTGTATTTTGTTAGCCTGGATGATACTTTATGGTCAAATCAAAAGAAGCCAATTCAGAAATCCATCACTATTCTGTAGCACCTAGCTTTGCTGTTGCTAGATGGCTTAATGAGTTATACTCTTTTTAACTTTTCTGTGACAGCCCACTTAAGAGCTACCAGTTCCAGTTTCATAGAGCGGCAGTTGTTCATATTGTGTTCTGTGGGTTTCAAACTCCGGCTGACAAAAGTAATGGGTCTCAACTTAGCCCCATGCTCTTGAGATAACACTGCTCCTAACCCTCCACAGCTCACATTTACAGTGGGGGAAATTATGATTTGACCCCTAGCTGAATTTTTAAGTTTGTCCAATGACAAAGAAATGAAAAGTCTCAGAACAGTATCATTTTAATGGTAGGTTTATTTTAACAGTGACAGAATTTTGTCTCTGATATTCTTGGACAGCTCTTTGGTCTTTCCCATGTTGGAGAGTATGAAGTCTGCTTGATTGATTCATTCTGTGGACAGGTGACTAGTTAAGATAGGTGTCTTTAATGAGAGTGACTATTTGAGTAGGAGTGTCTAACCACTCTGTGTGAGCCAAAACTCTTAATGGTTGGTAGGGGTTCAAATAATTATTTCACTCAGTAAAATTCAAATCAGTTTTTATGTTTTATTTAAAGTTTTTTTTTCTTTCAAATTTCTAGTTGATGTGCTATCTGCCACTGTTAAAATAAACTAACCATTAAAATGATACTGTTCTGAGACTTTTAATGTATTTGTCATTGGACAAACTCACAAAATCAACAAGGAGTCAAATATTTCCCCCACTGTTCCTCCAAGACGAAGGGCTTCTGGAAGTTCGCATAAGCAAGAACAGGTGTGGTTATTAGGGTTGTTTCGAGCTTTAAAAAACTCTGCCCACACTTAGCATCCCAGAATTCAATCAATGATTTCTGAAGTGTTTTAACCCTGCAATGAACCCATCTGTAATAGGATGCAAAGCCTAAGAAGGACCTAAGCTCTGCCAAGTTACTGGGCTTTCTCCAATTCCGTACAACAGCTACCTTTTCAGGGTCAGTTGATATGCCCTCTGTTGACACTACATGCTCCAAGTACTTAACACTCTTCTGAAAGAAATTACAATTAGAATGTTTCACCTTTAATGCTTGGCTTTCTGAACAAGAAAAGACTAACTAATCGTTCCAGGTGTTGCTGCGCTTATGAGGAAAAAACATCATCCAAGTACAAGAACACAGACTTTTAGCGAAAATCCCCAAGAAGATGCTCCATAAGATGCTGAAAAGTGCTCTGTGCATTGCATAAACCAAACAGCATTTGGTTAAACTCAAACAAACCAAAGGGTGTAAAAACTGTGTTTTGGTTTTGTGTTTGTCAGACATATCCACTTGACTGTACCCTGTTGTATTTTACGTTTTCGGGGCTATTTTATATCTTTAGTAAGCATTCAGAAGGTAAAAGTCTGTTTATATTATGCATGGTTGTAAAACATACAGTATTCTTGACCAGTAGATTACATATTCTTAAACTGGGGTAAGCTTTTAAGCAATAAAACTCTTGGGTAATTTACTGCATGTTGTAAAAACAGGATGTCTGTAGATTTAGGATGCCAGATGCAGGGAGGAAGGACCATAAAACCATAAAACTCAGAATGAACTTTTGACTTGGATCCAGGAGGAGGACATTTAATTCTGGACGGACCAGTGGTTGTCAAGACACTTTTTAAAAACGTTCTGATTGGAGCAGAGAACGAGGGAGAAGAGACGCCTAGATCCTGGGAAAGTTTTGGTGTCTATAAAAGTTATGACATGAAAACCATTCGTTGTCAGATGTCTTTAATCTGGCCCAGAGAAAATGGGCATGTTTCTCTGTAAAACTGCATATCTGTTAATCTGTTTAAAATAAAAGTGAGAACTGGAAATTGGCTCCATTCGTCTCTGTTTTGAACATGCACTGAATTATCTTTTTGATAAAATTTAATTCTACAAATGGTGACCTCGAACGTGTGCAGAGTTTGGACCAAGATCCAGTTATTTTTTAAATTAATTAGACGGACATGTATTTGCTCTATTGACAATTTGCGCAGAGTTGCGTAGTTTTTAATTCTGTTGATTGGTTAATCTAACATTGGGTAAATGTTGTCATGCAAGTTAAATATGTTTTTTTGTTTTGAGCAGATTAACTGTTGCGGGCCTCGTAGTTGAAGCTGCTCATCTGTCTGTCTCTCTGTTCTGCGCATGATTGCGACCTTCTTTGCACTCCGCAGAGAAACACCGGTGCCTGCTGGGAGATGGTGTTTGTTACTCTGCAGGACAATGGAGCAGATGGACCGGATGGAGCGGTCCCTTCAACGACTCAAAATCGGGGCCGACCAAAGTGCGGATCGGGGCTTGAGAATTGGCATCTCAATTTCGAAAGGACGCTTTCGTAGACCCTTCAAGGCTGGCAAACGGAAAAGATTGCGGTAGAGCCGGTGAGCCCTACCGTAATATGTAGGGATTACCTTGTTGAAGCCGGCGTATCCCCAAACGCGCGATTGAGCCACTTGAATTGGGTTGTGAAATGGTCCGACTTTTGGTGTGGTCCGATTGAGGTTAGTGTTGTTAGGTTAGTGTTTTGATAATATTGTACAAGTACTGTGTCTGTGTCTGTATGTGTGTGTGTGAGATGGTTTTTTACGCAGGCGCTTTGCGAGACGTGCTGGAGATGTTGCGTTTGTGTTAAAATGTTATAGTATAAATAATGAACTCGAGTATAATAAATAAATTAAAATAGATAAATAAATATATAACTAAATATGATGGATAACTGAAATTGAAAAATCTATAAGAATTAGCTGTGAACATTTACAACAGGCCATCAGAGCGGACGCACAAGCTAGGTGGTGAGATGGCGGAGCAAATTCTGCGTTATTTTCTGCTTAATAGCACGGTTAACATACAACAGCTTTGACTATATGTTTTGATAAATAAATTAGTGGTAATAGGCGGTTTTCTGCCATCTGTTCGAGTCTTTTGAGTGGTTTTCTGGAGGCCGGCGCCGGGAAATTTCTCAAAGCAGAATACGAAAATTGTGACAGATTGGTGTAAACCTCCGCGATAAAATAATTAATGAGGTCTAAAAGTCACCGCTTATAATGTTGTTTTTTTGTTAATGGTTTTGGGCTGTAACGGACGTTGTAGATTCGGTGTTTTCTGTGCGGGACGGCTGTTTGGAAATGTGTTTCAGTCCGTGTTGGAACAACAGGAGATTGTTTTGTTTGTGCCGAATTAAAGTTTGGTAAAGTGGGATAAATTGTGCGGAATAAGACCTGGCATTGCGGTATGTAATTTTCTAAAGTGTGTGTTGCGATTTTCTTGACTGTTTTCGCCGTACGTTTTGTACTGTTTCAGGTTTCGTCGGACAAAGAGGGCTAACGGTAGCACGTTGCTGTAGGCTGCTGTGCTATGCTAGCATTTTTGCTTTTGTGTGTCAATGTGTTTTGTGGTTAAACATGACTGCATGTTCTGTGTGTTGTAAGCTAAAAGTTGATTTAGGATAGAAAGTGATTACAGACTCCTGCAGATGATTGCCTTGTTAAGACTTAAACGAATTTGGATTTTGTTAATTTTTTCTAATTAATTAGGATGTAATATTTTACATGACTGGACGTTTGTTAGAAAACTGCCTCAAAATAACTGTTCAGATATATTTTGTTTGCTACTCATTTGGACTCCCTTCGGCAATGTTTTAGCACATTTTCTACGAAGGGCAATTAAAGGTGTTTCACATTTAACTGACCTGTTACAATACGGAGATTAAAGATTGAGAAGTACATGCTGAATTTAGTTAACTGGTTTTGCCAGAGGAGGCTCAATTTATCACATGAGGAGAGCATGTACATTTATTGGGATAATGATGCATGTTACAATTAAACGCAAATGACTAAGAACAGTTATTCATGCGTCGATTCTGACTTGGTGAAGTTTTAATTTTTGATTTCATCTTTAAAATTAAAAAGAGGGGAGTTTATAGTCAAAATAAAAGTTGCATTTTTTGAATCTTTAATTAGGTGGATTTGTTGCTTTTTGATTGATCTAAGCAGGATTTGATTAAGTTGGCCTAAATAAAGATAAAGCTATGAGCAGTAATTATAAGAATAGAACGAAAAGCAAACGGTGTTAATTGGAAAGCAACAAACTGGTTTAAATTATTTTTAAGCACCGTGTTGAATGGTACAGAGAATGATGTGTGATTTAAATAAGTATCATTTATGCTAAAATTATGTTTGGCTTATTTCTGATGGCTCTATAGACTTTAGAAATATAGCTTAGTCTCTGAATGAATGACCTAAAGGAGACTGGTGTTAAAATTATTTACACAATTGAACATTCTTAAGGATTTTGTGGACACTAAATGCTTGTTGGATTTATCAAATTTCAACTGGGGCTCAAGGAGTAACCCAGCATATTTTCTAAACTAGTGGGATTTGAATGTTTAAGTTTGAAAAAAAAAAAAAACATTAAAACACAGAGCTTCACAGGTAACCTTGCCAACACCAACAACAGTTATAATTGGAGGGGAACCTAATTGGACATCTTTATCTCACTGTAAGTAGCATACTTATATTAGCAGAAATTATTAATTGATTAAAGGGACAGAGTCTGGGAAAAGTGGTGTGAAGTCTGAATTTCAAAGGGGTTTAGTTCAATATGAGCTATTCGTCTCAACCTCAGTGAAGCGAAACCAGGAGAGCCACTTTTCCATAGAGACTGTTTACAAGAGGGACAGAAAAAAAGGGGATAGAACCTTTGCAGATGGTTATTGCCTTTATTTTTGTTATTGCAATGTTTTAGTGGTGCTTTAGCAATATCTAACAGAAAAATCCAGCCTTTTTTATTTTTTTATTTTATTTTATTTATCTATTTACTTTGTGAACAGACCACTAAATTTTGAAGAAAAGAATTAATGAATGGTATCGATGCAGTTTATATCTGAGGAATAGACATTATGTTATGAATTGTTATGTTTGCTCTCAGACACCATTTTGTAGGACATCAACATAGAGCCTACTGATCTTACTGATTAATTTTCAGATATTTTACTCACCTCAAGGATTTGGGAGACTGTTGAGACTGAAATGTATTGCCCAGGAAGGAAGTTATGTGGGTGATGAAAGAATTTGCAGAGTGGGTAAGACTGACTGATAGAGGTTAACCTGCGTTTTTCTATACTTTTGATTGTATTTGTGATCAGACCATAGATCTACTTGTTTGGACATGTTTAGTAAAACTAAATAAGATTATATTGATTTGCCAAATTAGGGCATGGGACATGTATGGCTGTTTGTCCACTGTTGACGCACTCCAGTGGCTGCAAGGAAGCTCGGTGCTTTGTGTTGAGGCTGGATGGAACGTCTGGTCTGCTTATCTGTGGAATGTCTTGTCATAACTGCCTTTCGACAATAATGCAGGAGACAATTTGCTGAGATTAACAAACGTTCTTGGCTTTATCCACATCAAGCACCTGAGGAAATGGGGAGAAGCACAAGCTGCTGCCCCATTAGGACGGGCCTGTCGGGTGCTGGATGGGAAAACATGGTTCTGTTCCCATGCTCAGGTTTGGTGAATTTGAAGATAATTGGATACTTTAAATTTATAGGTTTAGTTTTGTGAATTTATACTTGGAAAATTTACAGGGTCTGACAGCTAAAGTGGGAAAAACTCAGGCTAACTAGGTTAGTTTTTGCGTACTTTATGGGATATATTTCTGGCTATATGACAACGTGTTATGGGTTTTTTAAGCTGTAAAGAAAATTCAGAAACAATGCGTAAATGTTAAATTAATCATTTGATTCCATACCAGGTTTTCTTTATGGCCTCAGATCGCATCTTCCTGCACCTGAATGAATTGGCTGTGTTTGGGAAATGGTCAATTACGGGAGTAATTTACCATTAAAGAGGGATTATTATTGTAATCATCTGATTATGATTTCATTTGGAAAAGACAGTTCCTTTATAGACATTTACTGAAGGCAGCTCCCAGCAGCCTTGGACGGAATGCCAGCGGTGCGGAAGAGAAGATATGAACTTTTAAAAGAACAAAAATGTTACTTATAACTATTTTTTCTGTTTCACAGGGTTCTTCCCACTTTAAGTTTGATTTATTTCAGAATATAACATAGTAATAATGTCTATGTTCATGGGTTTTATAAGCTTCTTCCACAGTATTAACATGTATCAAGTCAGATTTAATTATCTCCTCACATTTAAGACATTCGTATACCTACTATTACATTTTTGGGTTTTGAATTTAGTAGTTTTTGGGAATTGTTAAAATAATATTTTTTTGTATAATGCCAAAAGAGGGTGAATTTATAATTAACAGATTGACATTTTTGAGTAATGGGAGTTAAGGTTTAAAAGGTATTTTAACAGGTTGAGTTTTGAATTTTAATCTGGAAGTCTTGTTGTGGTATCATATGAAAGACTTCATGTTTTAAACTGATAAAATTTCTTGGGTTTGACATTTTTTTGCATTCTCAAATGCTTTTAGGTCTTAAGTTTTAAAACACTAACCCTGAAGGAGAGTACAGAGGAGTTATCAATCTATTTGAAAATAGATTGAAAGAGGGATTTGTTGTATTTTACGTTTTCGGGGCTATTTTATATCTTTAGTAAGCATTCAGAAGGTAAAAGTCTGTTTATATTATGCATGGTTGTAAAACATATCCCTGACCAGTATTTTTAACTGGGGTAAGCTTTTAAGCAATAAAACTCTTGGGTAATTTACTGCATGTTGTAAAAACAGGATGTCTGTAGATTTAGGATGCCAGATGCAGGGAGGAAGGACCATAAAACCATAAAACTCAGAATGAACTTTTGACTTGGATCCAGGAGGAGGACATTTAATTCTGGACGGACCAGTGGTTGTCAAGACACTTTTTAAAAACGTTCTGATTGGAGCAGAGAACGAGGGAGAAGAGACGCCTAGATCCTGGGAAAGTTTTGGTGTCTATAAAAGTTATGACATGAAAACCATTCGTTGTCAGATGTCTTTAAATCTGGCCCAGAGAAAATGGGCATGTTTCTCTGTAAAACTGCATATCTGTTAATCTGTTTAAAATAAAAGTGAGAACTGGAAATTGGCTCCATTCGTCTCTGTTTTGAACATGCACTGAATTATCTTTTTGATAAAATTTAATTCTACAACCCACTAGCTAAATCTAGTGTAGAAAACCCTTGGGCTACTGCCAAAGCATCCAAGGACTCCTCAGTTTTTGTAAGGAGGAATGCATCTTTTCTAGTCTTTGCATTCAACAGCCTATGTTCTACGCACATACACAAAGTGACATCTTTTTTGTTACCAAGATTAAAGGAGAAGAATTTGGACTGTTACTTTCCACGTATAATTTGGCTTTCCAATAACTGTTGTATATGGTTGTAATTCATACTGGGAAGGGGGGATCCGTCTGTATGGCTGCTGTACTCAGGTTCAGCCATAAGGTCAATAGACTGGTGCAAAGGAATCTTGGGACAGTTAACTGGAACATAGCTTAAACTACCCGCTGGGATGCAAAAAGGCTTCTTACCCTGTACCTGTAATGGATAGGGGTCTGGAGAGCTGGCCATGTTCTCCATGATCGGGCAGTATCTCAGAACCCACTTCAACCCTGATGGCACAGACTTGACAATTGCTGCTCCTGAGAGGTCAGGGCCATTATGTTTGTGCAGTTCTAAATACAAAACACTATGCACATTTATCCCCAATACCCAAGTACTTGTGCAGAGTCGCAGACTCGCTGGTATAGCTGCATATTCTTTAAATAATGCCGCGAGTGGAGCTTGACGAAGTGACGTTGCTTGCGAGAGAAAAAATACAAAATAATAACGCGTCTAAATGAGATAAATTAACATTGTAATATTTCGCGTCTCATCTCATTTTGGTCAACCAAAATGGAGACATTTTAGGGTTGTCTTTATTTTGTAAACCACATTTAGTCTCGTTTTATTCGTCAACGATATTGCAATATACGTTTAATTATAGTCATCGTCGCATGACTGGCATTTATATTATGTCATGTGATAAGTTTATTGATGACAATTTTAGTCATAGTTTTCGTCATTTTTGCCTACGGGTGGGAGGAGGGGTTCTGACTAATGTTTTTTGTTGGTTTGCCAAATGGTAGATCAGATTACCCATCTTTCTCGGAGTCCTTGGTGGGGATGCTGGAGAGTGCTCCTCCTGGGGACTCCCTCACTCTACTGGGGGACTTTAATACTCACGTAGCAATGACAATGAAAATTGGAGAGTTGTGGTTGGGCAGAATGCCCCCCCAATCTAACAGTGTTTTATTATTGGATTTCCTTGCTTATCAATGTCCATGTTATTGTGTAATGTTACCAAGTAAAATAAGAGTTATGGTCTATATGGTTATATTGGGAATATTAAATTAATAATTCATAAATTATTAATTTAATTATTCCTTCGAATCACTTAAACGGTGAACCATCCAGTTTAAACTGGAAACAAGATGTTATATCTATCAAAATTAACTATCAAATAGCAATTTATAAATGATCAATGATTTACCAGAGACCTTTTGATCTTTAGAGTAAGCCCTTTTGATGATTTAAACACATACACTCAAAATAAACCAGCTTTGATTCAGTTTAACACTTTATTAACTAATTCTACCAAACAAACAACTGAAGTTCAACTACCATCCAATTTGGTTCAGCTAATTGCTAAGCTATGTGGCTACAGCTACTTGCTACATAAACAAACTATCAAAGTGGCCGCCGGCCAGAAGATGTCACAGCCACGTCACTTGGAGGGCTTCCTGTATGTAGGTACGTCGTAATACGCGTGCACGCATACAAACGGTATACGGGGGTGAACGCACAGGCTGCCAAACAGGGGTTTATTTATTAATTTATTACCTGGGCGAGGTACCTCGTGGTCTCTTTGAAACAAAGAGTATCGTGTCATATATTCAGGGGTCAGACCCAACAATGTTCAAGCATAAAGTTAACAATGTGTGCACTTGGCACCAGGACACGCTAGGTCGCAGCTGTATGATCGATCTGGATGTTGTTTCATCTGATCTGCACCGTTTATTTTGGAAACTCGGGTGAAGAGAGGGGCGGGGCTATCCACTGACCACTACCTAGTGGTGAGTCAGCTCCGGTGGTGGGGGAGGAAACCGGACAGACCTGGCAGGCCCGAGAGTGTTGTTAGGGTCTGCTGGGAACATCTGGCAGTGTCTCCTGTCATAAGGAGTTTTAACTCTCAGCTCCGGCAGAACTTAACACGTCCTGGGGGAAGCGGGGATGTTTCGTGCCCTCATTGTTGAGGCAGCTGAGGGTACCTGTGGTCGCAAAGTGTTCATTGCCTGTCCTCAAACCCACTGGTGGACACTGACAGTGAGGGATTCTGTCAGGCTGAAGGAGTCCTACCGGGCTTTTGTGGCCTTTGGGACCCCGGAAGCACCTGATGAGTACCGGCAGGTTGAGCAGAGTGCGGTTGCTGAGGCAAAAACTCGGGCATGGCAGGAGTTTGGAGAGACCATGGAGAATCACTTCCGTATGGCTTTTGAAGCCAGGGAAATATATAGTCATGGTTGACATGGGCCTTTAAAACAATTGGTGCTGGGCATGGATAGAGGAAAAAGGCGGAGACTGCAAGCCCTTTGGGAGCTGGTTCCAGAAGTTAAGGGAGTCTGGTTCTTGTTTTGTGTGTCGTGTCCAAGAAGTTAGTAAATCCAACTAGCTCTTCACCGTCACGGAGACGCCGGCATAAAGCGTCTGTCCCTGCACTTCAACAAACAAGCCATTTGCCGCGAACAAGCACATATATTTTCAACAGCCGCAGCGGCCACTACGTCCACCATGGCTGTTGAAAATAAGTTTTTGCTCGTTCATTGTGGAAAACAATTTCAACACGTAAATTCAAGACAGAAAATCTGAAAAGTGTGTTGTGCATTTGTATTCAGTCCTCCTTTATCTGTTATCCCAAATTATTATCCAGTGTAATTGCATGGCCCTATTTAACAAAACGATTCAAAGTTAGGATAATTTAGTCTTAACATGCCTAAAGCATATCTGTGACGGACTCAGAGGTTTGTTGGATGACGCTGCCCCTCTGTGATGCCTTGTTGGATGGGGGGCTCAACGTCCTCCATGTCCTGTTGTCAACTTTTTACTTTCTTTATATAGAAAATACTCTTACGTTAGTTCTTTTGTTCTTTCTGTGTCTCGCTTGTGTTTTCGAACCCCCAGTCAGTTGTGGCAGTTGACCCCTCGTACGGAGCCAGGTTCAGGTTTTACTGGAGGTTTCTTCTTGTTAAAGGGGAGTTTTTCCGCCCCACTGTTGCTATACACTTGCTCAGTTTGAGGGACTGGCAGTAAAGTCAACAGCAACGCAGTAACTGTCTACTGCCGCTATATGTTCGTTCAGGAGGAGGGAATAATGCAAGTCAATGACTCGACGCAATCTGCTGTGATTCCTTAAATAGACATTTTTAAACTGAGTGGAATGTATGTATGACCGAGTTGCAATGACTTTTCTTGTAAATTGTCTTGAGAATACATCTGTTATGAATTGCCAATGTATAAATAAACTGAATTGAATGGAAACTGAGTTGCTTTGGCACAGGTCTGTTCTCTATGTGCGTTTCTAGTTTGGTAAGGTAAAACCTTTTCTAAAAATTCTTATTTTTTTAACTCAAACACTGGCATGTAGGCCATGTAAAGCACAGGGGATACTAGACATCAATTTTAACTCATTCAATTTGCTTCAACAAAAATCTTGAGCACACTATTACAATTTGCATTCCCTCCTGCTAGAGCAGCCTCATTTGAACCTGTTGTTGATACCTGAACTCGGCCCAATGCCTCTTTTACAAAGATTATCATTAACTCAACTTTTTTTTTATCTCACTTGGAGCATGAGTGACCCAATGTAGTTTCTCTGTAATTGCATGGGCTATTGAATGTCTGGGCGTCTGATGTGTCCAGTAAGGGACATGACGGCCCAGTTTCAGTAAGTGATGAGAGCAGGAAAAATAGACCGCTTGATTACCCCTGACACCGCTCAATCTGCGCTCCTGCCATTCAACGTTACTGGGCCTCTTTACACGAATGGTCAAATAAAGAAGAACACAATTATGATCTACTTTTTCATGTCTTAGTTTTAGCTCTGAAGCATAAAGGGATCATTTACGATAGCGCAACCACTCGTAGATCTATGCAAAAAAGTAGCGTTTGATAAAAACGCTTTAACAAAATTGTCCGTTTCCCATCATCATGCCAGTTATATGAACACACACGGCATAGCCCCAGAGTTCAGGAAACGTCTGTCTGATAAGATCAAAGGATGTATATTTTCTCTGAATGTTGTTGACTTTTTGGAGCACTTTATTGGATTACTGTCTCTGCAAATATGTTAAAGAGGAAAGGAGTCAAGACTCAATGTAGTGTATTTTCTATAACTTAATTTGCCGTTGTTTTGAACAAAAGGCAAGGCAATTCTATGTGTATATCACACTTTCAACACAAGGCAGTTCAAGGTGCTTTACAATTTTACAATTAAAACAAATAATAAATAAAATAAGGTGTTGGATAAAAAAATAGTGGTTAACTTAGAAAGAATCACACACGGGTCGGAGAGAAATTGCAATCAATTGAGCTCTGCAGAGGGAGATGAAATTAATTTTTTTGCAGCGGGAGACCAGCAGAATACTGTGGTTGACCATGTCTGTCTGTCTGTTCTCCTCCTCTCAGCTAGTCTGCTGGCCTCACAATTCTGTCTCCTGGTCTCAAAGGCTCATCCCCCTGCAATCTCCTTTATTCAGTCAAACTTCAGTAGCATCAATAAAGAACAGGGTGTCATACAAAGGAACATATGTCTGAAACCAAATGACATTTAAAAAGTATATTTAAACTATGTGATAAAGAAAGAAACCCTAAGAAAATAATAATACAACATTATTATTTTACCTAACATTTCCCTAACATTTCCCCCCTGAAATGTGTTTTTTAAATGTGATCACGAACAACAGAAAGTTGTAAAATAGGTAACAACTCCAATAATGTAAAAAAAAAAAATTAATAAGACATACAACAAAGAAATTGCAAAAGTAAGTAGCAATTTCAAAAACATATTAATGCGAGCTTCACCTAGACATCATCCAATTAATCGCTACCTGAACAGTAGTTTATATTAATGGAATCATAAAAAGGTTTTTACACATGTTAATTACACCTCCTGTACTCAATAGATAAGAAGCTAACCAGCTTGGACACCCGTCTCCCGCTGGTTGAGGTTCTACACAAAGAATTTCAGGCTCTGAGGGAATCTCTGGAATACAGCCAACAACAGGTAGTTTCGCTCGCTACCGAAAATCAAACATTGAAAGAAGACGTTAAAAGACTCAAGAGGGGATGACGCAGCTGTCTGGACAAAAATAAAAAAAATCAAGGAGGTGATCCTAGACATTCAGGCCTGATCCATGAGAGATAATCTTGTCTTTTCTGGGATACCAGAGCAGGCTGAGGAAGACGCTGAAACAACCGTCCGACAGTTCATCCAACATCAACTGAAACTGCCAAGCGACATGGTTAAAAACATAACCTTCCGCAACCAATTGTTGCCAAATTTGAACACTTTAAAAAGAAAGAAGACGTCATAGGACTTGGGAGAGAGCTGCGGGGGACGAATTACAGCATTAATGGTCAATTTCCGAAAGAAATCCTGGACAGAAGACGTGTATTATTTCCAATTAGAAAGAAACATATTAGTGAGGGTTGTAAGGCTACAGTTACGGTAGATAAACTGTATGTTAACGGTCAGCTGTTTATGGACCCTCAGGTTACTCCATGGCTTTATTAGTCATATTTAAAAGAGTCTAGATAGAAGTTGTTTTATCAGAAAACTATAGTTTAAAGAAGCACAGCTCAGCAGGTTGTTTATATTTGTAAATGTGGGTAGGGGTAGGGCTGTGCACTAGGTTGACTGCTTTCTTTTTTCTTTTTTTTTCACATTCGTGTCACCAAATCTCTTTATGACTTTTCTTCCTTTTTCTTTCACACACACAGACTTTTATCATGGCATATTCATGTTTTTCCATCATGCTATCATTCTTTACACACCTGTATGGTATGTTATTTCCCTCGCTTTATCTCTGCTTCTGTATTTTCAATAAGGCAACTCCATAGATAAACCAAGACTACACCTATATTCATCCTTGGCTATAGTAAATGTCTAATGTTCATCTTAGCCCAATGAATCCTGTAAAATTTCTAACATGGAATATTCACGGATCTAGTTCCAGAGAAAAAATAATTAAGATTTTCAACCATCTTAAAATATTGAAGGCAGATGTCGTCTTACTACAGGAGACTCATAAATCAAGCTCAACTACTAATGATTTAAAAACACCGGAGTATCCTAATATATTTTCTTCATGCTATAACTCTAGACAACGAGGAGTAGCAATATTAATAAATAAAAATACTAATTTTAAAGTAATAGACACAGTTACAGATCCAGAGGGTAGATTTATAATATTAAAACTATTTATACATAACCAAAAGTTATGTATAGTTAGTGTATATGGTCCAAATGTTGACGACCCCTCATTCTTTCATACTTTCTTCTCGGTTTTGGCTAATCACATGGATTGCTCACTTGTTCTTGGGGGAGATTTCAACTTTGGACTAAATGAAGAAATAGACAGGCTCAGTACAGCAGGGACTCAGCGCAGATGGCAATCCACAGATATAGTTAAACAGTACATGAGCGATTATGGACTCTGCGATGCATGGCGATCGCTTCATCCCAACGACAGAAAATACTATTTTTACTCAAACATACATCATTCTTATTCTAGATTGGACTATTTGTTAGTCAGCAGCTCCCTGTTGAATGACATTTCAGACACTGAGATACATCCTATAGTGATCAGCGATCACGCTCCTGTTTCTTTAAATTTAGCAAATAAAATTGCAACCCTTCAATATAAAAATTTGAGATTTAATACACCATTACTTAAGGATAAAGAATTTATTAAATATATTGAAAAAGAATGGGCTTCATACATGGAATTTAATGATCTCCCTGGTATGTCGCCATCCACTCTATGGGAAGCAGGGAAAGCTGTGATTAGAGGTAAAATAATTTCATTCTCATCAAATAAAAAGAGAACAGAAAATAAACATGTTCAGGAATAGAAGAAACTATTAAATCATTAGAAGCTTCCTTGATAAAGAGAGCTTAAGTAAAATAAGGAAAGCAAAATTAGAATTAAATGAAATTATTAATAAAAGGACGCAGTTTTTAATCCAAAGACCTAGAATAGAAAACTTTGAACATAGTAATAAATCAGGTAGCTTCTTAGCTTATCAGTTAAAAATAAATAAAGAAAAAACAACTATTTCTGCAATCAAAGACAAAATTGGGAATATAATATATGACCCTGAAAAAATAAACAAACTTTCAACGATTTTTATGAGACGTTATACACACCAGAGATAAACCCTTCAAATAATGATATTGTACAATTTCTGTATAAAATAACTCTTCCTAAACTTTCAGACAGTCAAGCAAAGGCCCTGGATTCACCGCTAACAGTGTCTGAACTCCAGGAGGCCCTCCAATCTATGCCTAATAATAAAGCTCCAGGTCCAGATGGATTTCCAGCAGCGTTCTATAAAGAATTCTGGAATATTCTGGCACCAACATTTTACAAAATGTTACAGGAAACAAAGGAAAATGGTCGAATACCACCAAACATTGATCTGAAGAATTCTGCCTACATCAATCTTCTATTAAAACCAGGAAAAGACCCTATGCCTCCTACCAGTTATCGTCCGATTTCTCTTATCAATGTGGATCTGAAAATAATTTGCAAAGCTCTTGCAAGAAGGATAGAGACAATAACACCTCTAATAATCCACCCGGATCAAACAGGTTTTATAAAAGGTAGGCTCTCTTCCACAAATTCACGTAGATTAATAGATTTAATAGATTATTCATCGATAGAGTCTAACCTGGAAAATTCTTTTTGCTACATTACTCACTATAATTCGGGTTCTGAATTACCTTTTTGTAAACTGGTTAAAAATATTATACAGCTCACCAACAGCATGTATTAGGACCAATAATCAAACATCATCAAGGTTCTTTCTTTAGAGAGGTACCAGGCAGGGATGTCCACTTTCTCCCTCCCTCTTTGCTATTTTTATTGAACCATTAGCAGCAGCAATCAGGCAAAATAATAATGTTAAAGGTATACAATGCAACAAAATAGAACATAAAATTAGTCTGTATGCAGATGATGTACTACTCTGTCTACAGCATTCACAAACTTCCTTCTCTCAGGTAATTGAGTTGATAAAATCTTATTCAAGAGTTTCAGACTATTCCATAAATTGGCTAAAAGCTACAATAGCTACAATAAAAATGATGGTTTTGCCTAGAATCAATTATTTATTCTCAATGATCCCAAGCAAACCATCACCTGATTGGTTTAGATCTCTGGATTCTTCTGTCTCTAAATTTCTTTGGAAAGATAAACCCCCACGTATCAGCTTAAAAACACTGCAGAAGTCCAAAGATAAAGGAGGTCTAGACCTACCAAACTTTCGTCATTATTTCTTAGCCTACCATTCACAAGGCCTTGGGATGTTTCCGTCTTCGCTACCCGGTGGCGGCCTGGGTCCCAATTTTATTGAGCAACTTAGACACTTACACATGCAACATTTACATGACACACGCACGTGTAGGGATCTGGCGGTGGGTGCGCCTTGGCACTGGAGGCGGGGCCCCTTATACGGGGCCTCGCCTGTGGCGCCGGTGGGCATCTAGACACTGAGGGCCCGGGGAGGGAGATGGGGGTACCTGGCAGTATCCCCATGTCCCACCCCTCTGTTTTAAGTGCACATTAGAACAACACGCAACAACACCACAATTGAGCAGGGGGAGAGAGGCAGGGGGTCTTTCCACACCCCTGTTCGTTGGACCATCAGGGGTTGGAGCCCGGGGAGATTATCAGGTCGGAAACCTAGGCTAGTGTCTACTCTTGCTGGGGTGGGGGCCTTGGCAGTCTGCTTGTCCCCGTCGTGGTGGGCAAGTGGTCCGTCTCCCGGGTGCAGGGGCAGGGTGCTCTATCGGGCAGTCTGTCCCTGGGCCTGGGAGTATAGAGTTTGTATGGGGTGCATGAATGAGTGTACAGCGTCCTTTTTTCGTGTGTCCTGTATATGTAAGAATGTGTGCGCATGGGAGGGAGGGTACGTATGAGTGTCTCTGTCTGTCTATGTCTACTTGTCAGGTTGGGTGTTTGGCTGCCCTCTGGCCTGGTGCATCTTCTTCCCCTCCGTCACTCCCCGTCGGTGATGGATGGTCCTGCCCGCACAGATGTTTTTGTGCTGGGTTTGAGATCACTTGAGCTCTGCAGAGGGAGATAAAATTACTTTTTTTGCAGAGGGAGACCAGCAGAATACTATGGTTGACCGTGTCTGTCTGTTCTCCTCCTCTCAGCTTCTCAGCTAGTCTCCTGGCCTCAAAGGCTCATCCCCCTGCAATCTCCTTTATTCAGTAAAACTTCATAAGCATCTTAAAAGAACAGGGTGTCATACAAAGGAACATATGTCTGAAACCAAATTACATTTAAAAAGTATAATTATACTATGTGATAAAGAAAGACACCCTAAGAAAATAATAATACAACATTATTATTTTACCTAACATTTCCCTAACATAAGGTTTAAACAAACATCAACTAGCAATATTAAAATACAAGAAAGCATAGAAAATAAAACAATACCATTTAGCATTTGATCAAAAATAATTAGTAAGAAAATAAAATATAGGCAAACAAGAAATCATAAGCAATTGGTTGAAAGCAATAATAGGATCAGTTACTCATAAGCAATTCTAAATGAGTATATTTTTATTTTAGATTAGATTTCAAAGAGTTAGAAAAATGATAGAAAAAGTTGCAATTTATGTTTTTATATAAATTTGCCTTTACTGAATTAAATGGTTGCCAAACAAATTAGATTAATTTGCTTAAGTGAGTTTCATATGTTTTCACTCATAACTTAACTTTTACTTTCTCAAAATCCCGTTTAAAATGTAGGTCATTTACATTACCAAGCACAATAGCATACGGTTATTTGCCAAATTGCCTATAATGTGTTTGTATTGGATCCACGGCACCCCTGCTCCTTGGAAAAAAGTTTAGGCTCAGGATTTTTTTTTTTTGTTCTTTAAGCTCTGGGCTCTGAATCTTGTAGGGCTGTGTCAGTTAATGCAGCAACATCTACAACATTGCAAGGACATCAGGGGCAGTTCTCTTGGATTGGCAGACCGGGTTGGTGGTCCTCCTATTTAAAAAGAGGGACCACAGTGTGTGTTCTAACTACAATGGGATCATATTTCTGGGCCTCCCTGGTAACATCTATTCATGGGTCTGGACAGGAGGGTCCGACGGATAGTCGAACCTTGGATTCGGGAGGAACAATGGCGTCCTGTCCATGGAACACTGGACCAGCTCTATACCCTCAGCAGGGTCCTGGTGGCTGGATGGGAGTTTACCAAATTAGTCTACATGTGTTATGTGGACTTTGTGAAGGCGTTCACAAAGTCCCCCACCAGACTCCCTCGGGGAGTCTGGTGGGGGTACCTCGGGAGTATGTGGATCCAGGCACTTTGGTACCGGCTGTTAGGTCCCTGTACGACTGGTGTCGGAGCTTGGTTCACATTGCCAGCAGTAAGTCTGGCTCTGTTCTAGTGAGAGTTGGATTCCGCCAGGGTTGCCCTTTGTCACGATTTTGTTGATAACTTTTATGGACAGACAGCCAAGGTGTTAAGGGGATCCCTTTCTGTAGACTCAGGATCATGTCTCTACTTTAAGCAGATGATGTGGTCCAGTCAGACCTCGATCTATAACTTTTGTTGTAGTGGTTCGCACCCTAGTGTAACCCTAACCCTCTGACTTTGTAGTCAGACTCTAGACAGATCAGCCTGATCTAGCTGATCCTGATGCCGTAGCTTCTCGGTCCTGCCGAATTTTCTGCTCTGCTGCTACCCGACCGGTCGCCTGCTTCAACTTGAATGTAGAAAGAAATAAAACCTCAGATCAGAACAGCATTCCTCTAGGCCACCTGACAGAGATTCTCCACTGTCTGCTGATGAAGCATCAGCCCATATAAAGCCTTCCACAAAGCAGAGACTTGTTGGACTGTCTGTTACTTTAATCAATACCACAGCAAGCCATCTTTGTCCAATAAAGGCAGATTAACATCCAAAACCGAATAAATACAGAGGCAACTGATAGTGGAGTTCAGAAATGTGAAATGGCTGAAGTCTTTACGTTAGTCCCAGGATGCGAAGGCCTTCCCCGAGCAAGCAGAGGGGGAAAGCAGACTACATCGCATCTATTAGCTACCGTTAGACACCATTAGCCACCAGAGTTAGCCTAGACAGACATGTCAATCAAAAGGACACACCCTTAATTATTCATTATTTCAAGATTAAATTACAAATAAATGGAAGAGTTAGGAAACAATTCACCCCCCTCAGAGTTGTCATGATAATGAACCTGAACTATCTAACCTAAAATGTGTTTTTTTTTTAAACAGGCTGTAAACATGTCTATTTTTGCTGTAAAGTTGGCCTTTTTAACATGGGAGTCAATTGGAAGTTGCGTATTTTGGAGCCAGCCCCCAGCGGATGAGGGCTGAACCGCAATTTTTGCCACTTCCTGGTTGGCTTCACATTCCTACCCTCATCTGTGGTCACAAACTCTGGGTGGTGACCGAAAGAACGATATCACGGATATAACGGGTGAAATGAGTTTCCTCTGTAAAGGTGGCTGGGCTGTCCCTTAGAGATGGGGTGAGAAGCTCAGTCATCCAGAGGGGGCTCAGAGTAGAGCCGCTGCTCCTCTACATTGAGTGGAGCCAGTTGAGGTGACTCGGACATCTGGTCAGGATACCTCCTGGACACCTTCCTGGTGAGGTATTCCGGACAGGTCCTGCGGGGAGGATACCCAGAGGAAGACTCAGGATATGCTTGAGGGACTAAGTTTCTCTGTTGGCTTGGGAAGTCTGGGTCTCTCTGCATCAGCTGCTGTCTCCATGACCCAACCCTGGACAAGTGGAAGAAGATGGATGGATACAGTTAAAGTTTAGCTTCATTGACAATATCACATTTTCAGATATATTTTTTCTCCAGGCCTTGAAATTTTCTTTTGAAGAAAATGTTTGGGTTATGAACCTAGTATTATTTCAGAAATGTGCAAAATATTGGAGATTGTTGTCACATGCAGAGCAGAACCAACACTTGACAGAAATTCCTTCAAGTCTTTCAGAGTTGCAGTCTGCTATTGTTGAAGTCCAGACCAACTAATTCAAAACCATAGCAAACAAAGATTTTATCCACATAGAAAGAATGGGGATTTATTCACATATATGAAACCTATATGCACTTTACAGGTGCTGGCCAGTAAATTAGAATATCATCAAAAAGTTGAATTATTTCAGTAATTCCATTCAAAACGTGAAATTTGTACATTATATTCATGCAATGCACACAGACCAATGTATTTCCAATGTTTATTTCTTTTAATTTTGACATTTATAAGTGACAACTAATGAAAACTCCAAATTTGGTATCTCAAAAAATTGGAATATTTTAAAGGCCAATGAAAAAAAAATGTTTGTTTTTTTTAAATGTTGGCCAACTGAAAAGAATGAACATGAAAAGAATGTGCATGTATAGCACTCAATACTTAGTTGGGGCTCCTTTTGCCTCAATCACTGCAGTAATGCGGCGTGGCATGGACTCGATCAATCTGTGGCACTGCTCAGGTGTTATGAGAGCCCAGGTTGCTCTGATAGTCGTCTTCAGCTCCTCTGCATTGTTGGGTCTAGCGTATTGCATCTTCCGCTTCACAATACCCCATAGATTTTCTATGGGGTTAAGGTCAGGCGAGTTTGCTGGCCAATCAAGGACAGGGATACCATGGTCCTTGAACCAGGTACTGGTGGTTTTGGCACTGTGTGCAGGTGCCAAGTCCTGTTGAAAAGTGAAGTCTGCATCCCCATAAAGTTGGTCAGCAGCAGGAAGCATGAAGTGCTCTAAAACTTCCTGGTAGACGGCTGCATTGACCTTGGACCTCAGGAAACAGAGTGGGCCAACACCGGCAGATGACATGGCACCCCACACCATCACTGACGGTGGAAACTTTACACTGGACCTCATGCAACGTGGATTCTGTGCTTCTCCGCTCTTCCTCCAGACTCTGGGCCCTTGATTTCCAAAGGAAATGCAAAAATTGCTTTCATCAGAAAACATAACTTTGGACCACTCAGCAGCAGTCCAGTCCTTTTTGTCCTTGGCCCAGGCGAGACGCTTCTTACGCTGTTTCTTGTTCAAGAGTGGCTTGACACACGGAATGCGACAGCTGAATCCCATGTCTTTCATGAGTCTCTTCGTGGTGGTTCTTGAAGCGCTGACTCCAGCTGCAGTCCACTCTTTGTGGATCTCCCCCACATTTTTGAATGGGTTTGTCGTCACAATTCTCTGCAGGGTGCGGTTATCCCTAGAGCTTGTACACTTTTTTCTACCACATTTTTTCCATCCCTTCGCCTGTCTGTTAATGTGCTTGGACACTGAGCTCTGCGAACAGCCAGCTTCTTTAGCAATCACCTTTTGTGTCTTGCCCTCCTTGTGTCAATGGTCGTCTTTTGGACAGCTGTTAAGTCAGAAGTCTTCCCCATGATTGTGGAGCCTTCAGAACAAGACTGAGGGACCTTTCAAAGGCCTTTGCAGGTGTTTTGAGTTAATAAGCTGATTAGAGCTGCACCAGGTGTCTTCTATATTGAGCCTTTTCAGAATATTCTAATTTTCTGAGATACTGAATTTGGTGTTTTCATTAGCTGTCAGTTGTAATAATAAAAATGAAAATGAATAAACACTTGAAATATATCACTATGTGTGGAAGGAAAGTATACAGTATACAAGTTTCACATTTTGAACTTCAACTTTTTGATGATATTCTAATTTACTGGCCAGCACATGTATATGCACATATTAACTGCCTATGTACAGCATACAGTCACTGGCCACTTTATTAGGTACACTTACTAGTACCAGGTTGGACCCTCTTTTGTCTTCAGAACTGCTTACATCCTTCGTGGCATAGATTCAACGAGGTACTGGAAATATTCCTTAGAGATTTTGCTCCATATTGACATGATAGCATCACACAGTTGCTGCAGATTCGTCTGCAGCACATCCATGATGCGAATCTCTCGTTCCACCACATCCCAAAGATGCTGTATTTGATTGAGATCCATTGACTGTGGATGCCATTTGAGTAGAGTGAACTCATTTTCGTGTTCAAAAAACCAGTCTGAGATGATTAAAGCTTAATGACATGGATTCACTGTGGCAATATAGGCATGGACATGGTCAGCAACAATACTAATTTCAGCTGTGGTGTTGCAACAATGATCAATTGGTACTAAGAGGCCCAAAGTGTGCCAAGAAAATGTCCACTATACCATTACACCATCACCAGCCTGAACCGTTGATATAAGCCAGGATGGATCCATGCTTTCATGTTGTTGACACCGAAATTCTGACCGTATCATCTGAATGTTGGAGCAGAAATCGAGACTCATCAGACGAGGCAACATTTTTACAATCTTCTATTGTCCTGTCTCAATGGATACTTTCTCTCTTTTGAACAATTCTTTGTAAACCAAAGAGATGGTTGTGTATGAAAATCCCAGTAGATCAGCAGTTTCTGAGATCCTCAGACCACCGCGTCTGGCACCAACAACCATGCCACGTTCAAAGTCACTTAAATCTTTTTCTTCCCCACTCTGATGCTTGGTTTGAACAGTAGCAGATATGTAAAACATCATGTGAACAATCTCAATTACGGTAGATTTCATGGTGCAAAGCTTTGGAATGCAAATATTGATGTTGTGGAACCCTCTGTATATCTACGTATAAAAATAGAAACTGAGAACAATGCATTTGGTTTAATGTAGTCTTAGATATGGATTGGAATGTTGTCCTAAACTGTATCTTTTTCTTCTTTTTAAATAATTTTTTTTTTGACAATATGATGTTGAAATTGTGAAAAGTTAAATTACAATGAGTGGTTTCTATACACGCCCATTCATACTTTTATCACTTTCGTATACGTGAATTTTATGTATCTTTATGTATATTTCATATACATACATTGTTTTGTATTTTTTAATATGTGTTAAACAAAACAAACAAAAAACAAATATAGAGCTCTCTTCCGGTCTACTCACACTCGGAAACACGAGAAAGTATAATAAATTTGAAGAGTAGATAAACAACAGTGTATTTCAACAGTATATCTACACTAGACTCTCTGCTACCACACAATATATCTCTGGCTGTGTCTTTCTTGACAACGGATAAGATTCCCCCCATCCCCCACCCCATCTGCACCTATGAGTTTAGCACTAGCTCCTGGCAGATTGAATTGAGGTGACAGGTGGAGGCAGAGAACTTGACTCTCTTACTCCTTTCTTTTTGCATGTTGCGCAGACAGAAAGGCCTATGTTTGCTCTGGAAAATGTCTTTGCCTCTTCATTCCTCTTCCTACTCATCTACTCATCCCCAAAATGAAAGTAAACTTTCTTGGTTGCGTTTGAACTCTTTCAGGAGTGTCAGAATAAGTTGCAGTAAAAAAAGGTAATTTTGGAGCTGTGGTCTGGACTGGTATTGAGAAAAATCCCTAGTGCAACATGGCCGAGACAAGATTTAGTCCTATGACCAAATCTAGTACCACAACACTACTAGCAGCTTGTTACAAATGTTTATTCCCAGTGACATCACTGTGCCATGGTTTATGTAGCTGAAATCTGATGACATTGTGCTTTAAGAAAGTATTATTTCAAAGCTATGCTCAATTAGGCAGCAACGGTTAATGCTTCATAACTTTGCTTCAAGAAGAATTATTTGACTTGTAGAGAATAAATGCCCCATCTCTGAAAAAAAGGTTTAGAAATTATCCATCACGGTATCATTATTAGATCATAAAAGAAAAGAAAAATTGTAACTCTTCTTTTTACACTTTTAATACTGCTGTACATGTGAGGAAACCTAATAGTTTATGAGCTGACTTTTTTTTTTATGTTGCCAAACAAAATTAATTGGCCTTCATTTCCCCCCCCTGAAAAGCCATCGTAAATCCCTTTTACCAAGACATACTGAATGTTCTCCACTGGAGCTTCACAAACTCTTTGGGCCCATTTAGAATGATTGTCCCCTCCAAGGAGCGGAGCTTCTCCCTGCTTGACCTCTTTAGCCTGGTGGTAAAAGCTGCCCCAGCCGTCCAGTGCCAAGACTGTCATCCTAACAAGCTTACAGTGTAAATGCCCAAGATTAAGCTAGATATTGGCAGCTTGCTGGTTTGCTCTCTGTTAGCTATATACTAATCTGATGTGCAGTTTGATGGTTTCCAACAGTTTGAGCAAGGGCAGTTGAATAGCTGTATGTCAATATTTGGTTTGCTTTAGCTGCTGTGTAATGCTACACTTACACTGATCTAATCCAGAAAATCATATGATTATGCAAACCCGCTTGCATGCTTGTATGCATGGTGTTTTCTATGTTAGATCAGTATCTCTAAAACGGTTTTAAAAAAACACACAAGTTGTCATCTTAGTGATCAAATTGCTTACAAAGTACTCCTTTTATGTATTTCATTTAATGATGCTGTTCTGGCCCACTTTAAACAACTAAAACAACAGGGAGCATGGGTATATAAAAGTAATGACACAGTACTTTGTATTTTTATATCATCTTATTCTGAGTAAAACTGGACCGGCACACAGTTGTAACACTTCAATATTATAGCTGGTGACAGGTACAAGATTTGTCTAAATTTTGCAGGAAGCACAAATGAGTAAGTAATTTTTCCAAACTCGCCTTAGCACCCAAACAGAGACAGTAAAAATAATTTCCGTTTCTATTTGGAAGAAACTTTTGCAATTCTTCCGCTAAGTTGACAGAGGAAATGCTTGATCTTGCCAAGGGGAGTTTGTCAAAGTTGTCACTTCATTTCTTGGTTCAGAAGAAAAAAAAGTCCGCTGAGTATTAGGTAGCATATTTTCATTCCCTTTTAATGCATTTTTCTGTCAGCAGAGTCCATAGTCCTGTTCCACAAGACACTAGTATGCGTAATAAGGCTGTTTTGGAGGATCTCTCCCCCAGCTGCTGTGCTAATTGAGGCACAGAGACAAGCCCCAGCCAGATGGAGCGAAGTTGCTGCAAATTGATTCCACGCATTCGTCTTCATTAAGGCCTTGGTTCTTGGGATCTCCAGAGAATTTGTAAGAAAGTAAATGAGAGCAAGAGTGGGAAAGGAAGGCAGAGGAGACCTCTGCAGGCCCTGAGGTGTATGATGAGATACATTCTGAATCTTTACATAAAAAATTCTCCCTCTCATGTATCCTAACATGACATCAGTTGCGAAAGAGAATGTTCGCTCTGATCATTCATTAATAAAAACATCACTGTCTAAAGTACAACAAAACCAATGGTACCCCCACCTGTTTCTTTACCTCCTTCTTTGGCTCTCTGAAGCCCTTAGCTCCTTCTTATGCCCTATCTTCTCTAAGCCTCCAGCAGTGGTTAATCATTTCATCGCCATTATCCGTGCGCCAAAAGTATGCAACAGAATTTTATGGATTTTATTGAGTTTTTATGAGATGGCCGGACATAAAGTAATACATAGGAGACAGCAGACAGGTCAGGGATAAAGTGGGGATAGGTCAGGAAAAAGATATCTGAGGCTTTGTACATCTCATTAAGAAGTTTTAACATATATGATACTGATAATAAAATATCACTTGTAGAGTCAAATCGAAAGAAATCTTTGAACATTTATAACAAGTATTAGCATTTTACCCTACAGGAGACACAACGAACATGTGGGGGAATGTACCACTTGTATTGGTTTTTAAAAATGTTTTAAACGATGTAGCCGTTTTTTACTGCTTCAAATTTACAATTATGCACTGCTTTGTTGGTCTGTTATATACAATTTCATTAAAATACTTTAAAGTTGTTAATGAACAAAATGTGAGAGGGTTTAAGTGGTATGCCTATGTTTATATGCCTACCCCTTGAATCTGATGGAAGTCAGATACCCCTCCAAGGCTGTAAATTCACTTTTTTTGCTTGTAGCACTGGTGCTACAGAGGTTGCTGGTTTTGTATCACACACAAAAAGGTTGTAGCACTAACACAAAATGTCTTTTACAATCTCTAAATACCAACTGTTGCATTCTATGATATGCTTAACATATTACAGAATATAAATTCCATTAATTGTTCTACATTGGAGAAATTCAGATATAAAAGCAGTAAAGTGACAGATTCACACTAAGATAAAAAGGTAAAATTAAGAGATCTTTTCCGAAACAAAATAAATGGCATAAAAAAACAATAATTTGTCATGTCATTTTGCTGTGTATTGAGCCTATTCACTGTTTCTTGCCAAATCGCTATATTTCCTTGTTAAAATGTAGGTACAAGATGCCGTTTTTTTACAAACCACCATGAGAGCCAAACCTATTTTTTCATTTTCAATCAAAATTCAGTTAACGCTCTACGCTATGTTTCCATAGTGTGTTAAAGCGGGCAAGCGGGGCTGACCTGAAACCTGAGGTAGCCTACTTCCAAAGCAGGGATGTGCTGTCACTACTAGGAGCAATAGGTGTGTCTGATGCTCCGAGGGCTTTTTATGATGATGCATTATAACAGGTGACTGTCATACTTGCCAACCCTCCCGATTTTTTCATAAGAGTCCCGAATTTCCGTGCCCCTCCCGGAAATCTCCAAGAGCCAACATTCTCCCGATATCTGACGGCGTCTCATTTCATGTACCCTTTCCAATTTCTTATTTGAGAAGGATGGAGAATAAAATCTGTTACATTTATTTTTTTTTTGCCAAGGAAGGTGCTATGAGGTAAAGTTTCATCATTTCAGTCATTAAAATCCATCACCTGTTGGTGAAATTTGCTGTTTTGAATCCAAAATAGGTTAACTACGTGATTCGTATGTCTAATGAGGAAAACAATCAGCTGTAATTAATGATGCAAAAGTGAGCCAAAAGTCTTCAGAACAGTCTTTATGTGAATGACAAAAGCTGTAATTTAAATTACTTTTTAAATCTTCTGAGATATTTAGGATTAAAAACAGTTTGAACTGACCTAAAGTCTAGTTTCCTTTCCTTTTGGCTGCACGATGGTAACTTCAGTGGATCAAGGCTTTTTCTTCCAGTTCTTTGAGCCCGATCATGCTTGTGTTTCAGTAGAAACAAAGTTACCGCAAAATCAAGTGTTGCTTAGAAGGGGCGTATCTAGGAGGTTAATAAAGAGGGGCTAAAAGGGGGCCTGTAACCCCAAGGCCTTTTTCAACGTCTCCCTAATTCTAAGGTATCAAGGTTGGTAACTATGCTGACAATGCAGGCCTGGGTGATGAAGAGTGATCCATCCTAGTGGATCCCTCTCTCTGGAAATTGATGGATTTGTAGCATTCTGAAAAAAAAAATAATAGATGGATTTATAGCGATTTTAGGGAAAAAAATTAATTAGCTTTGAATTTATTAACAATATTGTCTGATTTAAGAATCATTGTTCAACATGTTCTAACTGAGGCAAAATAATTACCAGGATGAATTGAATATTCACAAAATGTGTGGGTCTTGGTAAAATATGTAATTTTCCTGAAAACAGTTTAAATGGATTTTTAGCGTTTTGGAAAAGAGCTCTTCAAATATTAAAAAAAATATGAACAACTGTGGTGGAGAAATTTAATGTTATGATTTATTTGTACTTTGTAATCAACTGTGACACACAGTCCTGTAGCAGACTAAGGATCAGTTTGCATAAGTTGCATATTAATGGATATGGTTGGAGGTGGAGCTGCTAGGTTTTGCCTTTTTAAATATGTTTTTGGATAGTTATGTTTTTATATCACACATTTTGGTATAAAACCAGACTTGGAATAAAGTCAGTAAACTTGATTAACATCTCAAATAATCTGCTTCAAGCAGCCTTTTAATTCATTCGCACTCCTTTCTGAGAGTTATGACATGACACATCTGTCACAGAACACAGGTGAAGTGACGAACCGAGTGAAATCAGTGACTTATTTAGTGAGCAGTCGTTTATTTAAAACAGAAACTTTTATGCACTTGCATCTAGCATGATCAGCCAACGGCAGCTTCGAGTGCATGCAATTTATCAGCATTCATGACTGAGCGGGGTAAATATCTACTCTGAAGGCTCCAATTGAGCAAAGCCTGCGCGGGCAGAGCTGCATGGTGGTAGCATGGGCTCACGGCAGCATCGCTCTTCAGTGAGAACAGTACGTCAGTGTTTCCAAAGGTCTCCCATAACACCGTGAAATTTTGCTAGATTTGTTGCTAGTTGCTTTTTTGAGAAAGAGTCGCTAGAGGGCTCTAAACAGTCGCTACACTGGCAACACTGTTCACTTTTTTTTTACAGAGCACATGATGAAGTCACATGACTGTACGTAGTGATCAGGTAGTTACTAGAGCCACTTTATAGCGTCTAGACTTGCTTCATCTGTCACAGTGGTATCTATCAGTTAAAAAAAACAACATTCAATTTGCAAAGCTGTCGCACGGTTGCTACGTATGAAAAAAGTTTATCGCATAGACAGTTTATTTTCATCACATGTGCTACATATATCTCGCGCTGCACAGCCCTGGGCCCTCTATATCTGATGGAGCTAAAACACCTTACATCCACCCCTGTTGACCACATCCTTGCCACATTTGTCTCAATCACAGCCTGATGATGCAGCGTCTGCAATTACGAGACAACATAGAAAGAATGATGTGTCACTTTCACAAATTACATTCCCCTCACTTAATGGGCCCTATGTTTATGCAACGATCCCTTCAAATTCTCACTGTGGGAGCACTAACGCTCTGTCTTCCTGCCACACACTGGGACTCGATGCATCTTTCACTGCATATTAGCCAACATCACCCTCCCTCCAAGGAAAAATAATGTAAGACAATCTAACGGTGAAACAAATAAATATTAGGCATATTAATCTTTTTTGGGGGGGTGCATAAAGGAATGTTCTCATCTTTTTTCTTACTTTCATATTGGGAGAGTATTTGTCAAGATTGATAAGCTGTTAGAGCATGCTGCGTGGTGAAAACATGAAAGAAAATTGTGGATGGGCTGCCTGGGAAGCAGAGTGCAAACGTTAAAGTTGGTTAGCTGAAGGTAGGAGGTTGGCAGGGAAGATGGGAGGGGGTGGCGTTTGATGTTTGATCCATTATTCCTGCAACGTTACCTGGATTATGTTCCAACTCACTTGGGGGCTAGAGTTACTTAGGCCTGTCACAAGCTTTCTGGAGGGTGGTTTTCAATTCACTCCATCTACCTTCCCCTACACTCTCAAGCATGCATGCTTCCTTATATTTCCTTGTCATCCCTACCCTTCTAACCCATCTTGCAACAACCTATTACAGGGCCAAATCCCTTCTTTCTTTTTGTCCATCCATCCATGCTCCATCCAGTCCCTCTCTCCTTCCTCAGCTCCTTCCTCAGCTCTGTTCTGCAGTGACATTAAGCGGCTTATCATATGTCTTCTTGCTGGCTTACAGAATGTTGGATGCAGAGTTTTACTGTCACTCCTTATATACAGGTGCTTTGTGAGTCAAAGAATCCGACTGTTCCCACTATACACATTTCTGTGATTTGCATATCCAAAATTTTTACTCCTTGTACAATAATTTCAGAAGTAGCGCTTTAGTCTGAGAAGTATATTTACATTCTATGTCTTTGTGTACCAGCTTTTTAATAATCTCATTTGACAAAAAGTATATACATCTTAAAAACTGCAAGTTTGTATCAGAAAATAAAGTTGTGTTTTGATTTTAAGTTATCTAATTTTGCACATTTTATGTACACCTCTTACATAACTTAATTGTATTGATGGCACTGATGTTAGATCGGATTACTTTAGTAAATCTTGCAGACAAGACAGGCTTACAATGAATGTTTATTTTACAGTGGTCATTCAGCAAGTATTTTGTTGCTCTTCCACTTTTCTAAGATGATTTTATGTATGGGCATTTGTTGCATTTACAAATTTTGACCAATTTATTGGCACTCTTGTTAGAAAGATTCCTAAAAACTTTTCAGATTATTTCTCTGAGATCTTTTAGACTCCTGAGTTTTTTTATGTTTTATGTTTTTTCTTTAGTTAGTGCCACTGGTTTTTGATTTGCCAGATAGTTTGGGTCTTTGTCCTGCTGCAGGAACTGATTAGAATCAATCTAAAAAAAACTTTGAAAGATGAAATTAAATTTTTTAACCAAAATCTCCTGGTGTTTTAGTGTCCATGTTGCCATGCACATACAGGTCCCCAGGCACTTTAAGAGATACACATACTCAGAGTATCACAAATGATCCACCATGTTCAACAGTGGATATGGGATGTTTTTCCACAAATGTGTCCTTTGTTTCACACCAAACCCAAATACTGTTTTGTTGCTGAAAAGCTCGAGTTTGGTTTTAGCTGATGGAAAGACAATGTTTTAGTTAACTGTCCAACTCACTATGTGCAGAGACGAGATATTTTATCCATTGCCCGTGGAGTTGTCAAAATAATTGATATTTAGATATAATTGATACTAAAAAAATGAATTATTTAAATATTCTCTTTTTTTGTCTAAATCAGTGCAGAGTCTTTCATTTTTTTCCCAAAATTGGTGCCCTTCTTCAGCAGCAGCATTGTTTTAATAGACTCTGTCTCAAAAACCTTTTTTTATGTGCCAGATTAGTTCTGTTTTCAAACACAATTTATTTTCGTATAGATATGCTCATTAAGAAGCTGTCCAGGTCCGGACCAAAATGCTATCTCATGTGGGCAATAGATGCTAAAATAGATGCTTAAACAGAGATCACTATTTAAAATGTTATTGAGGTCTTAATTTTTTACCAGCGCAGTGTTTGCAGTTTTACAGTAGTGGTCAAGCATCCATGGAAACCCACTGACCAATTGCGGGCAAGTTTAGTCATACCATATGATACCACCAAGCCAATAAGCACTTTGCATTCCAGTTGAAAAACTTTGAAACATTAAAGTGAAGATGGATAGGAATATGATAAAAACTAATTAGACTAAGTACATATCTAATTATATATATATATATATATATATATATATATATATATATATATATATATATATATATATAATGGCAGCATCCAAAAAACATAAACTAGAGCATTTAACCTAGAATGGAAAGAGTAATTTCTCTTCTTCCCACTGATGGCCATAAGCCTATATTTTAGGACATAGTCATTCATCAGAATTAGCTCTATCAGAAATCATAAAAAACAGCCTCAGTATCAGACCTTATATAAAAAGGCATCAGTTCTCAGGAAAAAATTTGTCAACCTTTAGACTAAATGGCATCAAAAAAAATAATCCTCATAGTTTAATTGATGGATATACAGCAACACATTTTAAACTTTTATTTGCAGAGTTTGTGTTGTCGTTACTGTTCCTCACTGCTCTTCTGATTGCTCGTTTTATAAAGGATTGTTTTTTCGTTTGTTTTCTACCCTTAATAACAAATTGTAGGGTGTATAATCCAGGAGAGCAACAATATTATTTGGTTTCTTATGAGCTTTCCATTGTTTTGTTTTTTTCCCCCTGAATTGATGCAGCTAGACGTCTGTTATGTTACATTGTCTTTTCTCCGTAACTGAGAATTACGAGTGAACTGGAATGCACCTTCAGAGTTGCTGGGAGAAAACCTCACTGAATAGTAGAGTTACTTCTACTGTCTACAGAGGAAAGCTGGCTGGCTTTGGCTTTGAGTTGGCATTCTCAGAAATGTATATGGGGAAGTAAAAGTTGAGCTTCATAACGTTTCAACAGTATCACAAATTCTGTGCAAAAAAGTTTACAGTATGTTGCTATATATCCATCAATTACACTGAGGACTTTTTCCTGATGGCGTTTGGTCTAAGGGATTTTGTCTGATGCCTTTTTGTCTGAAGGCCGAAAAAAGTTTCCTGAGACCTGATGCCTTTTTTCTAAGGTCTGATTCTGAATTCTAAAATATTCACCCAGACAGATTCCACGCTGTCAGGAGGCCTCTCTCTCTCTTACACACACACACACACACACACACACACGCACACACTGACCTCGATGTTACGTGGACATTTGGGGCAGTTCCCTTGGATTGGCAGACTGGGGTGGTAGTCCACCTTTTTTAAAAGGGGGACCACTGGAGGGAGCACAGTGGCGCAGCTGGCAGCACAGCTCACCTCACAGCTAGAAAGTCCTGCCGGGGATGCTGTGGGTGCTGAGGGTGTGTTTGTTCCTCCATATCATCAGCACCAACACCCTGGGTGGGGTTGGCTAAAGGGCCCATCTGTGTGGAGTTTTCATGTTCTCCCCGTGTTGTTAGCTACTCCCACAAAAACATGCATCAGTTCTGGGCTATATACTGCCTCCTCCTGGCTGACCGTGGCGCCTGAGGGGTTGGAGAGTATCTGTCTGGAATAGTGTGATCCTTCCACATGCTACGTCCAGCTGCGGGAACCCCACCCCCTCGAGTGAAAAAATGGGCCTGCTCACTTCTCAAGCAGGAAGGAGGTTTGAGCTTCGGTGCTGGGCCCTCCTGCGGTCGGCAGAGGGAGAACAATGCCCAGGACTCTACTTAGGTAGGGACACTGGGGTGATAATAATGGGAAAAAACTGTGGGATAAAAAAAAAACATTAAAAAGAAAAAAAAAAGGGGGGGGATTACAGAGTTTGTTCCAACTTTAGGGGGGTCACACTTCTAAGCCTCCCTGGTAAGGTCTATTCAGGGGTTGTGGAGAGGAGGGTCCGACGGATAGTCGAACCTCGGATCCAAGAGGAACAATACGGTTTTCGTCTGGCCGTGGAACACTGGACCAGCTCTATACCCTCAGCAGGGTCCTAGAGGGTGCGTGGGAGTTCTCCCAACCAACCTACTTGTGTTTTGTGGACTTGGAGAAGCTGTTCGACCGTGTCATTTCCCCCGGGGAATCCTGTGGGGGGTACTCCAGGACTATGGGGTACCAGGCTCTTTGATAAGGGCTGTTAGGTCCCTGTATGACCGGTGTCAGAGTTTGGTTCACATTGTCGGCAGTAAGTCTGACTCGTTTCCGGTGAGAGTTGGACTCCGCCAAGGTTGCCCTTTGTCACCGATCCTATTCATAACATTTATGGACAGGATTTCTAGGCGCAGCCAATGTGTTGAGGGGGTCCGTTTTGGTGACCTCAGGATCGGACACCTGCTTTTTGCAGATGATGTGGTCCTGTTGGCTTCATCTGAACGTGATCTACGGCTTTCTCTGGAGCGGTTCGCGGCCAAGTGTGAAGCGGCCGGGAAGAGGATCAGCACCTCCAAATCCGAGACCATGGTCTTGAGCCAGAAAAGGATAGGGTGCCTTCTTCGGGTCGGGGATGGGGTCCTTCCTCAAGTGGAGGAGTTTAAGTATGTGGGGGTCTTGTTCACGAATGAGGGAAAAATGGAGCGGGAGACTGATAGGCGGATTGGTAAGGCCAATTACCAGTTGATCTACGTTCCTACCCTCATCTATGGTCATGAACTTTGGGTGGTGACCGAAAGAACAAGATCACGGATACAGGCGGCTGAAATGAGTTTCCTCCGCCGAGTGGCTGGGCTCTCCCTTAGAAAATAGGGTGAGGAGCTGATAGAAATAATTCTGAAACCTGAGAATGTCCTAAAATGTACACCATACAGACTGTACACCATACAGTACTTTAACTGGTAAATGCTGGGCATCTTCAGATCCAGTAAATGGACCCTGAAGCAGTTTTGGTCATCTGTCAGGACCGACCCTTTCACTTTTGAGGTTTCAACCTTCAAATATGTCCTTAGACAGCTTTTTCAGGTCTGAAGAAATCAGCCCCACTGATCATGTTTGGATCCACACAAAACTGTAGCAGTTTTCTCCACCATGTATATTATCAAAACAAAATATAACTCAAGGCTCACTACTGAGCACTTCCACCAATGCATGAGAATCTAACTCCATTTTAGCACGGATTTAAATTTCTGGCCATAAAAGTACGACTTCACTTTTCTCACATAGCAGTGGCATAGCCAGAAATATTTTTTTAGGTGGGGCATATAAAAAATATTTAAATTAAGTTTACTTGTAATTCCAACTTTTGCTTCAACAGATATGTTTCTGTATACTTCAGAAATTAAGAGCAAATTTTATACAAACAGTTAAGAACAAAGTATACTGTACTTAGATCAGTAATTCCCAACCAGGGGTATGTGTACCCCTAGTGGAACATGAGCAAATTACAGGGGGTCCGTGGAAACAGTTAGTATTTCATTTTAATCAAAGTAAAACTGATATGTTTTGTTGTTGTTCAAATGTATGTTTAAAGGGTTCAAGGAGCTCACACACACACTCACACAAACATCCACATATTTATATATATATATATATATATATATAAATATAAATAATTTCAAATGAAAATAATAAAATGCTTCAGAAATAAATGTTCAATTTGGGGAATTTAATAAAGTAATTTTCATGTATTAATCAGTAGCACATTTTACTCCTGGAAAATCATCAACACATTTGATTGTGGTACTTATGGTATGAGAAAATGTCTCTGTGGGTATGCAAGTCAAAAAAGTTGGAAACACTGACTTAGACAACAAAGTGTAAACATAATATGGCAACTGTCATAAACTCAATGCTTTAAATAAATATTTGATTCCCTGAAGGGTTAATATTAAGACGGTTTACGCAGAAGATGGTAAAAGTTTTAGAAGCTGTTAATCATGTTACCTCATAGTGTCATTTTTGCTAATCAGCACAGGACGTTAAACTGGATGGCATCATTTAGGCTCAGTAATTGGTCATCTTTTCCCAAAGGATTGCGGCAAACGTAGTAGCAATGTGTTTCAAAGAAAACTCCCTAAACTGTTATTTTTAATCAATCTACATTAATTTATTATTACATTTAATTGTTTTTAATGCATGGAACTGCAATTTATTTGATTAGTCTGGAATGTTTAGCCTGACATCATACTATTTTTAATAGTAGTGCTCATTTCAAAACTACAATCTTAGACTTGGTTGCACAAAGGAACCTCAGAGCTATCTCTGGCTTGTCTGGAGACTTTACAAGGCATATTATTTAAGCCAGTCTGGCAAAGACGTAAACATGACCTCCAGGGTTATTGTTTTATTTTATGACTTCAGGTGACATTCATCAAAACTAATATGTAATTATATTTATTATTTGTTCTAATTTATTTTGAGAAAGCCATTTATTTGGGTGGGTCATTGTCAAAAGTGGGTGGGTCTACGCACCCCCAGGCCTACCCATAGCCACGCCCCTGTCAGAGTACAAAAATTAAAATGTTTGAAATTGTTTGAGATGGCTGAGTCTCTATTAAAAAAAATAATCAAGCTTTTCCTCCATTTATTGTTTTCTGAAGATATTAATTTATGAACTTGGACAGTTGAAATATTTATTTTCTTACTGATATGTATTCTTACTTTTATTCTTTAAATGAGAGCACAATACATTTATAAGAAATCATATATACATGTTCGGCACTTAATTTAAAAAAGCATTTCAATTAATTTTAGTTAATATTTCAATTAGAATTTAACGAGTGAATTCAATGACTAAAAATAATAAGCTACTTAAATATCTATAAAATTAAGTAACAAATTAATTGCATGAAAGTATTTACCCCTTTGATCTACCCTTGGTACAGAATAATTCTCTGTCCCTCAGTCATAGTATAATTTTTTGTTTGTTTCAATTGCAAATCGACAGACAAGCAGAGGGGCAAAGTGACACATGATATATGACTAATTAGAAGATGAAATAATTCTACGACATGAAAGAAATTACATTGCACTGAAAAGTAACACTATTATCTTGTGTGTTATTTTGACAAACAGGAAGGCAAAACAAAACATAAATTATAAAGATAAATTGGATCTATATTATAGCACTTTATAGAACGAGAAATTGTATATCTTTCTAAACAAAGGCTGCATTTTACTTATCTTGTAATTATGAATATAATATCCAAAAGAAACCTCTGCATTGGAAAAATGGCTGCCACTGTATTGAAAATTATATATTGGTATTGTTATAAAAGTAAAGGTACAATGAAGGTCATTTTGTTTTAAGGCTACCGAATCTTCTGTTTCACCAAATCACTGCCATGAGTAAACCTTGTTTTTCTACTTTTTGGCTACATGCTTATCTTTGGGTTTATTTCACAGTAATTTTCACAATTTCATGCCTGCAAGATATTGAAATATTCATCTGCAAGTAAAGTTGTAGCTTAGAATGTCAATTTATTGTCCTTTAGCTAATTTTCAAAAAATTTCTTTAGACTTGGGGATATGTATGTTGCTGTTGCAGGCAGAAATGTAATTCTGTTTTCTCTGCAGTCATTCAGTTTGTTTAGAAGCCAATACATAGCATAAAGGCAAAGAAAAAAACAAGTTATGTGTTTTTATTTCATTTTAAATGTCATAAGATTTGCAGCTCCTAGGGTTTTCTTTAGTGTGGGAAATGGGTCTAAATTGCTCTTTGAGTGATAGTTTGCCAACCCCTGATCTAAGCTTTTACTTATTTTAAGACATTTGCTGAACAGTACTATTCTACGTGAAAATATGTAATATGTCTGTATTTGCATTTGGGATTATATTTTGCTGCATTGAAATATTTTATCATCAGAGCACACATTCTGTTTTCTCATAAGATACTTTTCTACCATCTAATATAAAAAGACAAAGTATTTCTACTGGCTACATTCAGACTCAAACCCGGTATAATAGTTTTTTTCCAGTGATTTGATGTTTTCTTTCTTACCTCAGCATTCATTTCTGTTCTTCGGCAATGTATGCTAAGTCATGTCTTTATATTGCTGCAGTTGAATTCCCTTGTGACCAAGGATTTGCAAGTTCTATCCAAAGACCCTATGTCATTGCCTTTAGAGCTGACCCCATAACAATGTTGAATCTCTTGAGTGCCTTATGAGTGTCTACTAAAATGCCCAAAGTGACAGCCGGGTCACTTTTCTATATAGCTTACTATTAAATTACTAAGAGCCCTCTCTTATTATTATCAGATTTGGCTTTTTTGCTGTCACACTACTTTACTCTTCTCTTGTTTCTTTTCAGATTCTCAGTCTTCTCCATTTGATTGCCATCCTTCATCATATTTGATTTGCATTCAACTCAAGTTATAATATTTCAGCTTATGGACTTTGTTCGTAGGCACTAGTTCTCAAAATGTATAAGGCAGTTATTGGATACCATTTGAAGATGGCGATAGGTTCTGTCTTTCATTCACATCTTGAAAACATTTTCTTGAGTCAGTTGCGGTCTCTATCTGTAAAACCTCTGTTTTCTTCATTACACCCAATCATTACTTTTTCTCAGCTTGTTTGTTCTGCCCTTTCAACCTTGTTTTGTTTTCTCTTTAGATTCTCTTACTTTCAAAGGAAAGTATCTTTACCTTTTGCCTCCTTCACAATTGGGAAATAAGAACTGAAGTCAAAAATTATATTTCTGCTTCTCTGTGACCTCTCTTTTGTTCTACTCCTGTATATACCGAGAAAGGAGTTAGAAGTGTTGAGGCTTTTGATGAAGTCCTGCTTTCCCCGCCTTCCGGGATCACCAGTCTACCAAAACACGGATGCTGACACAAATACACTTAAGAAGAGAAGATGAATCTAAATGTCTTAACAGCCAATTTATCAGTTTATTAAAGGTTTTTAGGAGAGGAAGTGCTATTGGGAAAACAAACAAACGTAATAGTATGTACTCTGAAAGAAAAGGGTCACACAACACTTTTTTATATTTTCTTTCTTTCAGTTTGCAGTTAAAAATGCAGACACTGAACAGAGCTTGCCGCACCAGTATACAAGCTGACAATACAATCACATTAGCAAATGCAAAGATAAGTATATCCTACCCATACCAGCACATAGAGAGATAGTAATTCCTCCAAATGAGCATTTTCATAAATGTTTACATTTTTGGAAAATGGTGAAATCAACTTGCACACATGTCCCACTTTCCTTTTCCACTCAAAGGCTCTAATAAGTAAACATGGACATTGAAAATTGATGTAATTAGTAGGGTAATCTATCTGCAATTAACGGTGGTCTCTCCGTTTGAGAAACTGCAACCAGATGTTCCATTAGCGTTGAATAAAGCTGCAAACAGATGCCGAGAGTCAGCAGTCTAGGGAGAAATATTTCATAATATTGTAATGCACCATATCACAGGAACCCATCTTTGTCTTTTTAGTACAAAATGTAAATACAAACTCTATACTTTTATTGTTCATGTATGAATTAAGGTACATGTTTGTTAGATATGTTTTAGATAAGGGTTTTTTGGACCGGATAAAGGTGGTCACTTTAATTAGAAAAATCTGTTAACTGTGAGCTTTTAGTGATTTCATTACCTACCAACAGTATTAATTAATTATAGTGACAACTGACCTTTTGAAACTCAAACTAATTAAATTTCTATCTAGATTTGAAACGTTCCAAATAATGAAAAAAAAACATATTTTCCGGTTTTAACTTTGAAAACATAAACTTTGCATACAGCTTGTTGCACACAATTCTAATCTGAGTTATTATTAAAAAAGTTTTTGGATTGGTTTTTGAGGTGTTTTTAAATGAGGCCTTTTAAATGTGATGGCCCATGTAATTATTTTCACCGCAATTCAAATAAAATGGATAAAGTTATAAAAAATCTGTATGCATATGTAACATTTACATGAGTTTGTGGGGAGATATATATATATGTGTATGTGTATATGTGTATACATATACATATGTATGTATATGTATATATATATGTATGTATATGTGTATATGTATATATATGTGTATATATATATATATATGTATATGTATATGTATATGTATATATATATGTATATGTATATGTATATATGTATATGTGTATATATGTATATATGTATATATATATGTATATGTATATGTATATATATATGTATATGTATATATGTATATATATATGTATATGTATATATATATGTTTATATGTATATATACATATATATGTACACTACCGTTCAAAAGTTTGGGGTCACCCAAACAATTTTGTGTTTTCCATGAAAAGTCACACTTCACCACCATACGTTGTGAAATGAATAAAAAATAGAGTCAAGACATTGACAAGGTTAGAAATAATGATTTTTATTTGAAATAAGATTGTTTTTACATCAAACTTTGCTTTCATCAAAGAATCCTCCATTTGCAGCAATTACAGCATTGCAGACCTTTGGCATTCTAGCTGTTAATTTGTTGAGGTAATCTGGAGAAATTGCACCCCACGCTTCTAGAAGCAGCTCCCACAATTTGGATTGGTTGGATGGGCACTTCTTGCGTACCATACGGTCAAGCTGCTCCCACAACAGCTCAACGGGGTTCAAATCTGGTGACTGCGCTGGCCACTCCATTACCGATAGAATACCAGCTGCCTGCTTCTTCTCTAAATAGTTCTTGCACAATTTCGAGGTGTGTTTTGGGTCATTGTCCTGTTGTAGGATGAAATTGGCTCCAATCAAGCGCTGTCCACTGGGTATGGCATGGCGTTGCAAAATGGAGTGATAGCCTTCCTTATTCAGAATCCCTTTTACCCTGTACAAATCTCCCACCTTA